>CM067370.1:35439793-35949793 GCA_034401795.1 Chaetoderma sp. LZ-2023a | reverse complement strand
ACGGTTATGGTTTGGATGAGCTAATATGGGTGTGGATGTCAAATGTTCCTTTAACGCCTTAAAGGAAACATCACACTCCATTGTCCATTCAAATGGTTTATTTTTTTCAGTGATTTGGAATAACGGTGCCACGATCTCACTGAAATGGTGTATGTACCATCTATAGTACTGGCAGAGCCCGAGGAAGCTTCGTGTGTTAGTCACAGATGTTGGAGTCTTCCATTCGGCTACTGCTTGAGTTTTAGTGGGCTGAGTGGCCACTCCATCAGTGGATATTACATGGCCCAGAAATTCAACACTCTTTCTAAAGAGGTGACATTTCTTAGGCTTAAGTTTCAAATTTGCATTTCAAAACCATACCAGCACCCTGTCCATGTTGGCTAAGGTATGTTCAAAAGAGGGGCGAAAGACGATAACGTCGTTTATGTAACATAAACAGACTTCCCACTGTAATGTGGTAAGCACTTGGCCAATTACCCATTCAAAGGTGTCTGGTGCATTGCATAGGCCATAGGGCATGTTACGGAACTGAAACAGACCATCCCTGCAAACAAATGCAGTCTTTTCATGGTCCAGTTCGTCCATGGCTACTTGCCAATGGCCACTTGCAAGATCAAGTGTACAGAACCATTTGGCTCTGCTTAGCGAGTCTAATGCCTGATCAATTCTAGGAAGAGGATAGGCATCTTTAATGTTTAAATCATTTAAGTGGCAGTAGGCAAGACAACACCATAGTGCTCTGTCTTTCTTGCCTGCTAGGACTATGGGACTGGCCCACGGAGATGCAGAAGGCTCTATGATGCCTGTTCTCAACATGTCATTGACTTGTTGGTGTGCTTCCGCTTCCTTATGAATAGGAAGATGGTGCACCGGCTGCCTCACTGGCCTATTATCACCAGTGTCAATGGAGTGATGGACTAGGTGGGTCTCACCTAGGTCCATATCACTTGCTGAAAAACTATCTCTGTACTTATATAATAGATGTCGTGCCCTACTTTTCTGAGCACGGTTTAATCCAACTGTGGCATGCAAATACAGGTTGTGTAGGTGTTCTGGTATATCCATGTCGGTTACGGTGGCATTTGTAGGAATGGTGGGAAGTATTTCCACCAAACCTATGTTCACCAGACGGCCACAGCATACTCCAGGAACTAAGGTAATATGATTAGCTGTGCCATTAAACACACGGTCCGGCATATGGTCCCTACTGGTGGTGGTAACTAACATTCGTGGACTAACACAGTTAGAGGCCAACATATATTCCTGGTCTGGTTCTAACAGAGTGGTATGAATATATTTTCCTAACTGAGATGCGGTTGTCCACACAGTTTCTTCATGGCCCAGCTTAACGGTGGCTGAGGAGGCCAATATTAAAGCACAAGTATGATATAAGGTTGATTCCGGCCCTAGTGGAATACGACGACCATGTATTTCTAACTCTTGTTGTTTGCAGTGAATTACTGCTTCACTGGTGCTGAGAAAATCAAATCCCAGTAGTGCATCATTTTGTATGGATGCAACTACTACCTGCTGGATATATTTTAACTCCTCTATTTGTATTGCTACAGTTATAATACCGGCCATGGGAATATCGGTACCAGTGGCCATTTGGAGTTGGAGATTAGATGGTCTAAGAGGCGGTTTCCGATGGGTATGGATGCTGGAGTATAATTGCTCGTTAAACACTGAGATAGATGCACTGGTATCTACAGTGGCATTTGTAGGCATACCGCCAAATAAATAAGCACATTTGTATATTATTTTCTATGACACGGGAGAGTTTTTCTATTTTAATTTCTTGATTACTTGTTGGTGGTACCGTATAATCTTGTATATACAGTGCGGTTGTTGGTTGTGTGAAAACCGGTGCAATTTTTCGTTTCTGCTGCCTGATTGGTTTTTGTAATAATGGTACCTGGGATTCGAAAGATGTGGAATCAGTGTGTATCATAGATTTGGCAGCAGGCTGTTTAGTGGCGTGTTTATGAAGCGCCACTTGAACGGCCGATTTATGGTAATGTATTATAATGTGCATAGTAGAAGCACAGTAGAAATGAACCTTCTTTTGTGGCCTACTCTTATATCTATGTTTACTCTTTTTCTGAATCCAAGTCGACAAATGGTGTGACTCAGTGTCGGTGCTTCTATGGGAGGGGACCGTCTGTGAAGATGGAGGAGACCGGTTATTACATACCACTAAAGGACACTGTGTATTTGGTGACATAGCGGCTGGCCTAGTAGCTTGGATAAAAGTTGTTTCTTTTGAATTATTTTTACCTACCAGGGCTGTTCTACATAAAAAGGAAGTGGTGTGTGAACGGCTGGTTTTGGAGCGCCATCCATTATTGGGGGAGTATTATTAGGTACCGCAGACACCATGTGTGTCTGTGCTATCGTTGATTGCAGGACCGTATTTACAGTGTCACAATCTTGTTTATGTTAAGGTATAGGGGGGGGGGGTAATGCGCATGCTTTCGAGTCAGTTTTATGAGACGGGCACTGAATGGACTCTCTCTCTCTCTCTCTCTCTCTCTCTCTCTCTCTCTCTCTCTCTCTCTCTCTCTCTCTCTCTCTCTCTCTCCAGTGCCCGTGTTAGTTTGTCTGATTCACTATACACCCTTTGGCCTTCCTGGTGTGTTTCCTGTCCCGGCCACGCCAGACGGACGCCCAGTACCTCACACAGGATGCAACCTAGGCTAGGTGTCTTTCCGTATATGCCTGAGATAAAGACCTGTTCAAGCTAGGGGAACATAATCCGGGCAGAGCCAAGGCACACCTTGTCGACTCCTGACCCGAGTGGACACAGTACTGGATGCCAATTAAGTGGTCATTTTGGCAAGAGGCTGCAGCCTCGCATAGACCGTACCATGGAGGTGATGCTGCTAGACGTCATTTTGGCAAGAGGCCGTAGCCACACATAGATCGTGCTAGCAAGGTGAATCATCCTCTGCATACTTGGGATCTCAGACTGCTCCACCAGTCCAGCAAGTTCCAGGTTACACTGTCTCACGCAATACCATCCTGCTTCCCAAAGAATCACTTTTCATGACCTCTGATCACAGTAGACATGACTCACAATACAAACGCTTGCCCTGGCCTGATTGCACATTGAGTCATCTTGATCACACATAACCAGAAACGGGTTGATGAACTGACACGATCAAGACAACCAGCCGGCGACCCAGTCGATAGCGATCACCATCTGAGCTCATGCCCTGGGGCAACCGATGGTCTGTTCCATATCTATCTGCCAACAGAATACGAACTTTGACTGTTTTCTCTGGCCTTGCCTGCAGGCCATCTCAAGTAAACACAGCGAACTCCTAGTCTGCTAGAGATGTCCTGGGTGTGGACTATCATCCACGTACCATGCATGTGCACTTACTGGATCAGGATGGTGACCCGAAATCTCTAGGGAAGCACCAATCACAGCAGCCCAAACAATGCACCGACTAGACGGTACCAAAGTAGGATGTTGATTCATCCTCCATTAGACATGGAGGCCTTCAGTATCTCCTCTGTACTATATACTACCTTGTGTCTTTACATGTATCCAGACCCCCATGGGCCCACTTCCGCCTGTTACAGAAACCCCTTCAAGGAGCCTATGTGGAGGGAGGACGGTTCGGACACTGTTCCCTCCAGTGTCCTGTTTCACACCGCATCCAAAACAAGTGTTTGGGTGCGTGGATGTTGGTGTAGGACGGTTTATGGTAGACTTATTTGTGCTCTGTGCTACTATGGTGGATAAAGTAGTTAGGAGATTGGTCAGAGAAGCAATTTGTTGTGTAATTTCCTCTAACCGTTCATCCGTATTAGACCTATTGGAATTATTATGTTGATTACCCCTACCTGGGGCATTATTGTGGCCTCCACGGTGGGATTGGCCATGGCCTCTAACTCTTGGTGAATGCTGGCAGGGTGGTGCTGATCATTGCCCCGTCAGGACATGGAAAAAACGTCTTGCTGAGGGCTCTCCTGGCCGAACATCTACACTCTCAGTACATCCTTCTGGTGTCTGACTCCGCCGCTGAGGCGGTTGACAGTAATGATCAATGGTACAATGGCCCAATCAC
This sequence comes from Chaetoderma sp. LZ-2023a, assembly GCA_034401795.1. Classification (NCBI taxonomy): domain Eukaryota; kingdom Metazoa; phylum Mollusca; class Caudofoveata; order Chaetodermatida; family Chaetodermatidae; genus Chaetoderma; species Chaetoderma sp. LZ-2023a. The sequence continues at coordinate 35,945,717 of CM067370.1, read as the reverse complement.
CAAGACGCAGAACCTGCAAGAACTGATGGAGAAGCTGCTGGCAGCCCGACTGACAGAACTACTTGTTCGAGTTATCGATGACCTTGCAATGGACCAGAAGACAGTCACCTACCTCTGCAACATCACCACGTGCATCCGGCACACAAAGTTAACTGTCTTAATCCTCTTTCAGAAGTACACCTACGAGATCTCACCAGACATCCGCCACAATGCCCGGTTGCTATACTTCAGCTCCAAGTGTGGACGTGCCCTGCTTGAGACCATATACGACAGCCTAACTTTATTGCAGGTGTACAGAGGGCAGCTGAGTTGTACCGCTTCATCTTCAGCAACAAGGAGACAGGTGAGCTGTCACACCCCTGGAGCCATCTCTGGAAAAGGCTCAGACTTTCACCTACAAGCTGAATCCAGCCAGGAAACTAGCCTGCTCTACGTGTCATCGCTGACAGACTGTCGCAGCTGCCGCAACTTTTTTTTCATTCATCAGAAGGTTGAGGAACTTCATCCGTGGAGGATGCGCGGTCTTCGCTACTTCGTCCGTGGTCTCTGATACTTCGTCAGATGCTTGATGACCGTCAGAAGCTTGAGGACCTTCGACAGAAGCTTGAGGAACTTCGTCAGTTTCGTCAGAAGCCTGTCACTTAAACTCTACCCACTGAGGGTAAGAGTCTAGAGCTCTCTTCTTCTGGAACTTCTCATGGATGATCCACTTGGTCCATGCGCGACGAGCTTCTGATTTGCGAGCGGATTTGATGAGGTAGTCCTGGTAGTTATCTGGGAATTTCAGAAATGCTGCCAGATCACTGGCCAATCTCCACCGCCATTCTTCATTGAAGATGTGCTCAACAGCCTCCTTGCGGCCAACAGTGAACCCCTCCTGAGTACCTTCTGCATGACCAGTGTCATGGCTCTCCGCTACAGCGGCACTGACCTCCTCCCTGAAGTAGTTATTTGTTCCAGACTGGAGGCTATCCAGCATATCTCGCTCTTCCTGGCTATGGAGGCTAAATACGGCAGCCCACTTCCCGACCATTAGTAGAACTTTGGAGAGCTAGAATAACAGGACTGTTGGTTTGGGCCACAGGAGGTAGGTCGAGTGTCCTGCCCTGGGTGCTGTCAAACTTCCGGTAGAGTATCCGAGTCAGGAGTTCTTTTGCACTAAGAGCTGGTGCTCCTTCCTCTATGGTGGCCGGTATCTCCGCATCAGACGGAGGTGTGACCTTGGCTCGCTCATGGATAATATTGATGTCACGAAGCAGTCCTCGGACCCTGTCACAGTGGGACAGTGCACGCCGTGGCTGTCGTACTGACTGTCATGCCGACTTGTCCTGCTGCCTAGAGACAATCTGCTGGAGAACTTTATCAAACATGGCAGCCGTTTAACCCCTCTATATACCCAGACCTTAAACATGCTGCAGTATGTCCTCGGAAGGACTGCCTGACGGTCATTCAACCCAGTATACACGATGAGAACCCGTTGCTGGGAAGTACATTGACTTTGCAATCTCGGCACATTTCCACGAGATCAAGAGCATGACACTCGAGTTCAAGCTTCAGAGCACAATAGAAGAGACGGTAGAGCTTCCGCAGGTTCTGAACAGGTGGGAGATCATGCACAGCAACAGCACCGTGGCCACCACCTATGTGAACGATGAGTACCGAGTCCAAGGTCCGCTGGCTCGTGGCCCAACCTTCTATGCGAAGGGAAATGGGTACTACACTGTGGGGTGCAATGAGGGGTTCACGGAATTCGAACTATGGGCAGATGTCGAGAAGCCCGTGGCAGTTCCACTCTTAACCGTCCTCGAGAACACACATGTGAATCCGGCTGCCATGCAGGATAGGCTGTTCCTCCGGGTGTACACTGAGCAGCTCGCAGATGAGACGATGAATGCTCCAAGACTTCATGTCTGGCATGACGAGAATGACCAGGAGCTGAAGCAAACAGGTTCCAAACAGCGGATCGTGCATGTGGAGCGAGAACACCAGCAGGTCCAAGCCACAGCTAACCAACAGGTAGAGCTGACATTGCATCGTGGTGCATCGGACTGTGTCACTGTTGCGGTCCTAGTTCAGAAGGGAGGAGCGATCCAGCAGGTGGATAAGCTAGACGACTTCAAGCTTGTGGTTGCTGGGACCAATGTTCTTAGTCATGTATGCGAGGTGGCTGATTGTCAACTCTACAGACAGAAAACTAAGTCATATGCACTTCTGCACCTAACCAGTGGAAGCGACGCCCTCGAGTCGGCACTCAAGGCCGTCACCACCTCTGGGGCAGGGACATCCCACCTAAACAGGGCAACTGGCTCAGCTTCAACATCGGAACACTCATAGCTGGGACTCGCTCATTAGGTGTGACGGTACTTTACTTTGGCTTTGCTAAGGTATGCATGTCAAACACATCAGGTATTCAGCTGGAATGAACGTAGAGCACCACTCCTGTCATTACCGCTGCAGCTACCACCACTACTATAAGCTCTGCTGTCTTCTGACCTGTCGATGCGTCATAGTCGAGCATTGGCTCAGATATCTTTACAGCCTGGTAGTACTCATCGAGATTCTCATCTGCCTCTTTGAGGCGCTGGTTGGCCTGAGCTCGGAGTTCTCGTCGGCGAGCCTCCCTCTGGCACATATGCTCGAGTGATTTGCTGTACTCAAACTTCTCCTTAGACAGCTTCTCCATCAACTGGCTATGATGCTCATGCTCGACCTCTGCCGCCTTCTTGTCGGCGAAGCTGAGTCCCCAGTTCGCTAAGGCAAACATGCCCGCATTCAAGATTGTGGAGGCATGCTATAGACTACAGTTTAGAGCTACTATATAACTGCCCCAGCGACTGATCCCCAGAGTGATGTATGAACCAGAGGCTGATCCAGTCGAGGATATAGGTGACGAGGACTATCAGGAGGACTATGATGAGGAGGATGATTATGATGCAGACGACTACTAGTAGCGGAGACCGCGGGTGAGTATGATGATGTAGCGGAGACCACGCCTGAATCCCGCAAGCTAGTACACAGAGCGAAAGGAATCTATCGCACTTACATAAAAGGTTCTATCGGTCCACTGGCAGCAGTTGGGGCTCTGATCGCTCTGTTCACAACGAAGGCTGGTGAGACGGTCCGCAACATCGCCAACAATGCGCTCCATGGGGTGGAGAAGATTACTGAAGCCATACCAGCCATCGCCTCAGGAGTAGGTACGTTCTTCATAGTCGCAGGCCCTTGGCCACCGTATGTTGCCATAGCGCTCGCGGCCATCTGGGCCGCCAATCATTTAAGCCATACTATATAAGGATGGCGTCTCTGTATGACCTCGTCAAGTCCCTTAACTTCAGAGGGTTGGTCGACAAACTACTGTTCAGTAAGGATCGAGCAGAGATTAGACGCTAGTGTACGGAGGTATTTGAGGAGGTCTTCAGTGATGGTCGAATGAATGACGGTCATCTGTTCATCTGTTTAGAGTTCACCCAAGCCGTGCGTGACAGGATGGTAGTGGACGTCAGTGATAAAATCTGGGAGTTTATCAACCGTCTTTCTTGAGGAACTCTACAATCATCCTGGTGGATATTACCGTTAGCCCCCTCAACTACTCGCGGCTGCACGTCGCAAGGGCCACAACTTCACATTGGAGACAGTTAGCCAGTAGCTCAGCTGCCAGGCGATGTGGCAGATATACAGACCTCGTCCACGTCACATCAGGCATGCCCATTTCGAGGAAACTGTCCCGAACAGAGTTCACCAGGCAGATGTTCTATTCCTTCCAGATGACTCGGTTGGTCATAAGACCTACAACTATGCCCTCACCATCGTCGATGTCGCCAGCAGGTACAAGGCGGCAGTACCGCTTACAGACAAGTCAGCTGGCCAGGTGGCCCAGACATTCCAGGGTGTCTACGAGGCTTCCAAAAATCCCCTCCATTGGCCGGAATTGTTGCAGGTGGATGAGGGTAGGAGTTCACAGCGGAGACTGCAGCCCTCATGCGGACACACGGTGTGGCAGTTAGGCGAGGCGAGGTAGGGCATCACTGTGCCCAGGCTATCGTTGAGCTGTGAAATCGGACACTGGCAAAGAGACTGTTCCCACACCAATACGCCCAGGAAATGGCCGCGCCGAGTGAGCGTTCTAGAGTATGGGTGAGAGGGCTGCCTGCTGTGGTGGAGAGATCCAATGCCCAGGTTACTAGGCTAATCGGGAAAAAGCCGGTAGAGGCTATCAGACACTTTCCTGGTCACAGCCCTAGATGAGCGAACAAGGGAGAGGAGTGCCTACCACCTGATGCTCTGACTCGGTACCTGTATGATCCTGGTGAGCTGGAAGGTGGTCGACAGCGGGGTCATTCAATGCCAAATCACCTAGAGGTCCCCAGGTGACCATCTCTGATTTTTATTAAATTTCACCCAGATGCACATATATGGAAATGATGCCTGCATGCAAAATTTCATTGCAAAATTCCAATTAGTTTTGAAGTTATGGTTGATTAATTTTAGGGGACGTGGCACTTTTTTTGCACTGGCGAATCCAGTGAGTGGTTTGGAAGGATTTTTAAACGCTGATAACTTTCTTAATATTGAAGATATTAAGCTGAAATTTGCTGTACTATTTAATTGATGCATGAGGCGAGTCTGGAACTGACCGCATTTCCTGGATATCTCTGCCAGTTCCAGAGGTGGAGGACTCTAAAGTTGGGCGTTTATCCATTCAAAAACAATTTTTATCGGATTTCAGTGAACCAGTACTACCTGACTCTTTATCACAAACACCAAATGTAAGTTGTTTTGAAGTATGTACATATAGGTGTTGCTGTAGAAGAAAGCTTATGTGAATCAGGTACAATATTAAAGTGTGGCAGGTGTCCACATAACAGATGAGAACAAAAAATCGAAAATTTGGCCTTCATATTAGGGATGGTTTACCCATGTGGCCAATTACCTATCATCAGGAGCTTTGAATATAATTAACATACATATATTAGCTGCATATGTACCAAGTTATAACTTTGTGGCTCAATTCCTTCAACCTTAAATAATTTCATGTTTTAACCCCATTTTCAGGCTTCGCGAGACGGTTACCGAACAAGCATTGGTTGTTTATCTTGACTCTTAGGTGAATTTCTTCAATAAATAAAGGATTTAAAGGTTATGAGCCAGCTGCTAATAAAATAGTTTAATTTATAAATATATATGTCTATTTTGCATAGCTATATATTGTCTCATATTCTGAGTTCATGAATTTTGTAGTTGCTTTGAACAGTGAATGAAAGTGCATGTGATCATTTACAGAAATAATACTGGATTTTGCAACTCTCAGCACATAGCACCAGCACCTGTGCACAGTGTAATATCTTGCAGTATTGCATCGTGACTATTTAGGGAGCGGATGTGTTGCGTAATTTCTTTGTTTAGACAGTGAACTTGGTTACGCCAGTGATATCTGCCATTCAGAGATTATTATTTGTTGTGAAAGCATCAAAATGGCGTCAACTAGTTTATCACTCTGTAAAATAGGAATGTGCTTGAATGAAGACTGTCACAAATTGACCTACTCTAGAAAAACAGGACTTATTCCTCTGTCTGAGTTCAAACAAGAAGATAGACAATTACTACAATGGAGATGCGGAATATATTTTACTGACCAGGATGAAGTTTGCCTCCACCATGAAAAAATATATTTGTCTCGCTATGAAAGCTTACAGAAGTATTGCTCTGACCCATTTACCTTCCATAAGAAGCACATTACAAATAAGTTTAGTATCTTATACGCCTTTCTATAATGGACACTTGTAAGTTTTTGGAGCGCTCATATAGTTTGCCCACACATTCTGCTATAATCCACAAATTTGTTGTCAAAAAGTATATTTTTTGAAAAAATACCACTGAAATGACTAGCTTGGTTACCTAGCGAGTCATTCCAGTGGTAAATTTGCAGAAAAATTATATGCTGTTTGGTCTGCAAATTATATCATATTTATTATCCGACTACCTGTTTTTACTTATAAATCTGATGGTCAATAAGCCATGCATAGCGTGTCCCGTGTGTGTGTGCGTGCGTGCGTGCGTGCGTGCGTGCGTGCGTGCGTGCGTGCGTGCGTGCGTGCGTGTGCGTGTGCGCGTGCGCGTGTGTGTGTCAGCTTTCGTTCCCATGCAATAACTCAAGATCAATTTGGCCAACTTTATCCAAACTTGAATGGAAGCTTACTCTTTGGGTCCCTAAGAACCCGTTTGGTGTTGGTGTTAAAGGTCATGGTCAGATTGACCAATTAAGAAAATTCTGTTGTGTTAAGTTTCCTTCCTAAGGGTGATGGGGGGCATGGATTTTAGCAATCTCTGATTGTCGTTCTTGTTTATTTTTTAAATTAACATTTTTGTTTCTAAATGTTTGGATAATTGCCATAACACTATCACCATTAGAGACTAATGTGATGTGCCTGGGAAATCATTGCTACTTGGCATTCTTAGGCCAGCGGCATGATATACTCAATTTCAAAATTTTCAAATCATTTTCAAAAGTAGTCAAACAACTTCAAATATATTAAGGGTGATTTCATTGAGTGGTAAATTTTATCTGATTTTAAACCAGTCTTTTTACTTTATATCTTACAGAGTCATTGAGAGCTGTTGATGAAAAAACTGCATCGCAGCTTAATTTGAAACCTGGTCAAAAACTTTGTCCTGAGTGTTATAAAAGAGATTCGGCTAGAAGTCAACATGATACGGAACTATCTGAGATGTCTGATACAGATTATCAACCAGGAGAGATATCAGTTGCCTCCCTCAACAAAACTGCTGAGTCTTTGGATTGTATACCCATTAAAACTTCTGTTAGTAAACGCGACAACTGCTCCTATGGCAAAAGGAAGGTAAAACAGCTTAACACAGCAGTCAAAAGTAAGTGTGCCCATGCACTCGACCTAACAATGAGTGAATCTGAATCCACAGATGACAGTGACCCTGAAACTTGTAAAGACCTTGAGAGACTGGTTGCTCTTCTGAAAGACAAACTCAAAATTGCCACCAGACAAGAAAATTATTGACCATTACACCAGAAAGTTGGACAATACAGAAAACAATGCAGGAGTTTGATGTAACATAGTATACCATGAAAAGAGCTAGAGAGTTGAAAAAGGAGAAGGGCATTTTAGCTGACCTAGATACAAAGAAAGGGCGGACCCTTTCTCATGCAGTAATTGAAAGCATTGTGGACTTTTATCAGTCTGATGAGTATTCTCGCATGTGTCCTGGCAAAAAGGAGTATGTAACAATTAGCGTAGAGAACAACAAAGAGCTTAAGCAAAAACGGTTACTACTAGTTAATTTCAAAGAACTTTACCTTGAGTACACCAAGAAAATTCCAGATGTTAAGGTTGGATTCTCAAAATTTTGTGAACTTAGACCCAAATGGTGTATTCCAGTTACTGCGTCTGGTATGCATTCTGTCTGTTTGTGAGCACCACCAGCATGTCAAACTTATAACAGCTGCGATTCCTGGAAACAATGACTACAAGGATATTGTCGGAAAAATAGTGTGTAGTACAGAAACCGCAACTGTATGCTCCATCTTTGTGAATCCTGTCCGGGTAAAGATGCCATTCATGATTACTTGTCAGATTTGTTTAACTCGCATGACTTTGACTCTGATGATGATGTTGTATATAAAGAGTTGGTTCACACAGAGAGCACTACTAAGCTTGTAAGTTTAACAGTATCACTTCAGGAATTCATACAGATAGCCAGCGATGCATTTGATGGTCTTCGTCAACACCACCTCATAGCCAAAGCACAAACCAGCTACATTAGCAAGCTGAAGGAAGATCTCGCTCCAAGTGAGGCTGTTGTCTTGTTGGGCTTCGCTGAAAACTACAGCTTCATTGTTCAAGACGCGGTGCAGGGCCACCACTGGGACAACTCTCAAGCTACACTTCACCCATTTGTGCTATATTACAGATCTGAGCGAGAATTAAAATGTTTAAATATTTGTATTATTTCAGATTGCCTAAAGCATGATACTGTTACTGTGCATTCATTTATCTCAACCATGATATCTCATATTAAAACAATCCTACCATCCGTTAAGAAGATCATATATTTCAGTGATGGAGCAGCTGGTCAGTATAAAAATTTCAAGATCTTTAGCCATCTATGTCACCACCAAAATGACCACGGACTTGATGCAGAATGGCATTTCTTTGCAACTAGCCATGGGAAAAGGCCCTGTGATGGCATTGGTGGAACTGTGAAACGCCTAGTCGCTCGAGCCAGTAAAGGATCACATTTAGACTGCAACTCAAATGTATAACTGGGCTTCAGAACACATTCATGGGGTTAAATTTTACTTTGTTTCTGATAACGATGTTGCAGATAATGCAGCCAGGTTTGACTTAACTTCACGATTTGATTCAGTAAAGACTCTTTCAGGCACCCTGTCGCATCATTGCTTTATTCCTGTATCCGAAGTCGAATTGAAGATGAAACGGATCTCAGCTGATAGTGATTTTACTATGGGCATCCTCGGTGAGAAACAGCCATCATCACGTCATAGTATTCTGCCTGATTCTCAACATCATGATCAGTTGCAACCTGGAAAATATGTAGCATGTATGTATGACAAGGAATGGTATGTTGGAAGTATTGTTGAGCAGTCTGATGAACAGACTGATGTATATGTTGACTGTATGAAAAGCTCCAGTAAAGGATTTCTCTCCTGGCCTTCAGTTTCACGAAAGGATCAATGCTTGGTGCCATATCAACATATCATTTGCTTGATTGGTGCTCCGGAACAACAAGGACACAGTACTCGATATTATAAACTTTCACCGCAGGATTACATGCAGATTCAACAGAAATTACCAGCATTTTTGTAATATTTGCTTTCACGACCATGTGAGTTTTTCTAAGCATGTATTTATATTCTTAGTAAGTTACATTGCATGTGGTATGTAGATGTGAATGCCTGTGATTGAGGCATTGATAATTGATAGTGCAATGTATAAATCAATGTACTTTTGGTTTGAAAGTGTTGATACGTTAATTAACACTTCATTTTGGTTGGTTCGATTTCTGGAAAATATGGTAGATATCAAACTTCATTTAAGATTGAAGAAATTGAGCCACAAAGTTATAACTTGGTACACATACAGCTAATATATGTATGTTAATCAGATTCAAAGCTCCTGATGATAGATAATAGCCCACATGGGTAAACAATCCATAATATGCAGGCCAAATTTTCGAATTTCTTGTTCTCATCTGTTATGTGGACACCTGCCACACTTTAATATTGTACCTGATCCACATAAGCTTTCTTCTACAGCAACACCTATATGTACATACTACAAAACAACTTACATTTAGTGTTTGTGATACAGAGTCAGGTAGTACTGGTTGACTGAAATCTGATAAAAATTGTTTTGAATGGATAAACGTCCAACTTTAGAGTCCTCCACCTCTAGAACTGGCAGAGATATCCAAGAAAGAGGTTCAGTTCCTGACTCACCATGCATCAATTAGATGGTACAGCAAATTTCAGCTTATTATCTTCAATATTAAGAAAGTTATCAGCGTTTAAAGATCCTATAAAACCACTCACTGGATTCGCGAGTGCAAAAAAAAAGTGCCACGTCCCCTAAAATCAATCAACCATAACTTCAAAACTAATTGGAATTTTGTAATGAAATTTTGCATGCAGGCATATATGTGCATCTGGGTGAAATTTAATAAAAATCAGAGCTGGTCACCCGGGAAGATTTTTATATTCTGGGTGATTTGGTATGGAATGACCCAGCGTGCAACAGATCCTAACTGGTCGATAGATGTTCACAGGCTTAACAAGTATGTGGAGGCGGAGGGGCGGCCTACACTGTACTACCTGGCATGCCAGCACAGAGTGCCTAGGCTTCCATTTGTCATAGAAGAGCTTCAGCTAGTCCCTCAAGACCCCTAGGGTGCTAAGATGATACTCGATGGGCTCGGTATGGACCCCATCTAGCAGCACATTGCACTTATCATAGTAAGCGGAGAGTCCGAGTTTTTCCTGTGCATACATCACCATACCCTGGTTGCGCATGCGTAGGCCTCGGTTTTTAGCTCTGTCCACCCCGCCACATAGGGAACTGTAGAACCTCTGCCAAGAGAACTCATTCTGCCGCTTTGACATTCCCTTAGCCGAGCACTTACTTGCAGCTGCGCTCTCCTCGTAGTAGCATTTGGAGCAGAGAGCGATGCCACGAGAGCCTTCGAACTCGAGCTTGAACAGTCCCGGAGTCCATCCAGACCATTTGTCCCAAGCTAGCCAGTCCCGCTTATGAGCCTGATACTCTGTTCGCATCTCAGGGCGAATGACGTCGTCACGGTTGGAGCCTTCTATAGCGATATACGCGGAGTCAGTGTCCATCTGCAAGTACTCAAAGCTGTCACAAGCTACGTAGCGATCGAGGAAGTCGTAGTAGAACTCCAGCATTTGCAGCTTCGCGAGCTCATAAACGGCTATCCCCACCTGGAAGGGCCTTCGAATTGTGATTCTCGACTTGCGACTCTGGAGCTCGTATGACTCACTGATCGCCTGGGGATCTTCGAACCATGCACTACACATGGCCTTGTCCACCACGCGTTCATCCTTCATGAAGCTGGTGTTGCTATGACGTTCTAGGGCCTCGATGAGCTTCCCATAGGCACTGTTGCCGAGGAGTTTGAAGACATCTGCCAGGAGCGCTTTGCTCTTATCTACATCTCCCGAGCGGCGGGCCTCCGTAACATTCTCCACGAACCACTCGAATGGGCGCTTGGCCTCATAGTCTATGGTGCGGTATACAGCAGTGATCTCCAGGCCATGGGCTATATACCACTTGAGGGCCGGGGCGTACAGCAGCCGCTTCTTGCCAGAGAGGGCACCGACCAGCTTCTGGGTGGTGGGCCGCTTCCTCCCTGTTTGCCCTAGATATGCTAGCATCTCAGACGAGATTGCCTCTACCGGGATCTCGCGGTTAGATAAGAGAGGAGGCATATCCTCGAACTTTGCCCACAGAGCCGTGGGGACCTCTATATCCACCGCAGCAAACCCAAACCAGCTGTCTGCTAGGAGAGCCTCCATAAAGCTAGCTACCCCGCTGGCGCCGGACCAACGGCACACTTTCTCCTTACCACATGGCATCTCTTGGGCCATCGTTGACAGGTACAGAGCATTTGCGTCGTAGCCGAGTAGATGTTGGCAGACACGCTCACTCTGGCAGATTCGAGTCACACCGACCTCGTGGTATCTGGTGAACACGATGCTTGGACCGCCAACAACAGCACCCTTCAGCATCTCGTAGGCTTCCTTGTCCAGTGAATAGAGGCTAACATCCGGCATGTGCTGAGCGGTTCCACGTAGGAGGTACTGCAGTGACACACCTGGGAGAGACACCGCATCTTTGAGGATGTCTATTTCTCATTCTGTGTAGAACTCCCGTATCTGCTCTAGGGCTTCAATGAATGGACTGACATCCAGGTTGTTGTAGTATCGCAGCCAGTCGGCAAATGTCCGCATTCCATGCTCGCTGAATGTCTGGTTACACTGCTCCCACTCTGTTCGCGTCAAGAGGTAGCCACCCTTGAGCTTAGATGTCCATGCTGAGTAGTCAGGAAGCCCTGGATAGTTGAGCTTCTCATGTGTGTCAAACCATTCATACGGGAGCCAGCTCTTCTTGGCGATTTTCACTGTACCTGTACTGTCAGTCAGCTCATCGACAAAGTACTTCTTGATGAGGTTCAGGTCATACCGCCCAGAGTTGAACCCCAGTACAAGCACGTGGTCACACCACTCGTTGATCAGTCACTGCTGTCGCTTTGGGAGCTTGTCCAGGTCCGGATTAGAGATGCTCGCCGTTGGATCTCCAGCATGAACTCTCTGATCAGTTCTTTGGGGTCAGGATTGCAGAGGTGAGTGGGCTCACACGTGGCACCCTCCAACGGGCAGCCAACTGACACAGAGATGGGTATGTGTGTACTCTCGATCATGAGAGCCTCCGTAGGATGAGTCTTGATACCATCTACGAGTGCTTTGAAGTCGTAAACTATGAAGTGTGGGTATGGGTCAGTCCGAACTCGTTTAGGGACGCTTGGGCAGCGTTTTATACAGCACTCCCACTGTACCACAAGCGTGCATCCAGAGGCTCTCAGCTTCTCCTCTCTCAGGACTGTCTTGCGGTATCTTTGTTCAGCATCCTCACCTCGCTGGTGTTGTGGACACTCGTGCCAGTGACAGCCATGGAACTGGTAAACGGTGTTGGTGGTCGGATCGTAACCATCTATGGGAGCGTCCTCGATCCAAGGCTCGCCACTGTGCCCACACTCTACATGGTGTATGTGTACGCCTCTGTTTCTCGACTCATACTCGATCCAACGAGTAGCCACTGAACTGGATGGTTGGGGCGGATAGAAGGCTTTATAATATGCAGACTGTGGCACATCAACCGTCTCGCCAGGACACGCGATTTTTGTTTTGCCGCCTGTACAGTGATCAGCGTGGCGTTGACGATCGCATGCCTTTGTAAACCTCTGCTGACAGTGACTGCAGACTAGTGTATGTGCCAGCTTGGAGATGTTCTTGATGTAGATGGCGTGGTGGTCCCACACTCCAATGGGCATGGTGTCACGGTAGTGAGCCGCTTGCCTGATCATGTGCCAGGTGCCCTCTTCGGTTGGTTCATACACGCGAATCCTGATCTTGGTGAAGAACTCTACCTTGTCCTGCTGATCCGGCGAGGCCTTGCCATAGAACTGTGTGGCAAGCTCTCGTGCAGAAGCTGTACTTCTATCAACTCTCGCTCCTCGGTGGACTGCAAGACATCTCCAGAGACACATGTTGTCCCTGTAGGTGTCGAGGGCAGTCATACTCTTCTTCTGTCGTAGTCAGTCTGGGAGGGGTCTTGTCCCAAGCAGAGGTTGGCGGTCGATGATAGCCCTGACCTCAACGTTGATTGATCGAATGAAAACCCACTTGGTGTTGGGTCGATCGATATTGTCTGTGTCGAGGTGGGCTTGCTCTCTTGCTGCCACCCAATCCTGAGCTGCTCCTATCGTGTTCAGCCACGGGCTCCTTGGAGCATTCTTGTGGAAGAGCATCACCCTACCGTCTTCGATGTGACAGATGCGATAGGCATGGGTGTAGCAGAGGTAGAAGGTGTTCTGGACAGTCTGCTGGATCTTTTGCATGATCTGGCTTGTGAGGTCTCCTTCTAGACCTCTGAAGAATGTCCAGCATACTGACCGGCGTCCTCTATCCTCTGTCTCCCTTTCGCCGAGACGCTGGTTGAGAATGTGTTCGTCTTCTCGCCTCATGCCCCGGGCTAAGGGTTCAGACCTCGGCCCCTCATCAGTCGCTTAGCGATCCTGTGTAGGGGAGGTAAGCACTCCAGTGGATGGTCCGCCTTCCGCCTCGCTACAGTCTTGGCTCGCAAGCTAGCAGTCACCTCCTCGTCCAACTGACGATGCTCACGGATCCACTGCGCTTTCTTGTAGGGATACCAAGGATCATCTTTGGTAAGGGCTGGAAAACTTCCCGTCTGCATTGCTTGGGAGAGTCGCTTCTTGCCTCTCCTCGGCACGGACCTGTCCGATCATCTGGAACAGGTCGGCTTTCTTGGCCTTAGAGTAGCCTCTATGGCCGAATTGCTTTGCAATAACACGAAGCTGTGCAACAGTACTCATTATCCCTGTGGATGGGCGCTTCTGCCCCTCCTCGGCACGGACCTGTCCGATCATCTGGAGCAGGTTCGCTTTCTTGGCATTTGGCGTGAAGCTGTGCAACAGTACTCATGGTGTATATCCATGTGGATGCCTGTCTCTAAATGGGCGTTCAGACCCTATTATGTGTGGCGATCAGTACCTGTGGGTGGTGTATATCCCTGTGGATGCCTGTCTGAGCGTTCATACCCTATTATGTGTGGTGCTGGTGATCAGTACTTGTGGGTGGTGTATATCCCTGTGGATGCCTGTCTCTAAATGGACATTCAGACCCTATTATGTGTGGCGATCAGTACATGTGAGTGGTGTATATCCCTGTGGATGCCTGTCTCTAAATGGGTGTTCAGACCCTATTATGTGTGGCGATCAGTACCGTGGGTGGTGTATAACCCTGTGGATGCCTGTCTCTAAATGGGCGTCCAGACAATATTATGTGTGGCGATCAGTACCTGTAGGTGGTGTATATCCCTATGGATGCCTGCTTCTAAATTGGCGTTCTGACCCTATTATGTTTGGTGCTGGCGATCAGTACCTGTGTGGGTCTATATCCCTGTGGATGCCTGTCTCTAAATGGGCGTTCAGACCTGTTCAGATGTATGTGGGTTTGATCACAAAGCGATCTCACGGACTTTTCCTGCTGGAATGGGCGTTTATGAGGGGGCCGATTTGGCCGACGGAGGGGTGAGCATGGACCATTCCGAACCGGGTCGTCTTGTACGCACCAGACGGTGATCCGTGCTACATCCATAAAATCTCAAAGAGCCCGACACGTTGTATAAATTGTATGTTTTTGTAATTCTTGGCTATTTAATAAACATACTGATGAATATTTTGAAACAAATTTAACTTGGCGCTGTTTATGCCTAAGGCAGCAACAGTGACCAGTCAAATTAGTTTCAAAATATTCAACAGCTTACCTGTGTATTTTTTTGGAAATTGTTAGTCAGGGTGTTCAGAGATCGATCGATCCCAACACGAGCGAGGTGTGGGTGGAGCTTAGCTAGAGATGGGCGGGGCATAGCTAAAACCGGAAAGGTCCATTATGAGGTGTTCATAAATATGGCAATTATCACTCCAGCCCGACTCTTTGGGCGCGACGATAACAAAAACATTAAAACTAAAACAAAGCATCAGGGTGGGACGAAATTTGTCATAAAATGCTGAAAGCAACTGTAGACTCAATTGCCTATCCGTTCTATGTCCTCATAAACAAAGCACTAGAATCGGATATATTTCCAAATGCCGGAAAATTTCTACTATTTTTGCACTATTTAAAAGGGTCTATAGTTTTCCGGTAACTTTCTAATCCCCTTTTAAATAGTACAAAAATAGTAGCAATTTTCCGTAATAATAATTATTAAGCACTGTTGGTAAGGTAATGGAAAGGATCATTTTGAAATACATTTATAATCATCTTACTGGCCAGGATCTTCTCTACAAGTACCAGTCTTGTTACCGCCCCGGTTACTGAACGGTGTTCCAGCTGATTGAATTGTACCACACTCTCACAAAGGCAGTTGATGAAAGAAAATCTTCGTGTGATATATTTTGTGATATCTTAAAGGCCTTTGACAGAGTGTGGCACGCAGTGTTATTATTTATGCTTCATGTGCATGGTATTGACGGAAATCTTCTGAGATGTTTTAGAAATTATCTGTCTATTTAACAACACCATGTTGTGATTAACCGGGATAAGTCGGCTATGAGACAAATTGAAGCTGGAGTCCCACATGGTTCCTCATTGATATAAACGATCTAGCAAACCATATTGATAGCATTTTAAGATCATATGCTGATGACACTGTTGTATGTTGTTCCAATGCATATCTGCGGAAAGTGAAGGACGATTAAATGAATGTTTTAATATAATCTCTGCCTTGTTAAAACAATGGCCTTTCCTTTTAACGCTGAAACCCCCGTAAATATTACATTATCAAATTCGAATAACTTTTGTTCCTGATGAGACCGTGCACAGCTCGTGTGATGGATTTAATGCGGAATGCCAACTAGCCTGAAATCCTCTATATAGCTGTCGCTAGAATAATAGTCGCATGCTACATTGGCAATGCATAGCAAAATGCACACCTGTACCTAGTTTAAGTGTAAGCGAATGGTGGTCGATTTAATATCCACGTTGCCTAGGTTATGAAATGTACTACTAATGAATTATTGTGATGCATTGCTTGGAAACACTCGAAAAATTCAATTGATCAGTTAACCACTTTAAACTCTCTCTCTCTCTCTCTCTCTCTCTCTCTCTCTCTCTCTCTCTCTCTCTCTCTCTCTCTCTCTCTCTACCTCACTGACCGACTAACTCACTCTCTTGCTCGCTCGCCCGCCCATCTGACTGTCACCCCCTTCCATTAAAAAAATTGCCGGTTTTAAATATTATGGTGGGAGCGGGCTTCAATAAGTTGACATAACTTGTGCCCAATCCCATTCTATTATCAGTACATTAAAATATGTGTAAATAAAAAAAGAAGATAATATTCTACCCTATTTAATATAATTGTTTTCTGTCAAAATAGCTGAAAAGTTATTTCCTGATATTCTGGGCATATAAAACGTTGTCTGTGTCTGTAATAAAAATAACAAGCAAAATTAACATGGAACTGGCTAATTTACCGTTTTAACCACGCTCTGTAACGAGAAGCGGATATTGCACGTGCGCGCGTGCTTGTGTGTGTACGTACATGAATGATGTCTCTCGGTCTGTCTGTCTGTGTGGCATGGTTGTGGTCAAGAGGTTTAAGTGGTGAGCCTGGGGATTTGCGATGTCGCATCATCGACCAAGCAATCTAGGTATGATTAATATACAAATATCATGGATCTTAGCCATTTTGAGAATTAAGCTGCTCTTCTGAAATTGTTGATTGAAAATTAGTAACCATTACGAGAACAATGTTGAATTTATATTCCAGAGTACCCACTCTCTTAATGAATTCTAATTATCATTATAAACTGAATCCAGATTTGAAAGATTGATTGCACAGTAGTAAATAGCTAAATATATCCCAAATTATGACCCTAAGTCTTATTGCTAGTTGAATAGGTAAATATGAGCTGCTATGTTCTCAACATTTCCCAATGTATTAATTCAAATTTCCACACCATTAGCACTTGCATCAATGCTTATAGACGTCGTTAATACCAAACAAATACCATATCAGTTGGCCATCTATCAAATCTTAGCTAAAAAAGCTTAGAAATATTGTCTTCATAATTTTTGTATAATACGCTGGAGCGATTAATTGCGAGAATGTGTACTTTCAGACAATCTGCCTTTTATTGTACTCCTTTTTTTGTTATTTCATCGGCTCCTAATATGTCACATTTGTTGTTTAATGTGTGCATCTATTCCGCCATGTATGTGGTAACCAGTGCAAATATCAAGAGGAGTGTATTGAAGCTATTAGCTCCATCGAAAAATAACGCATAGTGTTGTCTCAATACTTAGGGATGAATCCGATCTATCACTCAAGTATATAACGTCATAATCAATTACATCCCACATAGGCTGATGTCACAATCAAGATGCATAATGAATGGCATATCTAGCTCTGTCATGAACATTGAATAGTCTGTCAATGGTGCGAATTGTATATCTATACTATTTACTAAACATTATGTTGAATGTTTTGGAACTAATTTGATTGTGTGGTGTCGCTGCCTATGGCAGCAACAGCACGCAGTCAAATTAGTTTCAAAATATTCAACAGCTTGCCTGGAATATTACCTTAAGATTGTGATTTTTTAACACAGAATTTAAAGTATATAAATTGATTCCAACACGTGGGTGGAGCTTAGTTAGAAATTGGCGGGACATAGCTAGCAATGTCTTCCTCTATTAGAATAAATGGTGATGCGAATCACGGTTTCCTTTTCATTTGGTAGGTTGGATCTTGATTAAGAATGCAAGCATTGATAATAGCGCACCGCTTGTCTGGATAGGTCAATTATACAATGAGAATGATATGAATAAAGACCTTTCTGAATTTCTTTCATAACATCTTGACGATCCCCATAGTTCACACCCTGACCCATACTCCAGTTTGGGCATTTTCCCGGCAATATCGGAAATGTATGTATTGTGTGCCACCAGATCCAAAACAATCGTGATCAAGACAAATAGGCTAATTATTATATTCATGAGAATATATGTGTAGCATCATATTGGAGAAACTTATTTATGCTAGAATACTTAAACCAGCTTGATTAGATTGTCGTAGTCGAAAAAGACAAAGTACCTGGATATCCGTACAATCGTGCCCGCGATAATGGTAGGCGAATCGGCCCCAATACTGGTTGAAATTTTACTGGTATCGATGCCACCGATACAAATAAAACCAGTATCGCTGGCTTAATAATAAGCTTATCAGTATTGTAAATATTGAATTTTCTAATCTTTCGCCGATAACTAGCAACTATTACTGTTAATTTGGCCGATACGTGTACGATACTGGTAACAAGTAGCGTAGCCATTTATATTTACTTATGATACTGGTTGCTATCGGTATCTAAAACACAAACAAAAGTTTCAGGTTTTTAAAATATATTGCAAAAGGCACTAGCTATCGCAACACAGCCATATCGTGCACACTCGCTTAAGCACACACGTATGCAAGCATGAACACATCCGCTTAACCATGCATGCGCGCGCACACTAAATCATGAACATATACACAGTATGCTAACATATGATACAGCTATAGACAATATATGTGTAAAGCTATGATATCCGAATCTATTCGTTAATATGCTGTATTACATTTCCATAACAGAAGCTGTGCATACGCATTGTCTCCATATCTCTCCCTCCACATGCATTCATCCAGATAGCTGAGCATATGTTCTTCTGAGGTCCGTCAGCATAGGTAGCATTAAAGATACTTGTTACCAGTATCTGTAGTTTGAGCGATACTCGTTACTAGTATCGGCAACTCCGGCGATACAAATTTCTAGAAGATTAGATTACAGAGGATATAACGGATGATGCGCCAGTGGAATGCGCCGAGATTACCAAGATAAAGAAGAAACAAGTGGCTGCATTCGCATCAAGAAATGGAGCAATAACGCTGGATCAGTTGAGATCAAGAGAGTGTTTTATTATGTTTAGTTATATTATTAAATGGAGAACTAAATCTGAGAAGAAACTGTTTCATATTGTTTTCCATGTATTACCTCTTAGTACTTCCTGTTTCATGCAGTCTCATATTGTTCACAGACAGTTTCACATGCAATGCTTATTATAATTGAACTCGGTGTGAGCGTATACGCATGCATCTGTGTGCGTGCTTCTGTGCGTAAATGTATGCGTGCGTGCACACGTTATTGCTAAATTGCATCGAATGTGTTTAAAACATTAACAAATATTCTTTGTAACTTGGGCAATAGTAATTACTAGTATCAGCAACTCTTCTGTAATTATTATTTTCCCAACAATACTAGGCACTACTATCCTTAAGGGTATATTGTTTTAAAAACAATAAATGATACTAGTCTACTAGGCTATACAGGTAAGCAGTTGACAATTTCGAAAATAATTTGACTGGATGCTGTTACCATATATAGCTATAACACCGGTCAGTCAAATTAGTTTAAAAATATTAAATATTCAAGAATGTTTTTTTAACTTGTAAATTTATGAAAGTCAAACAATTCGTGCACTTGACGGACTTTTCGATTTTCATGATGGAACTAAATACGTCATCATGATTGAGACGTTCGATAACAAGTGATGTGGTTGATTGTGACGTCAGGTACTTGAGTGACAGATCGGAGCCCATTATTCTAATCGGCGCTTCAAGCGCCTATTATAGAGATTGTGTGAGAAATACCTGAACATGGATTCAATCTCGGGAAGAGATGTGAAGAAAAACAACGGAAATATACTTAATGCTGATGAGATTATGAAATAACTATGGGAAACTGTACCCATTATAAAGAATGGAATTTGTCAATAAATTGATTGAAATTGATGCAAACATAATATCGGTAACTTTAATTCAGGGGTTCTTTTTAAATAAACGGGTATGTACGAATTGAACTTACAAGGACAAATATTCTACTCATTTAAGAAAACAAATTAATTGAGAACTGAGAATTACAAAAGAAAAGGGTATCACGACTTCAAATTGCAACACATAAGACCATTGACACACAGCTCTGTGTTATAAGATTGATTCCCTTGACATTTCTCTAGTATTTTTTAGAGTCTGTATTATCAATGCTGAGAGTCCTGAGAGTCTTTGAAATAGTGTGAGCAACTAGTGTGGTGCCAGTAGTTCTTCTGATATTGCCAAATTGTCTGGCCATCATATGGTAGTGATCCGCTCAAAACTCTAGGTGTAGTAGCACTTCAAAAATCCATTTGAAAATCTCTATACATTTCCTATGGGAATTCTTTCCAAGCATTTGGGGGGTGGGGTGGGGTGGGGTTAAAGGTCTGGCGGCCATTTTGAGAAAAGCAAATCGCCGGTGGTAACATCCTCACCAAGTATGGTAGTGATCTGATCAAAACTCGAGGTATAATAGCGGTTTAAAGATTAACACTGAAAATCCCCATACATTTCCTATGGGTCTTTTTGCCCATTCAAAGCTGGTTGGCTCGCAACCCCTTGGGCTTGGGCCATTCCGAAATAAAAATACAAGCACACGATCCCAGTTTTGGGTTGATCAGATGAAACCTGTAGGAGGAGATGCGGTGCACAGTCTTTGACAAGGAATACGAAAGAAAGAAAGAAATATGAAAAAAGAAAGATCCTGAGTGATTTTAATAATCTGCGATTGCATCGCAGATTAATAATATGTAGCGCCAATAAAACAAGACCGGTACATTATCAAGATACAACTGAATATTTTAAAATGTTTTATATTTCTCAACTGATGTTGCTTTAATTATAAGCGCGATGCCGGCAATAGAACATGTGTCAATGTCAGACTGTAATGGATGAATCCAATCTGTCAGTCAAGTGTATGACGTCATAATCAATTACGTCATGTGTAGGTTGACGTCACAATCATTATTGGCAGATAATATTCTGCCATTGAACTGTAATACTCTGACAAGTGCACGAATTGTATTTCTTTAAGAGATTTACTATTTAAAAATATACTGTTGAATAATTTGAATCGAACTTAACTGGACGCTGTTGCAGCCATAGGCAGCAATAGCTCTCAGTCAAATTAGTTTCATAACATTCAACATTCAACATATTCCCTCTATAATTACCTAGAGATTAGAATTTTGCTAATTCAGGGTTCAAATTATATAAATCTATCCAAACACGCATGGGTGGAGCTGAGCTACAAATGGGTGGAGTATAACTAGAAATGGGCGGGGTCTAGCTAGAAATAGATCGCTCTAATTTTCCACAGGCTATACATTACATTCCAATGCTTGTATTCGCGTGCCATGGTGGAAACACACATCCTAGCAGTGAGATCACACAGATTCTGAACGAGTAACTTACAGTTAAGTAGTCTAGAGTGGCCATGACCCTCCCCAAGGTGGAATTTCAATTTATTACTTTATTATAATCTCCAAAGTAGTATGTCTTTGTTTCTAATTCTATTATGTAGTCGAATAGAGTGTTAGATTAATTTAGCAAATACAAGTTTATTTCTGATAAAATTATATACATTTGCGTCTTTTAATTTATCTTCCAATAACCAAAAGAGAATTTACTCACTTCTGGAGGTGTATATGCCGCTGGTTGTCATTTTACTGATCTCACGCTACCGGAGGTTGGGACAACGTGTTCCCGGGCGATGGTATGAGCATGCCCCTTCTACGCTTATTAGATTTTTAACGAGTAGCACTAACACATGATAAATCTCTCTTAGGCTATCCTCTTACATATTCTAGCAAGCACGCTGTCGATCGTTTCGGCTGTTAAGGCGGATTATTCAAATTGTGTATTATATGAGGATTGTGGTACTGTTGAAAATAGATGCATTGAAACACGTTGCATGGCATCCATGTCTCCCATTTTGTCCTGATTTAATCACCTGTCATCATTCAGGATTTTCTCACCTCTATAGAGGGAGTAGAGTGCCATGATGTGTCAGTCGACGATCAAATCAAGATAGTGCGTAGGGTGTCATGATCTCTTACTCGATAATCAGATCAGGAGTTGTCTCAGTCAGGTCATCATTCAGACTGGTATAGCGAATCATATCTTAATGGCTTCACGTAATTGTCTCGAAACTCTACATCTCTACCTCACTTCAACATGATGTATGTCTTTTGTATGATAATTATCAGCGAATTATCGGAAGCTGTACTTATAATGAAGCCTGTATTTCTCACAGTGTATCAGTAACACCGGATGTATTGTACTTTAAACTGGTCCCTAATGAATGCTATCCTTGTGCAAATGTGGAAATATAAATCTCCTCATAGAGAAGGTGACTTCCGATGCTGGGAAGAAATAAATCGCGGAGAAAGCATTAAACAAAATAATTTTCATTCAGTAATACAAAGGAAACAAAAAAACATGTTGCCCATTCTGTTGTTGATTTTACTAAGCTCCAGTTAATCTATTTTCTGTAATAAATAGTTTTCCTGTGCGCTGATTTCAATACTTGCATCGATTTTCAATTTCAATCCATTTATTAACAATATGCATTGCTGATAAAAATGAAATGATTGATTTCATCTAGTTCTCGAATAAAAATTATCTCTTCGTTTGAGACGTTTGTTTAAATCTTCATTCCGATAGCGTTCCAAGCCTTTTTCATTATTTCTGACATATCTGTCAAAATACTAACTTTCATGAATTCCACCGTGATGGAATTGCCTGATTTGTTGAGCTAATCCTTGTTTGTGGGCTATTGTTCATAGTCTGGTGAATCTTTGTGCAATTTAACATTTCTGAATATCCGAATACACACATTGACTAACTATGTGGCAGTAGAGTAAAACTAAAGTGCACACAGTGGAGGGATTACTCAAGCTGTTGCCCTCTGTTTTGCCAATGTACATTGCAACGACAGTGGCCTTGATGTTTGACCTTTTGATCTAAACTACTTCCAGCCCACCATAATATGAATGGACACATTTGTTGATTCTGCACTCCACAGTTATATCCAGGAAAGACATATTTCGATATACACTTAGTGACATAGTGACCAGGGCATTTAACCATTTCATGTGCAAATCAAACTCGTTCAAATCAGCCACAATATGAATGGCTGTGGCAATTCTTATTGCGTTCCCGAGTTACGGCCAAACATGTCTTTAGTTATGACCATAGAAAGCCCGTAATCTGGTGAAACCGTGGTCTAGATATATAAACCTTTGACACGCAACTTCAAGCCTCTCTAGCCAGCCCCAATATGATTTTATGTGTCCTATTTGGTGACGGTACCTTCTCATATTCCGGAGATATGCTGTGAAGAAACAGGCAGACAGACAGCTAACAAACCGGCCAGCCAGATAGACATGTAGATAAGCAGGCAGTAAGGCAGGCAGACAAGCAGACTGACATGCAGGTAGGCAGGCAGACAACTAAGCAGGCAGACAGACATGCAGACCGACAATCAATGGATGGTGAATAAGTAAATATCCATGAATACTGATATGATTTGCTGGTAGGCTTTCACCAAAGACCCACTAATTCAATCTAATGACAACAAGACAGAATATAAATTGCATGGAAACTGTTGCTGTCTTAAGCAGCAATGGTTTCCAGGCAAAGTATCTTTTAAACCCCTGAAAAATGGACGTGCATCTGGACCTGGTGGCATGAGCAATGAACTATTCAAATATGCAAGTGACATTATCTCAAAACCGAGCACACACATAATCAATTAGGCGTTTATGCACCACCTCCCCATCGACGCTGTAGGCCAAGGCACCCGTGTCGTGCTACCCAATACCAAGAAGCCCCTGGCCCCCTGAGCCAAACTGCAGCCCGTTGTGCTCCGTAACAGCATACGGAAAATCTTACCCAATGTTTCTCTATACCACATCCGAGACAAAATCGATGACTTCACCGGATCATGTCAAAGTAGCTTCAAACGCGGACGCGGCTGCGCAGGCAATGTATGGGTTCAACGCATGCTTGTGTCGGTAGTCATGTCCAAATACTGGGATTTCCACAAAATGGCCATTAGCATGTCACGAGCCTTCGACACAATTAAACGGCCAAAGATCCTAGATGTACTACGCCAGGCCAGTTGCAATGAAGATGAGCTACGACTAGTGCGACTACTGCTTGCAGGGACCAAGCTGAGAGGGCAGTCATGTCAGTGAAATCAGTATAGATTGAGACAGCAATCGGCTCCCACCGGGACATCGTCCATCTCCTGTGCTTTTCATCTGTTACCTTGCTGCTGCATTGAAATCCGTGCGGGAAAATTCCACTAGACCCACACACCCCAGTGTCAATACCGCGTATGTCGCCAGAGATGGAATATGCCGACGATGTGGACTCCATAGATGAGGAGAAGAAACCCATTGATGAACTTCTCCCAATAGCTGCAAGCAAACTAAAAATTGAGATTCTTTTTATGAATGAATCCATCACAGAGTTCACCCACATATACCTATCTATAACGCATGAAACTAAAGAAAATGACGTTCCACTTCGTGGCGGCGAACTATGGATAAAAGATAAAATCCTGGGCTCACTGCTTTCCAGTACTGCTGCCATTACTGCACGCTGCGGCATGGGGAACATAGCTTTCCAGTCCTTCTGGAAGCTATGGATTCGTAGATCAAAGAAGCCCTTGATAAAAAGAATATGTGTATACAATGCAACGTGCATATCCTTGATGCTGTATAACTGTAACAGCTGGGATGCTCCAAAGGCAGCTCTAGACAAACTCGATGCCGCCAACCGCAAACACCTACAGACCATCCCTGGACACCCATGGCCAGACAGTATAATTTCCAATGATGCACTATACAAGATGTGTAATACGTCGCCGCTGTCTGTCAAAGTTGCCCAACAAAGATGGTTCATTTTTGGCCATGTGCTAAAGATGCCAGAGGACACTCCAGGACGGAGCGCCTTGGAATTCGCCCTACTCGGAGCCAACAAATACAAAGTCAGGAGAGGACGTCATAAATCTGCTAAGCACGCTACGAGGTGGCCTCAAGAAAGCAGGACTCGATACACTCAAGTCAAGAATGGACCTGAGGAAGCTAAAAATTTCGGCTGAGGGCAAGATACAGTGGGAAAAGGCGAAGAAGGACTGATTGCAGCTATCGGATCTTCCTACTACTACAGCCGCAGATACAGTAATCATTAATATCTTTTAAACATTTGCCGTATTCCATTTATAATAATGAATGTATTTGCGATATCTGTTCAGTAATATCGAAGGCGTTTCAAGCCGAGATATTTTTTATATCCGCAAACATAATTCTGCACTTTCTCTGCCTCTTCTTCTCCCTCCCTTCTTCCCGCCCACGCACCTGCCGCCCGCCCACCCACCCTCCATATCTCCCTCCATCCCGCTCTCCACTATCCCCCAACCCTTTGTCTGCCCCTCTCCTCCCTCGCCGGCCTGACCGCCTGCCCGGATGCCTTCCTTCTATCCATATCTTACCCCTCCGCACCCTCCCTCCCTTCCTGGAAGTTGTACTTAGATGGTTATAAATGTAGATGCGAATACGACACCTTTCCTTTGATATGATAGCCTCATATATGTCCAGTTTTATCTAATGACAATTCCCCTCTTTTAATGTCTCCACGATATTGCATCCTACTTCTCAGTTCCTGTCGCAGCATGCAGTTGACCACTAATTCTTTTAAAATAAATTAAAATCTGCCATAAAGAATGTCGATTTGTGGATTCCCAATTTACTGTTTCGTAAGGTTCTGGCATTCTGTAATGTATTCCTCCCGATTTTCAAAAATACTATTCTCATGACCATGGAATTCGTAAATATTTTGATTTCCTGACCAAATTTTGCCATTGTTGCTTGGCCGAATATGCCATCAGGGAGAAACAACAAATTATACAGTTTACCGTTTATACTAAAGGAATATTGATGTGTCCAAGAGCAATGTGTTGTCTTTCAGCCTGGATATATGGATTGCGTATGATATACCATCCTTGCAACCTTTTACAACATTGCCTAATATATCGGAGAACACAGGGATAATAAACATATACCTTACCAAAAGAAGGCCCTATCACTTGCCATTGGGATATTGATTATGAAAAAGCAAAGCATTCTCTTAGTGTTATGGCCTTATGGGAATTTGTAGCAAACACGAACTAAATATATTTAGAATTCCCTTTGAGAGTTGATGTGCATTACAATCTCAAATACATGTTCATCTTCAATGGCGGTCAATGCGTTAACTGCCTAATGCCATCTTCATGTTATCTTTACATTTTTTACACGATATCAGCTGTCAATTCCCACCGGTTTGTGTATTCCATGTTTAAACTCACACGTTAAGCGACCGTACTCGTGGAGATGTGATGAAATATACCTATTTGAATAGATTAAAATTGTATAGTGGCTGCGTTCCCCTCCCTCTATCTAGTTATTATTATTATCAAAATTATTGTGATAGGGTTGGCGACCCGACTATTCGTTTTGTTTCTCTTGACCTATTGTCAGAATGACGTGCTATCATGGAAGATGGGTATTCCAGATGTTGTTGGTGACATCTGTGTTGTCCTGCAATGTAAACTAGATAAATGCTTCATAATACGTTCCCGGGAAGAAAAGTCCGTGCTCTTAGCGAGGTCCGATACGCTCTCATCGAAGTGACACCAGGAGAGTTTGAGGACGGCGTGTTAGCCTAAATGATGGCCAGATTGTCTGAATTAAGTTGTCTGTAATTAGTCGTGGTTAATTTGTGTCAAGAAGTGTTGGGATAACGGCACCATGTTTCATAATATGGAAACGGCATTGTAATTCTTTGTGGATGGTGAATCCATGATTATGGTTTGTAGCGTGTTAGCACAGAGGTAACGGTTCTATTCAATGTACATATTCGCTCAGCGTCGAGGTGAGTGTCAATCTATAATGTGGCGAACGCCCAAAGTCATCATAACTTTAAATTGTCGGTGTATGTTTGGATAAACACCGTAAATTCGGTAAAATCAACCAAGTGTCGGGTTGTTTGAGCCTAAGGGAAATAACTCACCTTCCAGTATAAATGTTGGAACCGGGACAATGCAAATTAGAATTCACCCCAGATCTTTTTTATGATCATCCTTGTTCTTCAAGTGGGATATAGCCACGGGTCATCACAGACAACGTAACGACTACACGAATATAGTCGCACCAAGCCCGCTCTCATCGTGTTATTAACAATTTAAAGTTTCGGCAATAATTTCGCCATAAGAACAA
Source organism: Chaetoderma sp. LZ-2023a (assembly GCA_034401795.1). Taxonomy (NCBI): domain Eukaryota; kingdom Metazoa; phylum Mollusca; class Caudofoveata; order Chaetodermatida; family Chaetodermatidae; genus Chaetoderma; species Chaetoderma sp. LZ-2023a. The sequence goes on along the minus strand of CM067370.1, from coordinate 35,918,677 downwards.
TTGACAGGAAAGGATACAAACTGTCTTTACGGAACCGCATTAGAAAACGTTTCTTAATCTCGAGGTTCCAATTTATGACATTTTCTATAAAATCAGACAAAATGGTTCAATTCAATTCAAATATTTCTTATTTTATAGTAGCATTTCACATTTATATTACAAAGCACAGGTAGTCCATCAAAGGCAAAGCCTATGTGGTGATGAACCCCTAACATATATTAGACAAAGAGACATTACAACATTAAATTACTGTACATATTACAAATAACAACATTACAACGCTACACGTAACGCACACAAAAACATAATTAAGTTACTAGTAGTTAATTATAATAGTATAAGATGTGGATTTTTTCCACTTGCACCCACAGCACATATGCATTATTAAAATTTTTTTAACATTTAGTGCTAGAGGTAATGGAGAGAGGGTTGGGGGAAGTGGGGGGGGGGCGTTCATCAAGCTTAAAGACAGTAATCCAGTATGTGATGTATTATTATTATTATTATTATTATTATTATTATTATTATTATTATTATTATTGATACTAATATAGTGTATGATGAGCCTTAAAGTATGATGAGTCATGGTGGTAGTGGTCTTCCTAAAATATCAAACTGGATCCCTTATTTTCCAGATCCCTGAATATTAATGACGTCACAATCAGGGAGTTTCATAAAACTATTATGAATATCAAAATCTGTACTCCTCCATCGTTCTGGTATGTATAACCAGATCATCATCAGGTAAATCAAGATTTCATTTAAAAACCAATGCAACCTTCTTGCAAGTAAAATCTTGCAAAAAGCTATCTAATTATGAATGTAGTTGAGCCATTCTGATAAATTTGCCAGAATATAAGATTGGTTATTATGTTGTTCAATACTAGATAAACTAAGACGTTATTGGTCGTTATAATATCCTGAATATACGTAGTTGAATAACTTCTACAATATCTCTTGACCAATCATGATAAGTTTGGTACAGAGTCGATCTTTATCAGATTGGGTACAAACTGATTTAGGTGTTCTAACTGAGGAGCACATCAAGAGCTTACGCCTAGGTCAGTATTACCCCTGTTTGCTTTGAAGTTTATTTATTTATACAATCGTGTGGGATACAGATTGATCTAGAATTTGACCTAATTCTGTTCCTAAAGTTTGGGGTTGTATTCCCGTGCGTTTGGATTAGGAATAAGTTATTGGTGTCTATTACGTAAGCTATACATCCTTAGACTTTTTAGGTATAATCCTTTGAAAATTGTAAATTATATGAGATGACTATGTGAACTCTATGCAAACTTGATTTAGGAAACAATTCGTAATAATAGAACTTCGCTTTTCATAATAACATACTTATCAGACACTAGTTTTCAGGAGAAAAACACAAAAAATCGACCAACAATTATGTACAATGTATTGTCACTCGATGCGGATCTTCTGAGGTCTGTGGCTAGGGCTGCATCCCATGTTGCTAAGGAAGAGATCAAGAAGAGGATAGCCACTCGCTAACGTTCACTGGGAAGGAAGTGGATATCATAGGGTTGCCTCCATTTGCAATAAATTTAAGGCACTGCTTAAATTGAAGACGCTAATTATTGAGATTGAACAATTGGGGGCCTTTTTGGAAACTTGTATGCAACTGGATGCCCATAATGCTAATCTGGCCATAGGAACTATATGACTTGTGCAAATCAGCCGGTAATTAAGAATATGATGGTAATCCCCGCCCTGTAACACCATTTTAAGACGGGAAGCGTGGTGCATAAAACATGAAAATTGATAATAATTATTTGGGGCTGGTCTCTAAAACTCGCTAGTCTAGGTTCATGCCTTTGGTCAGCAGACAGGATCCTAACGAAACACGGTGGAGGATACATGATCTTAATGAAATGTGGCGGATGTCACAGCATCTAAATGAAATACGGCGGAAGCTACATAATCATAATGAATTATGTATGTGGTCACAAAATTTAATGGTAAATAAGACACTTTTGTAAAATTCGAAACTGAAGGCCAAGCGATCATTGGTGTTCAGAATGTCCACTTAAAGATTGGGATCGGGAACATTATACATCATAGAAATTACGAGTTGTTCATAAATATGGCAATTATCCCTCACGCTTACAAGCCCTACTCTTTGGGCTAAAAGACAACAAAAAACATTAAAACTAAAGCAAAGCATCAGTGTGGGACGAAATTTGTCATAAAATGCTGAAAGCAACTGTAGACTCAATTGCGTATGTCCTCCTAGACAAATCACTGGACTCAGGTATTTTTCCAAATGCCGGAATATTGTTACTATTTTTGCAATATTTAAAAGGGGGATAGAGAGTTACCTGAAAATTATAGACCAATATCATTATTAAGCACTGTTGGTAAGATAATGGAAATGGTAATACTTAAATACGTTTATAATCATCTTATTGGCCAGGATCCTCATTGCTATAAACGATCTAGCAAACCATATTGATATCATTTTAAGATCATATGCTAATGACACGGCTGTATGTTGTTCCAATGCATATCTGCGGAAAGTGAAAGACGATTAAATGCAGGTTTGAATATAATATCTGGCTGGTTAAAACAAAGGCTCTTCATTTTAATGCTGAACACCCAACCCCCACCCCACCCATAAATGTTACATTATCAAACTCAAATAACTTTCAAGTCCCGGATATTTATCAAGATAATACCCTTCCACAAGCAGTATCATGTAGGAAATATATCGGTGTGACAAAGTGATCTGAAATGCATTGCCCATATAGATACGATAGGCAAAAAGGCTGCTAAGATACTAGCAAATATGCACCGGGTGAAATATACTTTGGGCAGACAAATAATATCCAAAATTTATACTGCATATTTACGTTCTATATTAGAATATGGCAGTGATATTTGGGATGGATGCTCTGACCGGGATGTTGTTAAACTTTAAACTATCGAAACCAAGGCAATGAGAATGATAACGGTTCTCTCAAAGTAAACGCCATTAATTTTATTATACCAGGAAACTGGTTTTACTACTTTACCAACCTCCAAACATATAGTAGTAGAACTATTGCCAAATTATTATCATGATACCGATTAGTTCTGGTATTATATAAATACTCTATGAAAATCTCATAAGACCCTGATACTTCTATTAAAAAAATCACTAAACGTCTAAGCACCTTTGCAGATCTATGAAAGAAATATACTAACTATTTCTATATGATGCGGCGTGGTTGTGAATGACTGGGAAACATCGGGAAATTTGCACATTCCCTTGTTGACCTTTGTATCAAGCTAAAATGCCTACTGTGGAGGGCTGCTGGACAAAATTATGAAGCAATCACTTTGTACCTACTCATTCCAAAATTAATGATAGTGTAATAATTTTATAACACATGTTTAACCTGTATATACATGAGCTCTTTTCGAGATGATATGCCTTATTTTAATTCTTACTTGATAAGAGGAATATCAGTATACCATTTATTTAGTCCTATTGGCAGTATGTATATGCCCATATCTGCTTTAGAATGTTGTATCTGACGGTCAGCATTAGATTGTCAAACTCAATTAGGTTTGCATTACCAAACATTAAACAATTTTGGAAGTGGAACATCATCTCGCTGATCACGCTAACACTGTACCGCCTTCTTATTATATTCAGTAACGCCGTGTATGCTGACTGAGTTTCATTTAAAACACGGAGATACCTACATTAACCTTATTTACTGTGTACAACAGAAAGATATGAGAATATAAACAAATGGAATACTATTGAATCCACGAGAATTATAGTCAGACATGATTCAGTTTTTCTCGAAAAGCACATAATCACATTACCGGCTTATCGCTTAAGATGAGCGTGAAATAGATTTGCCCTGTGGCAAGCTCTGTTCGGAAGGATTTTTAAAAAGTAAGCAATTAAGTGCAAAGCTTATTACAGGAACTTTGGGTTCAATAACTGAGCTTAACAAACATACTAGTCTTACAGTATGTGTATAGCACACATACTGTAAGACTGTAACTTCATAGATAAATACCTGACTTCATTTATATTGTTGCACCAGCCATTCTTTACCAATTGGTGATTTCCAGAATTCTGGTGCCAGCAGATAGTGATGCACATGTTATGTTAATGCTTATGTGAAAACGATGAATCCATTGTTAAAGTGACTACTACATATTTCCTGATCTTTGCCGTCTATGCGACAATTGCTCAAATTATTTGGAAATTTGAATGCCAAGTTTGGTAAATATCTGTCTGTGAAAACCCCACAGTGGTTTAACCAAACTCCAAATTTGTCCAATACCTGCGTCGTTGATAACGTGTCTCTTTTGGAAACAATGTTACTGATAGCTGTTTCTGAAAACTGTCGCGGTGTAGCTTTTGACCCCAAAGTTGAGATACGTCATCGGGCCGGCATGTAAAGATTTTCATTCCAAGTTTGGAGAAGGTCACTCCAGTACAACCAGTGTTATTGACAAAAACTCGTTAAAAGTGCCCATTTTGAAATCAATGTGGCTAAGATCTGTTGCTGTTGCCAATGGCCTTTGATCAAATCATTGGCACACGTCTTAGGGAGCCCAGGGGGCAAGCTTCCAGCTTAGTTTGGAGGAGATCCCTCAGTAGAACGAGTGCTATTGGAAGCGGGGCCTATGAGAACGATGTCGCTGAACGCTGTGCATTTTAGATTTTAATCCAAAAATCGGGATAAACATTTGGGACATTTCTGACAAGCTCTCAGTCACATACAATCATCACTAGCTGGATGGATTAATTAGGTATTAACTTTGGAAGACCTGATTCCTATTTCTTTGGTAACCAATATGGAAAATGTCTTAATGAAGGTTACTGAACACTGAATACATAAATTATCGATGTGTCGATAATAATGCATGAAATATCTACATTCCATTACACTTCATAGAATCGATCTGTTGTTATTTGTCAGATGAATCCTTCATAACATGGCACACAATGAAAGAAACTCATCTGCCAAATCGAAAGGTCTGTCACGAAAATGCACGAACTAATTTTCTTTGATAAATTTACAATTTAATAAACATTCTGTTGGATATTGACCGAGAATTTTCGCTGGCCAGTTTGCCAAATATTCAGCATCTTGTCTGTATCCTTAAACCTTGAATTGACTTCAGATTTCAAAGATTCAAATCGATTATCGTACGTGTGTAAAAGCTCAGCTAGATACAATTGCTTACAACCGATAGCAAGTGTCTGGGTGGTATGTACCCAGAAACTGTCATTGGTCTGCACCCAGAAAGTGACAGTGGTCTGCACCCAGAAAGTGGCAGCCGTCTGCACCCAGAAAGTGGCAGTGGTCTGCACCCCGAATGTGGCAGTGGTCTGTACCCAGAAAGTGGCAGCCATTTGCACACACAATGTGACAGTAGTTTGTACCCAGAAAGTGGCAGTTGTCTGCACCAAGAATGTGGCCGCCGTCTGCACCCAGAAAGTGGCAGCCGTCTGCACCCAGAAAGTGGTAGTAGTCTGCACCCAGAAAGTGACAGCCATTTGCATACAGAAAGTGGCAGTGGTCTGCATCCAGAAAGTGACAGTGGACTGCACCCAGTTCCCAAAACTGAATCTATAATTTGTGAGGTCTGATTCAGGTATGCTATAAAGGTTCATGTATGGCATAATGAAAATATTGGATTATAATCTAAGAAATCATGTTTTAGATCTGGCATCTTTATCTTCCTTTCTCGGCTCAAGATGTTCTACTGCCCCTCTCTCTCTCTCTCTCTCTCTCTCTCTCTCTCTATCTCTCTCTCTCTCTCTCTCTCTCTCTCTCTCTCTCTCTCTCTCAACATTTCTTTTGGAACGTGCTATCATTACCTGCAAGTAGGCATGTTTATTGAGATGCAACTTATTACATACATTCAATAATTATACTTACATTTTGAAATAACCCGTTGGGATATTATAATCGCGTCTGTCCATATGTATGTCAGACCATCACAACATTTCATCATAAACCATTTGCTAATATTCAATCATATTTGGTATGTGGGTTACACATATGATTAGCCTTTGCAAAGCGACATTTAGATTTGGCTCTTCCCCCTGGGAGTCAATGGTGGGGTCAAAGTTCAAATATTCTTTAAAAAACCTGCCCGACATGATATCTCCTCCCAAACTTGTGTGTGTGGAATTCAACAAACATCTGTATGTGGTTTACCCATATAATTTTCGGGTTGCGTGACAACATTTATGTTTGGTTCCGTCAAAGGGTCCAATATTGTAAAAACAGTTTGTCACCCAATCTCCTCTCGAGCCGTTGTGTGAGACTCAAATAAATTTGGTACGTGTGCTACCCATATAATTGGTGATTGCATGACGAGATTTATGTTTGGCCCGGCCAATATGGGTGGGGAATGGGTCAAATGGTCAATACATTGATTGTAATGCAACTCCTCCGAAACGGGTGCACGGAATTCAACCAAAAATAGTAGGTGCGTTACCGATATGACTGAGGAGTTCAAGAGGACATTTACATTTGGTTCCTCCCCCAGGTTGAGGTGAGGTGGGGGGGGGGATAAACAGGGTTAAGCGCTGAACGTGGGGATTTGCAATGACACTTCATTAACCGAGCAATCTCGGTCTGATTAATATACATAGATCAAGGTGCTTATCCACTTGTAGACGTATGCTGCTGTTCTGAAATCGTCGATTGAAAATTATTAACAACTATGAGAACAATGATGGCACAAGCTGATGAATTTATGTACAGAAACGGATTCCAGAATACTCACTCATTATAAACGGAATCCAGATTTGAAAGTTGATCGATTATCTCCCAAATTATGATCTTACATCTTATTGCTGGTTGAATAAGTAAAGATGAGCTGCTATGTTCTCAACATTTCCCAATGTATTATTCCAAATTCCCACTCTTAGCACTTGCATCAAGGAGTATGAACATTGTTAATGCCAAACAAATACCTTATTAATTACCAATCGATAAAATCGTAAAGCATCTTAGAAATATTTTCTCCATAAGCTTTTGTAATACGATTGATTGCGAGAATGCGTACTATCAGACAAGCTGCCTTTTATTGATTGTATTTCTTTTTTTGTTATTTCATCGGCTCCTAATATATCACATGTACTGTTTAATGTGTGCGTCTATTCCACCAAGTATGTGGTAACCAGTGCAAATATCAAAAGGAGTTGTACTAAAGCTAATAGCCTCAATAATAACGAACAGTGTTGTGTCAATAATTAGGGATGAATCTGAGGTGCCACTCAAGTATATGATGGCATAATCAATTGGCCTTTCCATTTTAGCTCTGTCGTACCCATCTCTAACTAAGCTCCAACCACATGTCGCTCGTGTTGGGATCGATCGCTTGATCTCTGAACTTTCTGACCATCAATTTCCAGAAAACTATACGGGTGAGCTATTGAATATTTTGGAACTAATTTAACTGGGCGCTTACAATTCATACAACGTGTCAGACTATTAAGAGTTAAAAGAAGGGCCAAATAAAACCATTTATGTCGTAATGATTATGACGTCATCCTACATGCAACTTAGCTGATTATGACGTCATATGATGTCAGATTGATAGATCGATACTCTGTAAAGATGATTTATATCACATATAGGCTGACGTCGCAATCAAGACTAATAATGAATGCGTATCTAGCTCTGTCATGAACATTGACTAGTCTGTCAAGTTTGTGAATTGTCTTTACTATATACTAAACATTCTGTTGAATATTTTGAAACAAATTTGATTGGGTGGTGTCGTTGTTTGTGGCAGCAACAGAACCTATTCAAATTTCAAAATATTCAACAACTTACCTGGAATATTACCCTAAAATTGTGATTCTTGGAATTCAGTATTCAAAGTAAAAAATTGATTCCAACCTGTTGTAAAAAAGTGGGCGGAGTTTAGTTACAACTGGGCGGGGCATAGCTAGCAATGTATTTCCTCTATTGGAATAACTGGTGATGCGAATCACTTTTACGTTACATTTTTTTGGTTGGATCTTGATTAAGAATGCAAGCATTGATAATAACACTCCTCTTGAGAATGATATGAATAGAGAACTTTCTGAATTTCTTTCATAACATCTTGATACTTCTCATATTTTACAACCGCACCCACGCACTTGTTTGGGGATTTTCCCCGCAACATCGGAAATGCATGTATTTTGTGGAGGAAATCCTGTAGCCCCAGCTCCAAGGTAATCGTGTTAAGCACACATATATGCTAATTACTATATTCATGAGAATATATGTGTATCATCATATTAGAGAAACTTATTTATGATTGCATACTTAAACCAGGTTGCTTAGATTTTGTTCTGAAAAGAACAGTAAACATATGAAAACTCAAGAGAAATCAAGAAAACAAACTATCACATCAGTCATGTGTGTAGATATAAACATATATAAATAATTTAATATACGTCAAACAGGTGCTCTGTAAAATATATATTTATATATATATATATATATATATATATATATATGTGTGTATGTATGTATGTATGTATATATATATATATATATATATATATATATATATATATATATATATATATATATATATATATATATATATATATATATATATATATATATATATATATATATATATATATATATTAGCGTGGAGTATCCAGTTTCGGCGTGCCTAAGCAGAAATTGCTAATAATTTAATAAATACCCTAAATATTTAAAAATGAATTGCTTAATTTGTTAGTGACTTTATCCCTTATCCAGCGCCAAGTTAGAAGAAAATCCCCGAAAACGAAATGTCAAGACACAGCGCCATTAGGCGATGACGTACTTCAAAACAAACAAAAACGATGGTATCCTGTTTCTGTGATACTAGTACAGGCTCGCCCAAATTTCTGTTTTTAGACAATCCAACTACCATATGGAGCAAAAATGCTGAACGGGTGACGGTGGTGGACATTTTCCTCAGACTGGAGCTAGTTGTGAGGGCTTGACTAGAGCATCAAACGGAAATGTGCAAAAGATATTGAATAATATTATACTATGCATATACTCCTTTATTTTGACAATGTGCTAAGAACACACACTGCGCTGTTGACTTTTGAACCACCCTGTCCAGTATGGATTTTGACATTGGTCACGTGGTATAAATAAAACAGAAGATTTTTTTTTACATGCTAAAGTTGATTTATTACTGACTCAACATTTTAATGTGAACTTTGAGGGGAAACGCGCTAAGCATTACCGATAATTACCGTACTGGTTGAGTACAAAATTATGACGTCATGCGAACGTGTTGTTACACAGCGCATGCGTAGCGAAAGCTCACCGAAACTAGAGCCTCACCGAAACTGGATACCCTACGATAATTAAAAATATAACCGCAGGCCTACATTTTATGACCAATTTAAACACTTCCAAATCGCCCAGGATAATTTATTAATTTTTGTCATTAATTTAATGAATAAAATCAAACATTTGTGCTCTCAAATACCTGATGCACTTTACTTGAGGATGTAGATTCCAAAATCATCCTGGGTTGTTTATGCTCTGGGTAAATAAATAACAAATAGCTTTACTGTTTCTAAATGAAATTACTCGACTTTAAGAAGCTATTCGAAATTATCCTGGATCCAGGTTAATTTCAAAGTTATTCTGGATCGTTAGCAATATTTCAAAATTGTGATCTTAGACTTGTCTTGATAGCACTGTTTAGTCTTTTAATTAAAAATAAGAAGACTGATCATTATCAAACCTAATTGACTGGAAGCAGCAGATACCCAAAAGGCAGCAACAGCCTCCAGTCAAATACTTCATGTATTTTGCCAACCTACATTAAAAATTAATTCTTAAAAATGTCCATTTGCATCAACATTAAATTACAAAAACAACATAGCAGAGACAAAACATTACATCTATCATAATCTATAAAGGACAGAGGGCTTTCATAATGACAGTGGCTTAATAATAAGATTTTGATTTTCAACATAGATCGGTTCACCTCTGCACCACGTGTCCTTGAATATCTGGAGTTTTCGGGTCTTAACGAATATCTCGTATTCTCCATTAATACTACGTGAGCACGTAGCATGAAACACAGCTTTCAATGCCTTCAGGTGATCGGATGTGATGCTACTGTTATTATTTTGAACTAATTGAACATTTATACCGCCAAATAGTCCAAATGCCAATGCGTATGCAAAACAAAACAACTGTATCCATCTTTAGTATGTAGATATCATCAAGGTCGTGGAATAAAATATTCTTAGCTGTTATCTTGGTTCTAGGTATCTTAAGATGGACTAAGGTATTCTCTACATAATCCCAGAATCGCGACACTGCATGCCATTCAGTGATAAATATGGGCCAGCGTTTCCTCAAAGGCAGAGCAAAATACACATTTATTATCGTGGTCACAATGCTTTTAGAATGAGATGTTTTACCCATAGCCTCCTATGCACTAATCTCCACACAACATGTCTTGCCTGATTTGGTAAGTGTATAATTTGCCATATCATCTCCCAGTCTAGATTAGTGTATCCATGTTCCCCCCAAGCAGCAATGCACTTGGGAGGCTTGATCTACCTTGATAATAGCAACGTATACCAAATTTTGGCTGACATTTTGCATGAAAGTTCTGTATCGTCATACCTACAGGAGGTTCTTGATTAATAGGTGCGCTACATAGTGAGAACCATCCCTTTGGTATAGCTCTCTGAATCCGATCTAGCAGACACTTAGCATCAATTGGTCTGAGATTAGTGACGTTGTTAATCTCATCTAAAGACCTCCATTTCCGGCTAATGGGGTCAATTAAATCAGAGACGCTTTTAATTCCTTTCCGTGCCATAGATGGATAATATAAAACTGTATCTTGGTAAACGATGTGGTTGTTATCCCACAGATTAAAATTCATTGCAGGCTCCCAGCACGAAGGAGGGTCTTCTACTGTAATAAACTTATCAAGAGATTTCTTCAACTCCAGAAACAGTGGGGGGACTTGTTTAAAGCTTCTGGGTGGGTCACTTGCGCAAAAGAAACTTCGAACAGAAAATGGACTTATTAATCTTTCTATTAGCGCTCTCGAAACATTTGCCCACTGGATATCAGAAGAAAGCAAATCATTAAAATATTTGAAGCGTAATGACATACCTTATACATAAGATTGAGACCTCCCTGGCAATTTTTGCTATAGCACATTTCTCTTGACACAAAACAGGTTTAACCAGTCCATACAAAATCCAAAACGATGTTATTAATCTCATTTTCAACATGCTGAGGCAAATAAATGATAGAAGCTGTATACCACAATTGTGGTAGAATTAAGGTTTTTATGACCAAAGTCCTAACAAAAATTGTTGGTGCTTCCAAGCATTAACAGTTTTCTTCATTTTGGATATTCTTACTTCCCAGTTAATTACTTCATCACTTGCACTGAAATGTATGCCTAATATCTTAATTGTTTCAGCTGACCACTGAATATCAAGTGGTTTGTCACGTCTCTCTCGCCACTGTCCCAAAAATAGACCAACTAACTTGCTTTTATTGAGGTTTAGACCAGAGGCTTTTTAAAAATCAACTAAGATATGATCAAGTTGATTAGAATCATTATTACTACCAGCAAAAAAACACTTGTATCATCGCTATACTGTTATACCTTTATTGGCTTTACAACACCATGGATATGTATGCCCTGAAAGAGCCTATCTCCTCTTATGGCTGCTCCTCATGATTCCATTGCAATTATAAATAGCAATGGTGATAATGAGCAACCTTGACGTGCACCCCGCTCCAAAACGATGGGCTGACTTATAAAATCATTAACCAAATACCTGCTGCTGATATTATCATACATAATCTTTACCCATTTGATGAAATTATGACGAAGCCCAAAATGTTCAAGGGATTTAAGCAGAAAATTCCATTCCAATCTGTCAAAAGCCTTCTCATTATCTAAGCCAATAACTGCTCCTGGTATATCATCCTTTCCAATTAATTGAATGGTACCTCTAATTAAAAATGTGTTGGTTAAGATAGACCGGCCGGGTATAGAGCAGGTCTGATGAGCAGTGTCGATGGCCACATCCAAAACACTGATAAGTTGTTTGGCAAGTGTTTTTGAAATAATTTTATAATCCACACAAAGGAGCGAGATAGATCTATAATTTCCTAAATTCTCTCGACTCACTTTTTTGAAAATTACTCGTACAAAGTAGGCGGAAGTAATAGCATTAACAACGTGAATAAATTCTGGACCAATAAGATGCCAAAACGTCTGGTAAAACTCAACGGTGAGGCCATCTCTGCCTGGTGCCTTGCCTCGTTTCATGTTGTTTAGAGAACTAGTCAAATTACCTAATGTTAAAGCGTGTTCGCAAAAATCGTTACTTGCATCTAAAAATACATCCTTAATATTGGCTAACATCTCAGACGCTTTTTTGTCATCATAGCCATCTGATTCATACAATGATTAATAGAAGCTCTCAACAGTTGACATGACTCCATTTTGAGATGTACAATTTAGACGATCTTTAGTTAAATTTCTGATTAATTTTTCAACTCCTCTTGATTTCTCAAGGCTGCAAAAAAACGCTGTGGGCTTTTCACATTCAATATCCATTTGAGCCCTTGCTCTTATTTTGGCACCTTCAGCTTTATTTTTTTCTATTTCAGAAATTTTTGTTTTTATCTCATGTAAATACCCTATGAAATGAACATCGCCATTTGCAACCTTGCGCGAAATCAGAATCAGCAAACGATCGAGAGCTTTTTTTTTTTATCCTTGCGTAGTTTCCTGGCTTTCTGAATGGAATACAGTTTCGATATATGAGCGAAGCCTGACTTCACGTCTTCCCACCAGGAAATCACGTCCTCTGATCCATTTTTCATACGTAGCTTAACTTGCCAAAAGCTTTGAACACAACAGTGATAGCCACTATCATTCAAAAGGAAATTTTAAATTTCCAGAATCCTGGGCCACGCTTAATCCAGTCTGCATTATCTATCGTAATAGCTGCCAGGCTATGATCAGAAAATGTTACTGGATATATATTCGAGTTCAAAATATATTCCCTTTTAGTGCTATTTGTATATATACCCTGTCCAAACGAGACGCAATCTGACCATTGGGTGTGACGCTGATAAAATCACGTCCTTCAGGATGCATTACTCTATAAGAATCCAGGAGATGCTCAGCGTCACATAATTGTTTTAGTCGATAATGAGATGTATCACCATAATTAGCTGACGACCACCGTCTGAAACACAATTAAAATAGTCTCCAAGAATAAGATTCTCTGAATTCTTATGAATATCTGAAGCAATTGCAGAGAAGAACGTGGTGCGTTGGCAATGTGAAGCTTGTGCATAAATCGACACGATATTAATGCGAGAACCTGGGAACTCAAAGGCCACGCTGACACGCAGTCCGACGATATCAGACGATGATGAGATAATATTTATCAAACTGATACACTCGGATAACAAATAAAATTGCCACATCTGCACTTGAATCAATGAAACAGCTCACCTTTTGCAAGTTGGTTAAAGCTATCTACCGCTTCGGCGCTTCGTAACTTTGTCTCCTGCAACATAACTATATCGGCATTTAGACTCGATAGCTTATCTAGAACTATGCGCTGCTTCAATTTGTCATTTAAGCCACCACAATTTAATGTGTAAATTATCATTATAGTTAAATATCTATATATAAAATCCATAATGACTAATTTGATTTCGGCTTCTTGCTGTAGCCCTTGTCTCGCTTAGCCCATTTCCCCATTTTAGCAATACATTCTGCCTTTGTCAGCTCAGGAATTGTCAAATGCTGATATCTGGAAATATCAGAATCACTGCGCATGTGTCTGTATCGTACGCCCTTATGTGTTATATATGGCAGTAAAGTCTCGCAATTTTTGGAACGATATAACACCATTTCATCAGGTTGCTGAGATGACTGCGTTTGCACAGAGATGTCTGACTCTGCAACAGAGACAGAATCATCTATAGCCTCTTCTTCCCCATCCTCGTGACCAGAACTTTAATCATCTATTTGTCTTTTAACGCCACATGCTACATCATGCTGTACATATTCAGTTACAGGGGTTAATTCGAAAGCAGACTCACTTTAAATAGACTGTGATCTAAGCTTAGTTTGACCCAAGCACAAACAATGTGAATCCTCAGCATCCATATCGTCATTATCGTCACACAAACCCGCATCATCTTGTAGAATTGCATCACCGACATTTATTGGAGGTGTCAATGATAACCCCTCCGCCACCACATTAATTGCATCTGCATGCTCTACCAGAACAGGGTCCCTATTCTGGTGAGGGTGTACTTCCACTACAGTTAAAATAGGCAATGGCGTGACTGTGACACTGATATGCCCACCATCCTCATGCGTGATGACACTATTCTTAGTCAGAGGATTTTCCACAACTTTGTCACATTACCATTTAAAGTGCTCAGAAGAGCCACATAACAGGCATTTATTCTTATATGGGCAGGCTCTTGCGAGATGATCTGTACTTGTACATATTCGGCATTCTTTTACTTGCACAAGGGAAGAAAGAAAATACCATCGATGGACAGTTTGCTTGGAAGCGGCTTTACAATTTTGTCCACCCAAACTCGTCTAATGCCGTTTTCCAGAGATCTGTCAAATGTATACGTTTCTTTTTCGATTTTTGTCACCTGCCCATATTTCACTTGCCACTGCTGTGATGCGCTCATTAGGAATTTCAAGTGGGGCCTTTACTTTTACTAGTGATTTATCCGAGTCAAGAGGCTCAATCTTACAAATCTGCCCATTTACAATTACACCCTCTTCCAGTAACTTTTCTTTAACTTCCTCTGAGCTAACCCTGGCGTGCCAAACATTCTTACTAATATTAATAAGGTCCTTTAAAACATTTGGACAGGTGCCTAAAATGTCTTTCAAACCGTGATACACATCGATAGGGCCAACATTCCACCAAGTAGTGGTAAGCCGCGGGCTCAATGGTTGTTTATAACGGCTCGACATGTTAGTCGTGAGCGGTCACATTGAACTAGATTAAATTAGGCAATACGCCAGTCGACTACTGCGAATATACGGGGGTGGGGGGGGGGGAGGGGTGTGTGTGCAACAAAACACGGTTTAAAAACCCACCTAAACTATTATATACAAGAGCTGTGTGCTAATGAATAGCTGTGGCGACTCCGGTTTTCGAAATTGAAAACTTGAGTCATAAAATATGACAAACCACAGCAAATTAAACACAAACAGAAAACGTCAAACTCAACTAAATCAACTTATGCAACAAACAAAACAAAAATTAAACAAAAGCGAGCAGTAGTGACGAAAATATTCGACAGAATTAGCAGAGCCAAATTCCGCACAACTTTCAATTATTACTACTACTACTACTACTACTACTACTACTACTACTACTACTACTACTACTACTACTACTACTATTATGGGCATTGCAAGCACGTGCACACGAACATATATATCAAGTATGAAAACAGATGCTACAGATATAGTCGATACATGTATAAGGTTATGATAACCGAAACTGTGTATACGCATTGTCTGCTGTTACCTGTATCTGTAGTTTGAGCGATACTCGTTACTAGTATCGGCAACTCTAGTGATACCCGTTTCTAGAAGATTAGGCTACAGAGGATATAACGAATGCATGGAGATTACCAAGATAAAGAAGAAACAAGTGGCTGCGTTCACATCAAGAAATGGAACAATAACGCTTGATCAGTGTGTGCGTGCATGTGTGCGTTATTGCTAAATTACATCGAATGGTTTTTTGCATTCAATTAAACATGTTTAAAATATATTTGGTATCTTGAGCAATAGTACTTATTAGTACCAGCAACTCTCCTGTAATTATTAGTTTCCCAACGATAACCATTTAACAATATTAGACACTAGTATCGTTGAGGGTATTTGCCGATTACCTTCAGACTGTGTCAGCATTTGAGAAGTAACGGTAAACGTTCCTATTTACGGACAAGATCGCGGATCGCGTTGGAGTCACCTTCAAAATAGAACATTGGAGATAGATAAATCATTATCTTGCCGCATATTGTAGGATGGATTTGATATAGAACTGAGTAGCGGGTCACTAGGTAGGCCTACATTGACAGAAATGAACTTTGTTATTGAACTAATCTTATTCAGTCGATAACAGTTTGCTTCACCGTTGGTTTGGTGGACATTTCCTAGACACTGTATATTGAAGAAGGTGTTCGTGCCTCCTTGGACCATAGATAGGTGTATTATAATATGCACGCTAACATAATGGAGGGATCCATTTCTAGCTATGCCCCTCCAATTTCGATCAAAGCGCCTCCCACTTTGTGTGTGTTTGAATTGATTTATATGTCTTGAATCCTGAATTAATAGAATCCCAATTTCAAGGTAGCTATACAGGTAATCAGTTGGTAACTTTGAAACTAATTTGATTGTGTACTGTTACTGGTTATGGCAACAACACCGACCAGTCACTTTAGTTTCAAAATATTCAATATTCGAGAATTTTTAACTTGTAAATTTATCATCAAAATCAAGCAATTCGTAAACTTGACGGACCTTTCGATTTTCATGATGGAACTAGATACGTCATTTGTTAGTTAACTAGTGATGTGATTGATTCTGACGTCAGATACCTGAGTCACAGATCAGATCCCTTCATTCTAATCGATGCTTCAAGCACCTATTATATACACCTGTGCAAAAGTTAAGCACCAGCAAAAACAATAGAACGTAGAAACATGATGGTACAACTAGGCTGCCATACTTTTTGTCCCCGCGTTAGCTGACATAATTCCAAGTACGAAATGCACATGCATGCATGACTTCACGCCGCTTGATGTCCGTGCGTGGCGGGAAACAGCACACGTGTTCAGTTATGTAAAAGTCCAGTTTGAGGTGTAGAACATTACATACAGATTTAGGCGACAAGATTAGGAATTCTGTGTTCATGACCGTGGTTTATTTTTAGAATTAGCTCTTGATTGTGAACCGCTATGGCAAGACGAAGGTTAAGTGATCGTGTGAAATGGCAAATCATAGGCATGCATACCACTGGTATGTCATGCAGAGAGATTGGCAGACAGCTGAACATTAACCATACTGTAATCAGTCGTTTGATTGCAAAACATGGGCAAACTAACGAGGTGAAGGACAGGCCTAGATCTGGAAGACCGAAGAAGACTACTGCCCGTGATGATCGAGCCCTAGTACGCCTTGTTAGGAGATCTCCATTCACCAACAGCAGAGTGCTCAGCCAGCAATGGGAAACGCGCAATAGAGTGTCAATGTCTACCGTCAAAAGGAGACTGCATGCTGCTGGCATGAAAGCTAGGAGACCTGGCAGACGTCCTCTCCTCACTGCACACCACAAAGAGGAGCGTCTGAGGTGGTGCAACGAAATAAGACACTGGAACATGAGATCCTGGAGACGGGTACACTGGTCCGATGAAAGTCGGTTCCTGCTTCATGCCACAGATGGTCGAACTCGTGTATGGAGGTCCAGACGCACGGCGTACGACCAACGTAACATCATGGAAGAAGTTCCATTTGGTGGAGGTTCTGTTATGATATGGGGGTGCATCTCATTTGATTGTAAGCTGGATCTGTTGACTGTACCTGGAACACTAAATGGACAAAGATATCAAGATTCCATACTGGATAGAGTTGTGGTCCCTCATTTTGTAAATCATGCACCTGGAACCCACCCTATATTCATGGATGACAACGCCCGACCACATCGTGCTAGAGCTGTGCATGAATACCTCTGCCAGAATGCCATCGAAACCCTACCATGGCCAGCAAGGAGCCCTGACATGAATTCTATTGAGCATATCTGGGACATTCTGGGAAACATGGTGAGAAGGAGGGATCCTCCTGTGCAGAACCTACAGGAATTAACAGACGCACTCCATCTTGAATGGCAACGAATACCACAATGGCGTATCAGTCGGTTGGTGACCAGCATGAGACGTCGTGTCCAGGCCGTCATCCAGGCACAAGGTGGATATACCCGGTATTAATAATGACAGTCTAACTCGTGCACAGATGTTAAACTTCGTTTTCAGACACCATTAATGACAATCTAGCCACGTGTGTCAACTGTAGGGCAATAGTTGTCAGTTGTGTCAACGTAACCATATTCAGGCCTCGTTTTCAAGTTCAAACAAAAACATACAGTGTTTCCCCACCATCATAATCAGCATTCCTCTAGTTGTATTATTACCTCTTGCACTAAGATGGATGGGTACATAAATGTTTATGCTATTGCTTTCTTCATAGCACATGAATATACCCTCGCATGTGCGTAAAAATAGGGTGGTGCTTAACTTTTGCACAGGTGTATAGAATGTGTGAGAAATATCTGAAACAGGGATGAAATCTCTGGAAGAGATGTGAAGGAAAATGGCGGATAATAGACTTGCTGATGGCACTATGAAACAGCTATAGTCCAGTAAAACGACAAATTAACCTAGAACAAATTGCAACAGAATTTATTTCTTTTCTGCGGCATTCATGGGACTGCCAGGTGTCACATATCAAAAGTCCTCAAAAATCCCTCGATGGGAAAGTGGGTAAATTCGCATATTTAGCTACCGCCATTATCCGAATAATGAAACTTCCCTTACCTGCTTCATTCCGCAAATAAACAACGTAAAAATGTTGTCTAAGCTCTGAATTTCATGGTCACGGAAGACAGTAAGCAATTGGCAATATTGCCTTGAACTACTTGTACAAATTCTCCAAACCACAGATTAAATATGGTTGTATGCACAGGGCCGGGGTAATTTAAAAAAATTATATTTAAAGTAAGTTTAATTTTGTTTTTCGCTTTTAAAATTTTATCTAAAATAAATTGCATTTTAATTTTCACTTTTATCTCACAATTTGAATAAATTTCTATACAATTCAATCAGAATATGGACATGGATTTAGATACATGCGTTATTTGTAACCAGAGCCTAGAAACTAGACTCAGAGAAGGTGGTCATGAAAGATAAGAGGACTGCACGACTCTGGCTTTTGTATATGGAGTTGGTTGACATTCTGCGCAAATTCATTAAGGCAGAACGAACTGGTGATTGGAACATGCACCTTCAGACCGTTCGTGAGATGCTTCCATATTTTGCAGCCGCTGGGCATAATCTGTACGCCAAGTCTGCATATGTATATTTACAAAAGATGTTAGAAATACCTGAAAGTCATCCAGATATACACACCAGCTTCCTCAATGGTCATCATGTCATTCATCGAAGTGATAGGTATTGGGCAGGGTTATCTACTGATCTAGTTATTGAGCAGGTCCTTATGAGAAGTGTAAAGTCAAGTGGTGGTCTAACACGAGGTCGTGGAATGACAGAACTTCAGCGTCTTGTTTGGTTGTTGTCTATGCCCGCATGTGCAGATGTGTGTAATGCAATGCAAGAGCTCTCTGGGGTAAACTGTGATTCAAGTGAACAACACAAAGATTCCACACAATCTCGAATAAAGCGTGATATGGATGATACTTACAAAATTCTCAAAATCCTTAGTGGACTGAATCCATTTGGACCAGACCCTTCTCTTAGAGGACTTGTTAGTGGATTGTCTGCACATGAATCAGTCAATGTTGACGATGCTAAAGATATTGGAGAATCAATTATTAATTCGATGTGTGGCCAATGTGTATCACGCATTTCGTTCCAGAGAAAGACACAAGCTATTACCTTAGCATCCAAAACAACTCTCAAGATTGATGATGAATGTGTACAAAATTGATCCACAACTCCTATTTCAAAGACTCAGTTTAATTGCTACAAATGGATCAAAAGGGAATCCAGCATCTTATTTTGAGTATAAGTTGTGCACTCATCCGCCCGCACTTTGATAATTCATCTCTTCCATGGCAAGCAAATAAGTCGGCACTTGCTGATGCATTGTGGAAATTAATTCAAAATGAAGATGCAGTCCTTCCAGATTCTGTCCACTATGTGCTTGATGGAGGAGCTCTATTACACCGTGTTCCATGGCAGCGTGGAGAGACATTTGCAAATGTTTGTCAAAGATATGTAAAATATTGCATAAGCAAATATGGAAAGGCTACAGTAGTTTTTGATGGTTATGACCAAGGCCCAGACATAAAAGATGTAACACATAAGAGGCGAACTCGTGGATCAGGCGCAACTGTTGTACTGACTCCGCAAACAGTTGTAACTCTGAGTAAGCCTGATTTTCTTAGTAACAAGCAGAACAAACATCGGTTCATATCAATCTTAAGTTCATCTCTCGAACAGGCTGGATGCTTAACGATAAAGGCAAGCGGTGATGCTGATGTCTTAATTACGCAAACGGCTATCTTGGCTTCAAAGTCAACAAATACTGCTCTTGTTGGAGACGATACCGACCTACTGGTGCTGCTTCTATACCATACTGATATGAATGGCTGTCAGCTATTTTTCAGACCAGAGCCAAAGCAAAATGCAAAGAAACCCCGACTGTGGAATATCAAAATGGCAAAGGAAAAACTCGGGTTCTGTTTGTGCTCACAGCTGTTATTTATCCATGCTATCCTTGGCTGTGACTCAACATCTAGGCTTTAGGGAATTGGAAAATCTGCATCCCGTAGCAAAATCCAATGCTGCAAAGAACTCTCAAATTGCTGATGTGCTTACAATGAGTAATGCGAATAAAGATGACGTGATAAAAGCAGGTGAGAAGGCTATGCTTATTCTATACAATGGCACTTCAATGGATAGTCTAATTGCTTTGCGGTACAAGCGATTCAGGGAGAAGGTTGCAAAAAGTTCCAAGTATGTTGAAGCACGAGATTTACCACCAACACCCGCATCCGCAAAGTTTCACAGTCTTCGCGTGTACTACCAAATTCAAGTTTGGAGAGGGGATGCTGGAGATATGGATCCAACAGAATGGGGCTGGAAAGTTCTCAACCACCAAATGCTGCCTGTTAAGACTGACATGCTGGCAGCACCTGACGATTTACTGTATTCATTTAGATGCAGCTGCAAAACTGGCTGTGAATCAAAGAGATGCACCTGTAGAAAACATGGGCTCAGCTGCACATCCGCCTGCGAAGACTGTAAGGGTCTCGGTTGCTCGAATTCAATAACGCTCATTGAGGAAGATGACTTGGATAATTGATGCAAGATGAAATTAGTAGAAACCAGGTACCTATGCCATACTATTTCATCTTAGCTTAGCTTAGAAACACACAATACCGTGACATAATAAAATATAATATGTATTGTATCAATATCAATGATGGTATTAGGTAAATTCATGCAAGTGGCATAACACAATACATTTAATTTGTGGAGAATATGTCAATCGTATTCATTTATTACTAAAAAAGTCCAAAAATACCCAGTCACACATATATTACATACCGGTTTTAAAGAAATAAAGAAAAATGGGTTTTTCAGGTGAAATGGCCCAAATCTGGTAATAATTATGCAAATTTTACCCTTTCCCCCTATTGGAATTTTGGAGGACTTTTGATATGTTGTACATGATGGCCCCCTATACACACTGTGCGAGGTAAAAAAATTATGTTGCAATTTGTTCCGGGTTAAAACATTTTTGGCCTAGATTGACTGGACTACTATAGGCAAGCGCGCACATTACAAAATGTATTTTGAATTAATGCAAACATAATATTGGCACCTGTGATTCGTAGGTAGAAACATCGTTTTAAATTAATGACAATGGGCTAATGACCTTACATGGGCAGATAATTTACTCTTCGCTCATCATAGCAATTCATTTAATAAATTAGATTAACTAAGAAATAAAAATTACAAAACAAAAAGGTTAACACGGTTTCATTTTGCAACACATGATACCATTGACACACACAACTGTGTCTTTTAAGACTGATTTATTTATTTCGTGTCCTTATTATTTTTTGTGGTCTGCATCTTCAGCGATGAGAGTCTTTGAAATTATGCGAGCAACGAGTGTGCCCCCAGTAATTCGTCTAAAATGGCCAAATTGACTGGACATATTTATCTTTGCTTAAGTTCTTTCCAATAGGAATAATTCGTATTTAAAATTAATTTTTCTCAGCTAATGTGGCTTTAATTATATGCGTGATAATTGTAATAGAACATAGGCCAATATCAGACCATAATACGTTATGATCAATTATGTCACGTGCAAGCTGACGTTACAATCATAATTGGCGGATAATATTCTGTCATGAAACTGTAATAGTATGACAAGTGTAGGAATAGTCTGTCTTTGATGGACTTACTTTTTTAATATTCTGTAGAATGTTTCAAATCTAATTTGACTGGGCGCTATTGCAGCCATAAGCAGCAACGGCACTCAGTCAAATTAGTTTCAAAATATAAATGGGGAAAAGTCATAGCAGTAAGATCACACAGATTTCAAACAGGTAATGTATGTATAAATAGCACTAACACCTGATAAATCATTCTCTGGCTATCCTCGTATGATATTACAGCGAGTACGCTATCGATCGTTTGGCCTTTAAGGAGGAATTGTTCAAATGGTGCATTATATGTGAATTGGGGTACTGTTGAAAATCGATGCATTGAAACACAATGCATGATACCCGTGAATCACACTTTTGTCAATTTGATTACATGTCATAATTCTGTTTTTTTCTCACCTCCAGATAGTGCGTAGGCTGTCATGATCTCTCACTCAATCAGATCAAGAATTGTTGCAGTCAGGGCATCATTCAGACAGATTTAGGGAATCATATCTTAATGGCTTCACGTAATTCACTCGAAATTCTAGATTTCTGTCTCACTTCAACATGATGTATGTCTTTTGGTTGATTGTTATCTGCGAATTATCGGAAGCTGTTCTTCTAATGAAGCCTGTATTCCTCGCAGTGTATCATTAACACCGGAAGCATTGTACTTTAGGCTGGTGTCTAATGAATGCTCCCCTCGTCCAAATGTGGAATTATAAATCTCTTGACCGAGAACCCAACTACCGATGCTGGGAAGAAATAAATCGCGGAGAAAGCATTAAACAAAATGATTTTCGCTCAGTAATACATAGGAAATAAAAGGCATGTTAACCATTCATTTGTTGATTTTGCTAAGCTCCAGTTAATCTATTTTCAGTATTAAAGAGATTTGCTGTGCGCCGATTTAGAGATGCATCAGTTTCAATTTCAATACATTTGTTAACAATATGCATTAGTGAAAAAATTATTGATTTTTTAGTTGTCGAATAAGAATTCTCTTTTCGTCTGAGACGTCAATTTATATTTTCTTTCTGATGGCGTTCCAAGCTTATCTCTGTTTGTGGGCTATTATTCATAGAGTCTGGCGATCCGTTCTACAATTTAACATATATATATATATATATATATAATGACCTTTTGACATGCAATTTCGTGTCTCTCTAGCCAGCCGCAGTATGATTGTATGTGTCCTATCTGGTAGTGGCACCTTCTCATATTCTAGAGATATGCTGTGAAGAAACAGGCATACAGACAGACAAACAGACATGCAGATAAGCAGGCATTACGGTTGGCAGTCAGGCAAGCAGATAGACATGCAGCTAGCCAGCTAGACATACATACAGACAATCAATGGATGGTGAATAACTGAATATTCATGAATACTGATAAAATTTGCTGGTATTCTTTCACCAATGACAAACCCACTAATTCAGTCTCATGACAACAAGATAGAATCCAAATTTGCATTGAAACTGTTGCTGTCTTAAGCAGCAATGGTTTCCAAGCAAAGTTTCTTTTAAATATTAAGCATATTTCATATATAATAATGAATGTATTTGCGATATCTGTTATGTAACATTGAATGCATTTTAAGCTCAGATATTCCCTCGCTCGCCCCCCCCCCCCACACACACACACACACCCCACCCCCACCTGCTAGCCAGCCTGTCCAGACTCCTCCTCTCTCCCTATCTTTCCCCTGCGTCCAAGTTGCAACTATGAATGTAGATGCGAATACCACTCCTGTCCTTTGATACGATAGCCTCATATGTGTCCAGTTTTATTTTCTGTACATCAACCGCATATCTAAGATTTTTACGATAAACCTCTGTGATTGTAATACTTAGTGCGGTTGTATCAGTGTTAAGTATGACAAATTTGTTTGTTAGTGCATCAGCGTTTGTGTATGGAACAGAAATCATCTAGACATATACAGTTTAATGTACACGTTTTTCATTGCTTTTTATTTCTTCTTTGCTACCCGTTTACACACCATTTATTTACATCCCTGGTATACACTCGGAACACATGGGTATATACTAGTTGCTTGAGGTGGCCGATCTTGAGTAGTAGACCTGACAATTCACCTTTCCAGAGTACCCCACCCATCATATGACATCATAATGAACTGCGTGATGTGCACAATGACATTATAATGAATGACGTCGATAGGTACGTCACGAACGCATATTTGAAGATGGTCTATGCATTGCTGTACAAATTGTTTGCTTTTACTATTTAATAAATATTCTGTTGAATGTTCTGAAACTAATTTGACTGGGCGCTGTTGCTGCCTGCCATAGGCAGCAACAGCACCCAGTCAAATTAGTTACAAAATATTCAACAGCTTCCCTGTATAGTTTTCTGGAAATTGCTGGCTAGGGCATTTGGGGATCGATCAATCCCAACACGGCGATGTGTGGGTGGAGCTTAGCTAGTGATGGGCGGGGCATAGCTAAAAATGGAAAGGTCCATTCCCCTCTTAATGTCTCCACGATGTTGCATTCTACATCTCAGTTCCTGTCGCAGCGTGCAGCTATTTCTCATTTAAAATTAAAATCTGTTATAATGAATGTCAATTTGTGGATTCCCGATTTACTGTTTCGTAGGGTTTTGACATTTTGTAATGTATTCCTCTTGATTGCTGGATTATTAATAATATTCTCAATGGCCTAGACTTATCTTGCTGTTTCTCCCCCAAGCCATGCTATCTCAGTTATACTTTGTGCCACCTAATTCTGGTCTTGGTACCAAATACATCTGGTAAAAGGGATAGGACCATATTTGTTCTAATTTCCTACTTAGCCGTAGTGTTTTCACATTAATATCCAGGTAAACTCTGGAGTATTCTGTTGTTTTCGTTATCACACGCTGCTTAATATAGTGTATGCACTCTTCGACAATTTCACTGATTTTGTCTTGATAGTTTCTGCTTCATCCTTGACAGTCTCGTTCTCTTTTCCAATTTTCTGCCATCTGTATTCTACGCCAGTCGTCTTTCTTATTAAGTTCTTTACTCCGAAAGTATGTATGACGATTAACATATATTATAGTTATTTCCTTTTATCCAATGCCTAAAGCCATTATGAGCCGATGCCATCAAATAAATAATCAGTTTATTCAATAATTAGGGTTACTGTAGACGTAGTCATCTAAATCCTTAAGCGCAGAGTCTAGTTATAGTCATAACTGTATTCACTTGTCTTGGCCGAGCATATCACATTCGACTTTCTGTTTATTAGAGCACGCTCAATCTGCACATTCTCATTGAGTATTATGAGCGCAATTGTACAGATTTTCTCAAGCTAGGCACGTTCAACGTGCACATTCCTGTCCAGATGAGCTGCGTGAAAATCTGAAGAAGATAGCTTTTTGGGTTACTATCACGCACGCACATCTTCCAATTCGTGTCCAGTTGTTCTCTGGAAAATGTACATATTCTGTTCAAGTTTATCACGCTCAAAATGGCAAATTGTTGCTCTGATGAGTGTATGCTGGGTTAGGAGTCCAGCTTAACAGAATCTGACGCTGCCAAGCGCTTATGACACTATAACAATAAGCTAGGTTGAGCACGCACACTGTGATATACCGCTTTTTCTCAGCTATGTAATCTTCGGTCCCAATCCATGTTTGAGAGAATGATTACCGGAGTTCAAAACTAGTTTATATATATATAAGTATATATATATATATATATATATATATATATATATATATATATATAAATATATATATATACGGACGGGCGTGTGTTTTAGGGGTGTGCATTTGGAGCAATACCAGTACACGTTAGTTTTAACGAACGTGTACACGTATTTCTCATTCTGCTGCAAAAATGCAGTACTAATATGATATTAATTCGTGTTTGACCCGTGTTCGGGACAGATCAGCGGCTAGCAACAATGAGTCACCCTTTTATGGTCAAGATTTGGCCGGCTTGAACATCAATGAGTTGACCAAAGGCTGGCGGCGATCAGTCAGTCCACTGTGAGCTTAGATAAGCGCCACACGCCACGACATTCATAGTGCTAATCTGTGCTGATAAGATCACGCTTGAACAGTAATTGACACTTATATGCTGTTGGTTATTCAAAGGAATACCTACGAGCTGACGTCGCAGCGACGTGCCGATAATTAGTTAACCCCGTTGACTCTCAAAGCTGTTCAACAAAATTTTAATTTTCTCATAAAAATCCCCATGAGCGGACAAACAGATGATTGTTTTTGAAAATTTACCATAGCAATGACTGGCTCGGTTATCGAGCCAGTGATTCCAGTGGTAAAATTTAAAAGAGAAACCCTGTCTCCTCTTGGTCTGCAAATTAACATTTTTCAAGCCAACTGTAGGAGCCGTTTTTGGCAGGCTTGAGTGTTATAGGGTTAATTCGGAGATCGGACAGCATTGACAGATAAATCGTGACGGTAAACTCTGAGAATTAATTTGTCAAAAAATATTTACATTTTCCTTTATTTATTTCACATACATACGTATATTTTATAAATTTCTCCCGTGTACACGTTTACGATTTTTGTAACTGTATACATGACACCTGAACGTGTACACATGTACACGCGCCACTCCCTAATATATATATATATATATATATATATATATATATATATATATATATATGTATATCATATATATCCCCTGCCACAAGGGGTAGGCCTCAAAGTAGATCTAAGATCTCTGATCTTTAGGCGGGCGCAGGGATGTAACACTTTATCTGGGTACAAAGCCAGGTATTTGGAGCGAGTGGCCAACCATAGCACTAAGCAACTCATCTTTCATGACAGTTAACATTATGAATATCCGTTATGGTGCTCGCCGTGTGAGTTCCCGCCAGGCATGTGCAGCACCGCCCCCCCCCCCCCCCCCAGCCTCGAAGGGGTCCACCCAAGCAACTGGTGGTAAAGTTCGTAGACCTTGGAGAAAAAGGAAGAAGGTTGTCCAACCTAAAGAACAAGTAGGCAAACCGCTGACTATCATGCAATGGAATGCTGAAGGAGTTTCTAACAAGAAAACGGAGCGTGGCCAAATTCTCAAGGAGAAAGGCGTGGATGTCGCGTGTATCCAAGGAACTCATCTAAATTTCAACAGAAGATTCTGTATAAGAGGATTTCAGTGCTTCAGATCTGACATGGATAGAAGACATAAAGGAGGAGGCAAAGCCCTGGTCAGGAATACCTAAAAGCCATTGAAGTTCAGAGTGATATGGAAGGACTTGAAATTCTCACAATCAAGGTAATTCCAGAGAAACATCCTATTACTGTTGTCAACTATTACTGCCCTAATAATCAACCATTGAATCTCGGAAAATCTCAGTTCACCCAGATTCAACTATCGTTGCTGGTGACCTCAACAGTCATTCTCAGTTATGGGGTTATCATTCTACTGATAGGAGGGGTGAGGACATTGAAAATTGGATGGATGAGCAGAAGAAGCTGATTCTCTTGAATAAGGCAGAATAAGGCGCTCCAGGCACTGGAGAGTGGAAAGGAAAGTACAGATTTAATTCATAAAAAGCTTACGCAACTGTCTAAGGCGAACAATGTCAACTTACAGTGGATCTCCTCGCATTGTGGCATATTAGGAAATGACAAAGCTGATCAACTGGCTAAGGAAGGTTCAAATAAAGAACAATTTAACCGCGAGGTTGACTTTGAAGAACTGAAGCATATCATTAAAGCCATAAGAACCGCCAACAGGCAGCATAATGATGCAATACACAGCCTCAATAGGGAGGAGCAGACATGTATCTTCAGATTGAGGACTGGTCACAATCGTCTCAATGACATCTTCACCATCTCAAGATTACGGAGTCTGCAGTTTGTGAGTGTCGGCGGGCAGAAGAAACAGCAGAACATCTCTTGCAGCACTGCCAGCGATATGAACAGGCTATGAGAAGCTTCTGGCATATTGAAGTATCTTTTGAAGAGAGGATCAGAGGAGACAGAAACAGCTTTCATCCACAAAATAAGGAAAATAGTCTGAGATTACTGTCATGAGAAAGATGAACGCAAGAAGAAGAAGACATATATATATATATCCATACACGCTTTCATTCGCATGTGCCAAATAAAGATTACAGTGTCTATGGCAGATGGTTAGCGAGATAAAGATGAACACGAGGGCAATTCTAAAAGTACTGCTCACCAAACAGGGATTCGTCACCGTCGTTTTACGAAGGTTTAATGATATATATGAAACATCAACACTTTCCATTGAGACCAATGTGGATTCCATACGATCTTCAAACCTAGGAAAAAGTGCAGAGGGTGTGCCTGTAAAAGATGTGAAAAATGTATGAGTTATTTGTGAAAGGTTATTGTATCATAAAGTCATATACCACTATTTCTACGCCATGCTTCTAATCTAATATATATTGATTAAACCGGACCATTACTCAGCAAACAAATACAGCTAAGACATGTTATTGCATTTAGAAATTCAGAATTTAAGTTCATCTCTTGTCATTGATAAAGATTCCAATTATGCCTGTTGGATGAAAATTATGAACACAGAAGAGTTACATAACAGACAGTCACGGAACACATACAACAATTAGAGCTTGATGTGTCTTGTTTATATTAATTATGATACACCTTTCCCACATTGACGCCATTACAGCGAGATTCCCCCCCCCCCTCCCCCAGCCTCGAAGGGGTCCACCCAAGCAACTGGTGGTAAAGTTCGTAGACCTTGGAGAAAAAGGAAGAAGGTTGTCCAACCTAAAGAACAAGTAGGCAAACCGCTGACTATCATGCAATGGAATGCTGAAGGAGTTTCTAACAAGAAAACGGAGCGTGGCCAAATTCTCAAGGAGAAAGGCGTGGATGTCGCGTGTATCCAAGGAACTCATCTAAATTTCAACAGAAGATTCTGTATAAGAGGATTTCAGTGCTTCAGATCTGACATGGATAGAAGACATAAAGGAGGAGGCAAAGCCCTGGTCAGGAATACCTAAAAGCCATTGAAGTTCAGAGTGATATGGAAGGACTTGAAATTCTCACAATCAAGGTAATTCCAGAGAAACATCCTATTACTGTTGTCAACTATTACTGCCCTAATAATCAACCATTGAATCTCGGAAAATCTCAGTTCACCCAGATTCAACTATCGTTGCTGGTGACCTCAACAGTCATTCTCAGTTATGGGGTTATCATTCTACTGATAGGAGGGGTGAGGACATTGAAAATTGGATGGATGAGCAGAAGAAGCTGATTCTCTTGAATAAGGCAGAATAAGGCGCTCCAGGCACTGGAGAGTGGAAAGGAAAGTACAGATTTAATTCATAAAAAGCTTACGCAACTGTCTAAGGCGAACAATGTCAACTTACAGTGGATGTCCTCGCATTGTGGCATATTAGGAAATGACAAAGCTGATCAACTGGCTAAGGAAGGTTCAAATAAAGAACAATTTAACCGCGAGGTTGACTTTGAAGAACTGAAGCATATCATTAAAGCCATAAGAACCGCCAACAGGCAGCATAATGATGCAATACACAGCCTCAATAGGGAGGAGCAGACATGTATCTTCAGATTGAGGACTGGTCACAATCGTCTCAATGACATCTTCACCATCTCAAGATTACGGAGTCTGCAGTTTGTGAGTGTCGGCGGGCAGAAGAAACAGCAGAACATCTCTTGCAGCACTGCCAGCGATATGAACAGGCTATGAGAAGCTTCTGGCATATTGAAGTATCTTTTGAAGAGAGGATCAGAGGAGACAGAAACAGCTTTCATCCACCAAATAAGGAAAATAGTCTGAGATTACTGTCATGAGAAAGATGAACGCAAGAAGAAGAAGACATATATATATATCCATACACGCTTTCATTCGCATGTGCCAAATAAAGATTACAGTGTCTATGGCAGATGGTTAGCGAGATAAAGATGAACACGAGGGCAATTCTAAAAGTACTGCTCACCAAACAGGGATTCGTCACCGTCGTTTTACGAAGGTTTAATGATATATATGAAACATCAACACTTTCCATTGAGACCAATGTGGATTCCATACGATCTTCAAACCTAGGAAAAAGTGCAGAGGGTGTGCCAGTAAAAGATGTGAAAAATGTATGAGTTATTTGTGAAAGGTTATTGTATCATAAAGTCATATACCACTATTTCTACGCCATGCTTCTAATCTAATATATATTGATTAAACCGGACCATTACTCAGCAAACAAATACAGCTAAGACATGTTATTGCATTTATAAATTCAGAATTTAAGTTCATCTCTTGTCATTGATATAGATTCCAATTATGCCTGTTGGATGAAAATTATGAACACAGAAGAGTTACATAACAGACAGTCACGGAACACATACAACAATTAGAGCTTGATGTTTCTTGTTTATATTAATTATGATACACCTTTCCCACATTGACGCCATTACAGCGAGATTCCCCCCCCCCCCCCCCCAATGCCACAGAGCGCAAACAGGTCATCAACACCGAGTCACACACCAGAATCATAACATCATCGAGGCCATATATCACCGAAACGCGTATTAAATTGCCCAACCACTAATGCAGCACCTCTTGCATGCATGCTAAATCGTCACTTAGAAAAAGCCCATAACTGAATGAAAGCACAACGTATATGTATAATATAGAAAACGTTGAACTATTGGATTTATTAGCCAATATCAACTTATTAATTTGAAGAACCCCCCATCTTGGCTGGTGTACTTTTCAGTCTATTGCACCATTCAGGCTAGCATCCGCTGTTAAATGTATGTGGACTCTGGTGATGATTTGACTGCAAGCTGGAACTTATTTCATTCCAGGAGTGAAATCTAGGCAAACGTAGAGGAATGTGTATTGACATTATGATCCTATTGATTGATGTGATGTAGCAAGAAAAATCCCTGTAGAAAAGATCTAACTAAATACAGGAGCGTGCTCTGATGGTTGTTCACTAATTAATCCTGCAAATCTATGAACCACGTACCAGGTTATTATTTGAAACAGATAACTTTATTTAATTAAATTAGGGCTGGAATGGAAAACGTGATTATATGTGATTCCTAATACAAGATAAAACTGGCTTTTCTTTTAAAACAATCATTGATTTATTTCTATTCAGCATCAGAAGTCGTATCAACTGTTAATGGATCTATATCGCCACATTTAGGCTTCCTGAATGTTCAAGGGAAAATTACTACAAAATATACATCATGTTAGATGGACTCATTAATGGAGGATTTCGGGCAATTTAATTGAAGTCATTATACTATGATTCGATCTGTCTGCTTACCTTAACACGTGGCTGGGATAATTACTGAAAACTGGCGAATGGGAGAAGCCTTCAGCCGTGAGAAATCTGTGTGATCATTGCTGGCTAGTGAATGGAGAATCTATAGATTCATGGGTTACAACATGAGTGGGGATAGAAACTATTGATAACCCACCATGTACACTTCATATCACAAGAAGCATGTGTCAAATAGTGATATCGATAAAGTTAATTTCAATATTCTTGCTGGTCATATATATGCCACATGCTCACATATGTGAGGCATGTGCCATCAACAGAAAGACACCGATTTCCCTAGGCTGGTATGTGAACAACAAATATTATATTTAAAGGTGCACATGTTCTAAGAGAATTCCATTTACTACTGACACATTCTACATTTAGCGCCTATAAGTAAATTGATATGCGACACACTCCTATATGCTCTATCTAAATGGTACTATTGGATTTGATTGAGCTAAGATAAGATAACCCATATGCTTGCCTTCTCTGCACTTTCTTCCCTAGCTCCATAGTTGGCATGGGCTGACTAATCCAGCTGAACTACAAGATATCGAATGGACCAATGTTTCAAATGTAAGCTAAATTTGGTTCAAATCACCGAGTTCTCCTTCCTTAGATAGTATCCTTCATACAGATAGCGGAGGGCGTTGCGTAAAACTGTCTGTCAAGGCTTCAATTCCACTCTTCGAATATTGGCCTATCAGACTGATTTATGGAAAAGCCCTGTGTGTTTCTACTACTGCCCAGTATCCGAGATAGTAACTTCCTGGTTAAAATCATACACCTGGTCGTCCTTCATGCTTCCATCATATTTAACTGTTGTATTAATACTTTACCATACCCTACTTGATGGAAGATTAACCTGGCAGATTAACCTGTTATTTACACACGCCTTATAGTTTTTCTTGCTCAGAGCTTATCATCACTTACCCTGTAACATATTTATCTTGTCATCTGCCGGTTATCTATTTTAACTGTTTTAAATCATCGTTACCTCTCTAGAACTAGAGTAAATAGAAAGCAATGCGTATAAAGGTGTTAATATTTGTGATGATAAATATATGGCACTGGACAGAATTGGCGCAGGATATTTACACACTCGCTCCTACACACACTTACACTGCCAAACATGAAGTATACCCACATATATGTACTATTATGGTTAAAAAGAATCCAAATTGAGGCATTATCTCAATCTTGGATATATGTATGCACAGACAACCAAGCGGATAACTTATCCAATACACAGCGAAGAAGCGTCAATCATGGCCACAATAATTAAAGAATGAAAACATTCTATACGCAGGTTATGTTAGTACTTTGAATACAAAAGAAAAATAGAAAGTCAATCATTTACAATTTTTTTAATATTATTGCGTATGGTAAATATTGCGAAACTAACTTCACTGGGTTTTGTTGCTGTCTACAACAGCAGCTTATTGCAGTCACATTAGTTTGAAAGTATTGGACAGTTTACAGAGTACCATTCACTATAAGCAATTTAGTGGGAATAGAAAATAACGAATATGTTGACTTTTATGCATTCAAACGGATTGCCGTTTAACCTATTAATAGACACATTTGATAAATAATATTATAATGTTGTCATGGAAAATATCGATTTGCAAACTAAGGAAGATTATTTTTGTATATTTACCACTGGAATGACTGGTCTCTTATTCGAACCAATCATTCCAGTGGTAAAATTTCAAAAATAGTCTTCTCTTGGTCTGCAAATTGACAGTGCACAATCGCCGATACAGACACCCGTTATTGTCCGACCTGACATCACTATTTATAACAAAAGTATGTTTGCTTCTGTTGAATATTTAAAATCTAATTTGACTGGGCACTGTTGCCGCCATAAGTAACAACAGCACTCAGTCAAATTAATTTTCAAAATATTCAACAGGTTCCCTGTATAGTTACCTTAAGCTTGGGATTCTGGTAATTCAGGTTTCAAATTATAAAAATCGATTCCAACATGCACAAATCATGGGTGGAGCTTAGCTAGAAATAGA
Source organism: Chaetoderma sp. LZ-2023a (assembly GCA_034401795.1). Lineage (NCBI taxonomy): Eukaryota > Metazoa > Mollusca > Caudofoveata > Chaetodermatida > Chaetodermatidae > Chaetoderma > Chaetoderma sp. LZ-2023a. The sequence goes on along the minus strand of CM067370.1, from coordinate 35,885,150 downwards.
TCCTGTATTCTTACATTCCAATGCCTGTATATGTGTGTTGTGGTGGGAAAAAGTCATAGCAGTAAGATCACACATATTTTAAACAGGTAATGTATGCATAAGTAGCACTAACACCTGATAAATCATTCTCTGGCTATCCTCTTATGATATTACAGTGATTACGCTATCAATCGTTTGACCTTTAAGGAGGAATTGATCAAATAGTGCATTATATGTGAATTTGGGGTACTGTTGAAAATCGATGCATTGAAACACATTGCATGAAATCCGAGAATCAAACTTTTCAATTTTATCACATGTCATAATTCAGTTTTTTCTCACCTCTAGATAGTGCGTATGGTGTCAGGCTTTCTTACTCGATGATCAGATCAGGTCACAACACCATCAACACGCTGCTCTCAAAGTCAGATTTGCTTAAACTGATGTGCAAAGTTGTTAATTATAGTTATCACCAAGGCATACATGTAATTAATATGTTTATGCATCAGCTTATGCAAATCTGACTGAGTGCAATAGACCGAATGATGACTGAATAACATCATTTGTGGGTGAACCATTCAATCCCTTATCAATTGCCATCGTACATTGTGATTGTGTATGACTAATCGGCAGTATTTTCACATTATTATGCGGAATGCCTGCCTGTAGCCCGTTGGAGAGTGGTGAAAAAGCTACTATAGTAATTAGTATGCCGAAGGTTAAATGCAAAAACGGCAAAAATGCTAATAGAATTCAATGTATTTATGCAACAGATAGAGTTACATAGAACAGATACAGGTAAACCTATCTATTGCGCCGACATTTTCACGCCAAAAAGTGATTTCAATAAGCAAGTGAATGTTGAATACAAATCATTTACCATTGTAAATGGCTGTTGGCAGTGATTGGGTGGGGACACAACTTCACACAAGATGATAATTCTTTAAGAAGTGTGGTCCTACGACCGCCTGTCTTAAAGACCCGTCATCTTACATCCCAAAAATCAATAACCTTTCCAGAGCATCCATCCATCATCTGACCTCGTATGACATAATAATGATGTAGAATTGTATGTCGTTGTAATTCGTTGCTGTTTAATAAACATGCTGTTGAATATGTTGAAACTAATTTGACTGGGCGCTATTGTTGCCTTATGCAGTAACAGCACCAGTCAAATTAGTTTCTAAATATTCAACAGCTTACATGTGTAGTTTTCTGGGAAATGATATCAAGTGTGTTCAGAGATCGATTCCAACACGAACGAGGTGTGGGTGGAACTTAGATAGAGATGGGCGGATCATAGTTAAAACCGGAAAGGTGAATTGCCCGCTATAGAAGGTTTGACATACTCAGTAGAGACATTAAGAAAAAAGTCCATTTAATTTCTTTGCTAAGACACCACAGATTGACTCAAATTGTACTGTCTTTAGCAAAGACTTTCTTGATAAAATCTCGATTTCGGTACAGTTCTTTATCTGGAACACTGCAACGACGCTCCTTCTGCAAGAACCTTTGACGCTGCAGGTCATGGATCAATGTGTTCTGTTCCAGTGCTATTAATGGCAATGTACATCCGGCTGTTGATGGCCTCTCTCTCGAGTAACTAGACTGTTTTGGGCCCTTCAAAATAGTATGACATGAAACTGCACGTTACTGACGAATACTGTGAGGAGTTAGCGACCGATAAGCCTGAAGCAATTTTAAAAACACAGTTCCAGGTTGAGAAATCTTCAACAAATGGTGTAATTTTCCAGTGTTATCTGTAATATCACACGGTATGGATCGGTTTCCAGAAGCGAAGTGTTCGATGACGTCATCACAGCAATGTGTCAGAGAGCTCTCTGCAAATAGACCTTCTACTACACCTCTTGTGGAGTCAATCATTTATTTTGCAGGTCGTGCCTCAATGAATGTCTTCATCTGTTTTACAATCCCGTCTTGGTCATCCGCGAGTCTTTGGCTTAAGAATTCTTTTGCACTAAGGACAATTTCCGTCCTAACACTTGTTAAACACCGTTTTGTCGTAACAAGTGAATTGTGAACATTTCGTCTTTGACCCACTTCAGTTGTTGTTGCTTTACTTGCTTGTTCAGTGATCAGTTTTTCTTCTTGGCCACCAGGGAATGAATCAGACTCCATCAAAGTCAGAGAAGCAATGGCAACTGTTTTAGTAACTTCAATATCGCAGAGTTGCCATGGATCTTTGACTATCTTTTTGAAGTCTTTCGAATAAACGAAGTAAATCTAGCATCAATGCAGTATAGTATTCCTGGTCGCCACCTTCATTCCACATTCTCAGGAAACATCTAGCTGGTGCCTTCTCATTTCTTGTACTGTTTTCAGAAGTGGATACACAATTCAGGTGTTTCCGTATGGATTGAAGATTCTTCCAGACAGATTCACAGAGGTTAATAAGGTGTTCCACAAATCGAACCTCAAAGCGCTCTGGAAACCGGTAGAATCGTGAGCTGGAGTCCACCACAATCTTCTTTAGCTCATCTGTCTGGACTGCTGACCCTTTATAAAATGAAGCCACAGCTTTGAGGTTCGTTCTCCAGTGTTTGACTTCCATTAACGATGCTTCTAGATCAGAAAATGCTAGATCAGATCTGTGTGCTACACACCATACACAAAGTAGGTCTCTCTCTAGCTAGGCTTTTAACTTGGCCCAGAGCCCACCTTTCCTACCTGTATTCGCACTTTCACCATCTGTTGTCAGCCCAGTTAACTGCTCCTTTGAAATATCCTCGATGCCAAGATTTTTAAAATTAATCAAAATAGTATCTAGCAATCCTTCAGCTCCACGCTTGTCAGAATGACTTTCGCCTAGGAAAACATTTTTCATATCTTTTTCTTTACACAGATAACGAGCAGTAATCTGTTATCAATTGAATACTTATCAACTGAGCCATCAACTTGTAGTGAAAAACAATCAGCGACTTTTAGTTCACCTGTCACAGTTTCCATGACCACTTCAGTGACAGTATCCAATATTTCTAGATATATATTTGGGTCTCGATAATGTAGAGCAGGTGCAGGTGGATTAAAGGTCACGAAGGTTGATTCCAGTCCATGTTCACGATAGGAGGAGATTTGATTATCAGAATGTAGTTTTGCAAGTGACCGGGATGGCCAAGAGTTTGCAGACAATGTCATTTGCTTATTGTCGTTATGCACATCATTAGCCAATTCGATTAAACTGGACACAATTTCAGCCGTGTGTGACTGCAATACCTTGATCCAGGGACGAGTATCTGATTGGGACAGCCACAGTTGTTGAGCCTCGTCTATGCAAACAGCTGCACTATGCACATCACTGTGTAAATGGTCAACTATCCTCTTTAGTTCTTTCACGCCATCAGACCTTACACCATCAGCCATCGGCACCTGTCCATTGCGAGAATACTTCTTGGCTTCCGTAATTTGATGGCAACATACTTTACATTTCAAACCTGATCGTTTCCCTATGCTTACTTTTTCTAATGTAGTAGAAAACGAATTGAGCAACCATAGGACATCCAGCTTGTATCCTTTATACCACTCTGACTCCATGTTTTGTTTCTTTCATATTGAGCTTGGCAACATAACCCAAGGAAGCAGCAGACAGCTGCAGGAGTAGGTATTGGCAATAAAGAGTTATTTCATAACTATTACTGACTAAAATTAGATGATATTTAATACACACACCAGTAAGGCAGAAAAGCAGTAAGCAGAATATGCTAAACAATACGCTACCATATGATTTACATTGTCATTGTAATTTCAGTACTCAGGGCTCAAGCTCCGTAGCCGCCCGGCCGGTGATAATCGTGATTTATATTTTATAGCGGTGTCTACGGCTTTAACCCTTACTCACTGAGCTTTGAGTCTCTTATATTCAATTCGCTAATTTCGCTTGAATAACATGATATGGCGATACCTAATGTAACTTTATTTTTTAAACGATGTAGCTGTAATCTGTTGCTGTCTATCAGAGGCTTCAGAGCAACAGTATTTTCAAACGCTACACAATCATTTCCGGGAATTCCGCCACTTACTTCATAGTGTATGTTACGCTTCCGGCTCTCTGCTAATAAGGGAGTGACTTTAATATGAAATCTACATTCAACGTGACCTGTTTATGACTCAGTACCGGTTAGAAAATGGTCAGCTAGGTACCATCCAGATGGATGCCGTAGATATGAGCATGTTCCCAATTCTGCCTATTAGCTATTGCCTAAGTGCATGTTATAGTTAAACTCTTGTTGATTATTTTCTGCCACAGTTAGCAACCACATTCGAGTAAATTATTCTCGAAATATTCAGCACATTTCATAATAAGCTTCACTGAAACAATGTGTCTGTCTTCCCGAGAGTTCATGACGAGTTTAAGTAAAAGTGCAATAAATTTCAGTTAGGCCTATCAGAAAATGGACGGCGTAAATAAAAATAAAGATGAATAATTGGCATCTGAACATCGAAGAATGGGGTGGGGCATTACACAGTCACACCCTCAATAGTAAACATAGAGCCGTAGCTACGTGCTATGCTGAGAGTACACATCTCGCGAGTACCCGTAGGACATCTCACGGGTACCCGAATGTCATACCCTGTCTCAGCGCCTATGACTAGGTATATAAAACTTGCTACTAGGCAACACATGCACAGGGCGCACAGACGTGTTTAACCCATTCTATATTATTATACAGCAATACTTCATGAGTAATAAGAGTTCAACTATGTATGTACTCATAAGTAAAAGTTGAAAATGCCTTGTCGCCCAGTAGTTAATAATTTCATTTACTAGGCGACAATTTTTTGTTGACTGGGCGACATAAATGTCGCCCAGTCATATAGTTAAAAAATGGACTGTCAGGTCATCATTCAGACTGATATATCGAATCATATCTTAATGGCTTCACGCAATTGTCTCGAAATTCTAGATTTCTGTCTCACTTCAACATGATGTATGTCTTTTGTATGATTATTATCTGTGAATTATCTGTGAAGCTGTTCTGCTATTGAAGCATGTTTTTCTCACTGTATTATTAACACCGGATGCATTGTACTTTAGACTGGTCTCTAATGAATGATCTCTTGACAGAGAACCTGACGACTTCCGATGCTGACAAGAAATAAAGCATTAAAGAGATTAATTTTCGCACAGTAATACAAAGGAAATACAAGGCATGTTGACTATTCCGTTGTTGATTTTGCTAAGCTCCAGTTAATATATTTTCAGTAATAATTAGTTTTGCTAAAACCATCATAGAGTAGACAAGTCACAACCATAGTTGCATCGATTTTCAAATTCAATCCATTTGTTAACAATATGCATTGGTGAAAAAATATGATTGATTTCCTTTAGGTGTCGAATACAAATTATCTTCGTTTGACACGTCTATTTACATCTTCTTTCCGTTGATGTTTTAACCAATTTCTCATTATTTCTGACATATCTGACACCATACTAACTTTCATGAATTCCACCGTGACGGAATTGCCTGATATATCAAGCTTATGTGGGCTATCATTCATAGACGCTGGTGATCCTTTCTGCAATTTAACATTTCTGCATATCAGAATACACACATTGACTAACTAAATGACAGTAAATTATAACTAGCATGAACCCAAAGGAGGGTATTGCTCAAGATGTTGCACTCTGTTTTGCCAAAGCACATTGTAACGCCAGTGAACTTGATGTTTGACCTTTTGATCAAAACTGCTTTAAGTCCACCATAATATGAAGGGACAGATTTGTTGATTCTGCACTCCACAGTTATGCCCAACAATACATATTTTTATATGCACTTAGTGACCGCCGTGGCCTATGTATTTGAGCATTTGATATGTAAATCGAATTCGTTCCAAGCAGCCACAAAATACATGGATATGCCAAATTTCTTCTTGCATTCCCGAATTAGGGATAAATCTGTGCCATTGGTATGAACTTAGTGGCTCTGTGACCTAGCCATTTGATATTAATTTGAAAATCTAAGTATCTCTAAACAGTCACGATATGGCTGGATATTCCGGATTTTGTGAGTCTATGCAATCCTATTCTATGCCAAAATGTGTATTTCTCTATGAACCTAGTGACTCTACCGTCTCATATTTCGGAGATGCTGGGAAGAGACAGACAGCGAGACAGGCAAGAAGGCAGACAGGCAAGAAGGCAGGCAGGCATGCAGGCAGACAAACAGACAGACAGACAGAGAGATAATCCGGCCAATCACTGGATAGGGACTATCCCTGAATACTGATATAATTTGCTGGTATTCTTTCACCAGTGACATACCCATTAATGCAATCTACAAGACAGGATATCGTGTCTTAAGCAGCAACGGCTTCCAAGCAAATTAGCTGTTAAATATTCAGCATATTTTATTATATTATAAAGAATGCATTTGCTGTATCTGTCCTGCCACTTTGAAGGCATTTTAAACTGAGATCTCTTATTTCAGCGAATACAATTCTGCAGTTTATCTCTCTCTCTCTCTCTCTCTCTCTCTCTCTCTGTCTGTCTGTCTGTCTGTCTGTCTGTCTGTCTCTCTCCATCCATTCCGCTCACCCACCCGTCCATCAGCACACCCACTTTATCCTTGACAACCTCTAGCTATTTTTCAGTCTCCTGTCTGAATTCTCTGTCCATTGTCTTCTTTACTCCAGGCACAGCATTTGTACATCATGAGCTGAACCACGTGAAACGTTCGTTCTACTACATGCCTTTGAAAATAAAAATACTAACATTATTTCTTCATAAACTAATATATGGTTAGAGACATGTGCGTGCGTGCGTGCGTGCGTGCGTGCGTGTGTAATTTTTTTTTTATTATTGTCAAGCATTGGTACTATGAACCCTGTCTTTGACGACGCACTGGCACTAGGGTCTAGCTAATTCATCATCTGGAATGTAATTTTACCTTTTCTTTGTCTTTTTCCCCCAATTTTTTCGACCAGAGTGGGGTTCGAACCTGGCAATTCTATGACAACTTTCGCCTAGCAATTGTTCTACCACAAGATCAACATCCAGAGGAAATAATCAGGGAATAACAATAGGATAAGACATTGTACTTGAACAACCAGTACGGTTTAACCTATTAATGGTCAAGTTGGCCAAAACTAGACTATGCACTCGTGATCTTGGGGGATGTCCATTTAAAGGCCAAGAAGATTATTTTAGAAATTTTACCATTGGAAGAGTGACTCGATAACGAATTACCTGGAATTTTGATGGTGTACATAGCAGATATATAACTTTTTACAAGATCACTAGGCACTCGCAAGTATGTGTTTTTTTATTATTGTCAAGCATTAGTTCTATGAACCCTGTCTTTGACGACGCACTCCAAAATCATGATGTACGTGTGTGTGTGTGTGTGTGTGTGTGTGTGTGTGTGTGTATTTTTATTTTATTGACGCACTGGCAACGAGCGGCTTCAATTTCCATGTGCTAACTTAGCCGACAGTGATGCACCCGTTAGTTTAATTTGTTGATTACCATCTCCCGGTCGGGGGATCGAACCGCCATTCTGCAACTCCGCATAGCATCAGCAACCAGGCATCTTTCCACTGGACCACCGCACCAAGACTAAAATGCAAGGATTGGCCGACCAGTTTTCACATGTCTGATATACTGACACACTGACGATTCATATGGGACTATCTGTGGATGCATCTGTCACAATCAATCCTAGGCTTTTACGCCTATTGTACTCTGACTCCAGCACGGCTCTGGCAGTATATGTATTTTTATTTTATTGACGCACTGGCAACGTGCGGCTTCAATTTCCATGGGCTAACTTAGCCGACAGTGATGCACCCGTTAGTTTAATTTGTTGATCACCATCTCCCGGTCGGGGGATCGAACCGCCATTCTGCAACTCCGCATAGCATCAGCAACCAGGCATCTTTCCACTGGACCACCGCACCAAGACTAAAAGTCAAGGATTGGCCGACCAGTTTTCACATGTCTGATATACTGACACACTGACGATTCATATGGGAGTGGATGCATCTGTCACAATCAATCCTAGGCTTTTACGCCTATTGTACTCTGACTCCAGCACGGCTCTGGCAGTATATGTATTTTTATTTTATTGACGCACTGGCAACGTGCGGCTTCAATTTCCATGTGCTAACTTAGCCGACAGTGATGCACCCGTTAGTTTAATTTGTTGATCACCATCTCCCGGTCGGGGGATCGAACCGCCATTCTACAACTCCGCATAGCATCAGCAACCAGACATCTTTCGCCAAAATATAGGTTTTTGGGGTCAAGAAACTGAATAAATGCATTAACTTTGTGCTTGAGTGGCCATTCTCAGATTTTCAACACGGCGAACAAAAATACTTAAAAATAACCATAATTTTCCAAAATGGTGGATATTTCCATTTGCATATTGTATATCTGTGGAACTAGAGCAGGTATCAAACTAATTCTGGTGGCAAAGTATAGGATTTTCAGGTCGAAAAATTCAATAAATTCATTATTCCTTTTCTTGGAGCAGTACTATTTCCAAAATGTTTATAATTAAATACAGAGAAATATGTTTTAGAGGTTTCCTGGGTGTAGGCCTATGCGGAAGATTCCTTTTTAAAATATTAAAATTCTAGAAATCTCACATTTCACATTGATGTCCAAGACTTGGAATTTCTCACAAAGATCGTTTTATATCTATGTAAGGGAGCTTTAACTTCCTCAGCCACCATTAACATATCCAATAATGTATGCTACCATTAGCATATCCAATGGTGTCAGGTGTCTCTCCTTAGATGACTTTTACCAAACCACCTGGTCCGTTATTAAGGGCTTGTGACATCAATTCACAAAAAACCACATTTGGATGTTATAGATATATTCTACATAAGTCTATTTACAATGCATATTTTATGAGGTTCCGGTAGAAAATCCACTGGACAACTGTCCAGAAAAACTGCTGAAGAAATATTAGTAGTACCAAAAAAACCTACACTGACAACAGCCGTAACGAAACCCTGATGTAGCATCATGAATAGAAGGACAAAATACATTAAGTATTATTCATATGGAACAGTAGCATATGAAAACACAGTACACATGATTAAATCCAATTCACGATAATGTGTATTTAAATCATTGATTGGGTGTTCATATGCATATAAACAATGACAACAACGTAAATCCTACCCAGACATAATGATATAATAAGTAATATAACCGTATTACTAATCTTGTCAATTGGCATTCAGCCATGCGTTCATGCTTTCTATTTCATTCACAGATCATATCATTTACATAGCACTGCATCTTGGCAGTATTCCTCAAAATCGTAGTTCATTAACGGCGTAGTTATTATATTACATAATCATTAAGTTAGAATAACTAAAATCTAAATACTATTATCCAAATTTCACATATTAATTAATATACATTGTATTACTAAAAACTTATAAGAGAATGCTGCATTCAAGAATGTAATACAGTTTGTGCCCTTTAATACCACCTTACCGACGTTATGCCCTTAGCCTGACATTTCATGTGATACATTAAGTATAGTAGCCTTGAATTGAGAGCAAATGACAGACAAGACTAGTGGGTTAAACCACCCAACACTCACACCATTGTTAAAGTGAAAGACTGTACTGCAACTGCTCACACATCTGGACACAATTATAGCACATCTATGCTACACACCATTTCCTCCTGAATGAAGAAATTACTACTTTATAACATGTAACTAAAATGGGCAACTAAAATGTATGTGGCAATTAATAGACAGGATTGGAGTAATAACATAACTATGCTACAGAATTACATAAGATATATGACAATACAGCCAAAATATGAGTATTTGCATATTACACGATTCGCCTCTAAATCACCAGCACTCATACATAATTCACTGTCTATCTTGGATATTATTAATATCAATTTGAGTAAATATGATACATTGCTATTAATAAGACGTTAATATTGTGTACACGCTTACATAAGCAGGCATAACATTGACAAAAGCAAATGGTTGATAAATATAAGTCATTCACCATACCATATGACTCCATGGAACAGATGATTAAGTCCTTAAAATGGATGCTTGAACCAGCCATCTTAAAGAACCCCCATCATGTGGTCCAAAAAGCATGTTCATGTATAAACAATTCGCTACATTAATTGAAATAAAATGATCAACCATTCAGCATATTGTTTCATACATATGCGAGAAGTAAGACAAGGGAGGTAAATCTGCGTAGTCTTATCAACCAAGTTGTCTCCCATTGTGCATGAGGTTTAACCAGTATCCGGCTGAATGACAATGTCCTATTACTGGACACTAATTAACACACGAATGCAATTCTTTCAGTATATCTACCAAGAACAAGCTTTATTTCAGCCAGACAGTACTTGATTTAATTACCGCTATCCGGCCACAACACCACCAACCCACATCCCAAGGGAATTATCTGACCCACCCCAAGCAGAGCACATGCTAAGCAATTAAACATGGATATCCTGATTTCAATGCAGGCCGCCCTCCGATTAGTCTTATAAAGTTTTACTCTCCCTCCCACACCACATAGCTATCATTCATGGCTATAATGGATTCAACACATTGTGAGGTGTCGGGGTGGGTGGTTGGCGGAAGGATCCATGAATATTATTTTAAGATGATTTTACAGGAAAGTTATTGAATATTTTGGAAACAATTTGACAGGAAGCAACATGGTTTTACATGCATATTATCTCCAAAATATTCTGCATCTAAACAACTTTGGTATACATAACAAAGAAGTTTACTGAAAACCTGTTGGTTAGATTTAAAACAATTTGACTGAAAGTTGTTGTTGCCGACATTGTCAACCTCTGTGTATGGAGATGTATGTGGAGGCATGCATGAGTGTGCGTGCGTGCATGCATGTGTGCGCGCATACATATGTGTGCCTGTACGTGGTGCATGTGTGTGCGTGCGTGCGTGTGTGTGTATGTGCATGTGTGCATGTTCCAGCAACTACCCATTGCTGTTATTTCAATATCACCATAGACTATTGACATAAATAATCTACTTAGCACATGTCTGGAAACTGCACTTAATCCGACTTCCTAAATGTTTCACAAAACTCACGTATACGTTGCTGGTAAGGTGGTCGAATAAATGTTCTTACATGACTTATTTTAACATATTACACTGTTCATACCAATTTCATGCACAAGCTCTGTATTCTCATGAATCCGTCATCTCTAATTATGTCGCTTGTATTCACTGTCTACCAAATAGCCACTGCCTCCCTGCTTCAGCGTGAACGTCCCTCGTTTTTCTATCAGAGCGAGCTTATCACATCATTCTCTGGCATGAACAACACCCTTCCACCTTACATATCATGGATACATCCGACATTTTATGCAGGGTGGTAGAAACATGGATTATTTGGTTCAAATAACTATTTATTTAGTGGAATACAATTAATACCTAGCTTATAATTAGTTAACATCAATTCACTCTCTTACATCTATTTGGTCCAGAAACAAACCACATCATTAAGGATACGTGAAACTATAGAGCGAAGCCTGGATTAAGATATGTACAGTCACATTAATTTGTTTCATTTTCCATCCTGATTTTAATTACATATTATATAATATCTATATTATCACGGTCTTTGGTTCACAGTTATTAAATGTCTGTTCTGTAGACAAGCTCTTGTTATTGAACTCAGTATGTCTTATGAACTAAAGCCACATGTAGTTCAAGTGCAATTTTGGTATTGTGTATCGCACTTGCATAAAACAGAACATTTTACGTCAGATTGTTTGCAGTTGCATCACTTAGTGTTGCAAGCTTTGCACCGACAAGAGTTAGTAAATCGTCTGGTAACAAACTAAAACGCTTAAGAGGTCGCACAATCCCATCGACGTCAGCCCAGCCATAGTCCTTGGGATTTAATGTCGTATTGTCATGGTTCAGAAGGGTTAGCAATTCCCTGATGACGAAAAATGCTCGTTGGATGTGTCCTCGCATTGAACTTGAAGTTGGTGGTAGCTGGGAGAGACATCTGTTCGACTTTCTGTATTCAAGGAGTCTAAGGTTGTTAAAGGTATGTACTGTTATGTTGCGTGACCAAACTCGTACAAGATACTGTTCGATGTTCTGACTGTCTCTCCAAATTCTACTAGGAAATTCTCGAGCTGTGCCTTCAATGCTGAAAGCTTAGTCCCAATCTTGCTCAAAGCATCGCCACCAGTTAAAATGTGACTTCACCAAAACATTACACAATGCAGGTCCACGCTTGTTCAATAGGTGGTGCAGTGGGATAAATCGACGTTTGGCCCCTGTCCCGAATCGAGCCCAAAATTCTTCTAACCCCTTGATTTTGAGGGCGGCTGCATATTTCAACAGGAGGGCTAGCACGCCTGTGTCATTTGACAAAATGACAACACGCTTGGCACCATGTTCGACTTCCCAGTTCACATGTGGTACAATGCGGCTATCACCCTCCTCAATCCTGCTAGTCAATTCTTGAACTTCAGTTCTCTCACCATCTAAGTACATCACTGATAGGACAACCTCATCATCAATGACCACCCCACTTGCAATGAAAGCGATGGTTTCCCGACGTGATTCATCAACTACTTGTCTATAGACACGTAGCTCCAATTTGATTTTCTTTGATGATGACGTCCAGAATTTATCTATTTAAACAGGAAGTGGTACGTCTGAATCAATGCATTTCAACTCGATGCTACCAGAATTTGCGCCCTTTCTGATTCTTTTACAGACAACTCAAGGTAACTATCAAAGACGACGTGCAACTCTTGCATAGCGTGGACAGCCTGTGAGCTTCGCAGCACTATATTGACTGCTTGTCCAAAGGTCTTAAGAGTTGATAACTTTAGCATTCGAATCTGTGACATGAAATCAATGATTACCGATGTTTTGGATTGAGACACGGGCTTAAATCCATACTTGTCATTAGTGAGGTGTTTTTCAAGTTCTGTAATTAGATAGTATTTGGCGGGTTTAGTAGCAATGCCACCTTCAAACAACGCGTTTGTTAGTAGAAGATCGAGAGATAAAATGTCCGTCACAGATTCTCCCCTCTCCTTTTCAATGTCCAACACATTCTGTGCCCGTGCCAGTTCCGTTGCTGTCATTCCTGGTGCATCACGTTTGTCTGAATCGCTAAAACTTAGAGTTTCACTCTGGAAATGGTGTCTGATAGTTTTTTAGTTTTCGAAATAAATCATTCATTTCGTTGTTGCTTGTTCACTTCTAAGCCATGCTGAACGATATTGAGCAAGCGTACTTTGATACCTTCATCAACATACTGTTTGGTGACAAAGTTGTGGAGACGAACATGTTCATTTACATCATATGGATTTCCATTTTCTTGCAAAAACTGCAGAAGCCATGTGACATTGGTATTGAACAGCTGCCCTTTCTTTCCTGTCAGTTCATGATGGGATGATCGCGGTGATCCATCACCTTCGTATTTGTTAGTTCCCGAAATACATTGCCGATTGCAAGAACTTCATGGTAGATTAGCTGCCATTCAGAAACATACTCACACCTTCTCGTTTGACCAACAATGCCTTTTGAGCTTTTCTGGGATCGTTGGATTGTCTGCTCTAATTTCATGTCTCGGGCAACCGCATTAAACTTTCCTTCTCTGTCTCGTACTACAAAGAGCCCATGTGTAAATTTGTGGTACAGGAATGGGTTGCCCACTTCTAGTTTGTGATTCTCTCCAGGTACCATGAACCATACCATAGATAATTGATACAGTCAAACTCTCGAAACACGCTGATCAATGATTCCACGTACAGCTGCCAATTTCCTTCACGATCAGATGCCACAATGTTTTCACTAGACCCACGAGATGTAATAAAATACCCCAGTACTGGCAAAGTTCAGATCTTGCACAACATTCATCAGTAAACTCAGTAAACCTTTGTTTAAGGCATTCAGTCTTTTTTTTAACAAGCTATGAAATTGCTGCTTACCTTTCTGGTCATCATTTGATTGCAGGGCCTGTTCAAGCTCAGTAATTTCTGAAACTACCACATGTAATTCATCAGATTTATTGTTCTTCCAAAAGGCTTCCCACATCATAGATTCGATTGCTTCTGACACTATCAGCATACCTTGCATCAGACGATAAAAGTATGATCCATTCAGGACCGTCTGAACAGTCTTCTCTCCAAAGATGTCTGCCTCTATTAGAACATCATCTATACCACTTCCACTGATGTACCACCCCACACAGTGAAGAGCCAACCTTACCAAATGAAACATTCCCATCATGGGGTAAATGTCCACACATTCTTCGGGGTTTCCAAGGACAATATCAGCAACAGTTTGGAAAACACCTTCATCACAGAAGATTGGCATGATAGGTTGAAATACCTGAGTTCGCACATTCTGAAAGTTTTTCATGGCTGAGTATACAGTGGCATATTCCATGACCGGCGATAGAATCACTGGAAGGAATCCCACTCGCATAAGTGCTACTAAGGAACTCTGAGAGACTAAAGAATGGGATCCACGCCATGGAGGTACTTGGCTTTTATCTTCCACTGGCAGTCTGCATCTTGCTAATGTAATGAGAAACTCAGTATTAGCTGCCTCGTGTGACGCAGTGTTAGATATTTATACTCCAATATTTTCGGCTACTCTGAAGGATTCTGACAAGGTTGGCCGAATCACTGGTTTAGGATGGTGGGCCACTCGTTGGCACAAGAGCTCTGACAACAACTTGCAACTACAACTTTTTCAGCTTTGTGTCAGAAACATTTGGTTTCCCAGGTGGAGATTCGCCAGAACAATTCTGAAAGTGCACCATCAGTGTGTCATGCATCCCAGATGTGCCAGACAAGGAAGAACCGTCCTCAAAGTCAAAGTTATCAAGCTCACCTATGGTAAAGCTTGTGTTGTTGAAATGACTCGGAATGGGTGTACTATTGGCTTCACATGTCTGAATGGTATAAGCAGACAACAGGTTCCGAGTTCTCAACATATCAACATAGTTGGTGGATACACCAATTCTGTTCATAGATGTTATCAACTCTCTGCTTTTGCACTTATCATATATAATGTGCGTAGTCATCACATGAAGAGGAGTTTTCTTTAAGCCATTGTGCATATTGTAAAACATCATTTGGAAAAGCCACTAGAGCTGCACCGCCTGCTGATTTACACTACTGTTCTGATCAGAGTAACTATCATCATTTATATCACATGAGCAATCATTTTCATTACCGAGCTGCAATGTTTCGATTTGCAACATAAGTAACTTACTGATATTGAACAAAGATGAAAACTATGTCAACAGTAGGTCCGGAATTCTGGTGGTTTCCGATGACTGGCGCATCTCGGTAGCATCACAAAATTTATCCTGAAGTTTGAAATCAACATTTTGCATTGCATGCAGAAACAGATTACCAGCTGATTTGACGGCATCGTGTGATCTTATCTTTGCAGCGAGATCTTCCGAGCTTAGGTTTGATGAAAACAGTAGCAACGGTTAATTTTTCTGGTGAGATTGACAAAATTTTATTTTGTCTTGATATGTCATCACATGAAAGATTTTCACCTCGTTGTTGCGGATTATAACATTATCGGCAATGCTGTTCATTAGTTCTCTAATCTCATTGAGTGTGAAACCATATCCTTCACCTAAAAGTGGGTCCAGAACTTCTTTAGTCTGTTGAAATACCTGTAACTTTCTTGATGGAGATGGTTTGCTAGGCTTCTCTGGCTTCAAAGTCTCACGTTCATATTTTATTATGTAATCATTGATACATTTATTATGGGTATATAGCTCTGCAGCAAAGATCTTTTGCTCACTATCAAGGTCTTTAATGCGATCAAAAACAATGTTTTTGAAAAAACTACCTACTACCAAGAACTTGTTTGCACACTGCTCCTCACACACCCTGAACATTTTACTCACTAGACTACCACTTTGACGAATCTTTACATTGTCACAGACGACACGTGGAACATCTTCAGAACATTTATCTGAGCTTAGTGGATTACGCGAGGTTGTTGAAGACCTACGTATCTGGGTTGCAAGTATGTCACTAGATCTATCTGCAGATTGTTCACTACCTTCTGGATTATCACATGCCTCCTTTTTATCGTCTATTGCATCTAATGTTCTTTTCAATGTATATGTTTTGTGACAGTCATTGTCCATGTGGTAAAAATGTGTCTGTTTCACTCATAAGCCTTAGTCGCTTGAACACGTTGTCTTGCCCTATCCCTGCTGCCTCTATCACTGGTTTCTGGCTACTTCCAGTAGATGTTAACTTTGCGTTTTGTCGTGTGCTTTGACAGATGATGCAATCTTTGTTGAAGATATGCTGGTCTTTCGATTTCAGCAAGACTTCCTCCGGAGAAACAGGTCTCCAGCTTGCTTCATCAGTCATGTTTCTTTCATCAGCATTTCATATAGTGACATGAAAAAAGAAGAGAATACTAGAGTATAATATGTTGTTCACGTTCCCAGTTAAATCCATAAAGAAATGGTTACCTCTCTTGGAAGTTAAATTCAGCTTCCACTCGCTATTGTCACGTGATACTACCACAGCTGGCCTGGCTGATGGGACAGTGACTGCAGTTCGCACTTAAGAAGTTGTCGCGATGGTCGCGAAAACTATGCAAAGAGAAGCTGAACTCAACTTCCTAGAGGGGTGACTATTTCTTTATTATGAAAACATTACTGTCTGTCTCGGAAGACAATATCCACAACTTTGGTCAATGTAACCTTTTTCCTAGTTAACTTATTGACCTGAAGTTTGTTCACTAGTAAGAAGATCATTTGACTTAGGGCTCTTGATATACCAGTATGTCTATTTACAGACCAAGAAAATAATATTTTGGAAAATTTATAACTCGATTGACTGGCTCAGTTGTAAACTGTAAAAAATAATCTTTTAGTATGAAAATCGCCATTCAATACAAGACAATTTAAATTTTCTTGACAACTTTTAACCATTAAAGGTGCATATTCACCCTAAGATGCTTTAAAATAAAATAGTTAAATTTGTATACTTTTAGAAGCTTAAATTGTGTGCCTAGATGACATTAAATAAATCTTAACATATGATGATTTCATTGCGTATAAATTAATAAACAAATTTAAAGTTCAACTTGACAACTAAAAAATTTTAATTAATTTATATGGAATGAAAACATCATATAAGATTTATTTCGTTTCATTTCATTGAGGTACACAATTTAGGCCTCTAAAGGTCCACAATTTTATTTTTAAGCTTTTTGGGGTGAATATGCACCTTTAAAGATTTAAAACCAACAGAATCGATACAACAATTGCATTTCATAACTAAACTGTTTTGTTAAATATTTTGGAAATTAATTTGAATGACAGGTGGCTAATGCAGCAATAACCCAATCAAAACTAATTATACAAGTACGATGCCCTATAGTTACGACTATGGCAGCTTTGTCAAAAATGTCAAAACCTCTTCAGACATACAGACAGACAAAATATGTTTAATGCAGAAACGATTGTTCCGATCATTAAGATAATGTATTTAGCTAATTGATTGACCTGAAAAACCTATACTTTGCCACCGTAATTAGTTTGATACATGCTCAAGTTCCAAATATGTATATTGAAACGTCCGCCATTTTGGAAAATTGTGGTTTTCTTCAAGGACTTTTGTTCGCCATGGTGGAAATCCGAGAATGGCTACTCCAAGCACAACTATACTGCATTTATTCAGCTTTCCGACCTTACAAACCTATATTTTGGCACCAGAATTAGCTTGATACATGCCTTAGTTCCAAATGGGCAAAAATGGTGGCCATCTTGGAAAATGGCGGCTACAAAATTTAGGTTCAGGTGTTGAGATGTCTACTCAAGATAAATTTGTATCTATTTGGTCCAGAAACATATGCAATCAATAACATTTAGGGTACATATATTCTTTTGCGGGAATATTGGGCAGCGCCTGGACTAATTGCGTTTCTAATTGTTTAATCCAGAACGATTCTCTTGTTTCCTCTGTTGTATCTGAAAGAGGAAGCTGTTCGATAGGCATAATTTCAAAGTCACGAGGGACTAAATGATCAGGAAGATTAAAATGTTCAGCCACATGTGTGTCTTCCTCTAGTCTAATATCTAAGATGTGTCTAGTTGCACGACATCTTAATGGATTTTTCGTTTCGCCGACATACTGCTTTTGACACAATTTGCATGAAATTAAGTAAATGACATTTTAGAATCACAATCTAAATTTGAATGAATTTGAAATTTGCTTGTGTTTTGGAAAGCTTGTGAATGTACTTTGGGAAAGAAGAAAATTATCCAATTTACACTTTTTCTTTTCGCATTTCCGAGATCTTCCTTCACCTACAATCTGACGATTATGACAAATTTTGGTAGGCCGAAGATTTCTGGCATTATCCGGAATGAGTTCCAAATTACGCAAAGTTTCAGACTTTATTTTACGTAGGAACAGAGAAGAATACCCTCTCGGTTTGAGGGCTTTGAATAAGGTTGAACCTAATGATTCAAAGTTTTTCCTATCACTCAAATCTCTATGAAAACGGATTATTTGTGATTTTACAAGTCCCTTGAAAGTATGAGGTGGATGGAATGATTTCTTGTGCAGTAGTTGATGGGAGTCGGTTGGCTTAAATTAAAGTTTGTGGTCTAAGTAACCAGTTGTTTCATACTTTATACCTTTGTATAAGGGTACATCCAGGAAATCTACGGACATGTCATCAATTTCAGCTTTTAGTTTGATATTCGGATCATGATTGTTCAGAATGGCTAAAAATTCGTTAAATGCTTCTTTAGTATGTTGCTAGATCAGGAAAATGTCATCCAGGTACCTGCGGTAAATGAGCGGCTGATTTGGACACTTTTTGAGTGCTTCATTTTCCCACTCCGCCATGTAAAGGTTAGCGAAACCTGGGCTGAAACTCTTACCCATTGTGCAGCCACAAATTTGTTGGAAAATTTCACCAGCAAATTCAAAGTCATTGCCTTTCAGACTAAGCTCCAATAGAGCTATTACTTCTCTGTCGGGTTGATTAATCTTACTCAATCTTAATCAATCTCAATCAATCTGTCGATCACTCAATCTGTCACTCACACACTCAATCAAACAATCAATCAATCAATCAATCAAAAACACTCACAATCGATAAACCCGTCAATCAATCAATCAATAAATCAATCGATAAACCCGTCACTCAATCAATCACAGGTACTTACACCTAATCAACCCATCAATCAATCAATCCGTCAATCAAGCACACAGTTAGTCAATCTACCCACTATCACAATCACCTACACATTCATCCAAATCAACCAATCAAATGCAAACGCTCACATACAAGCACAATCAATCGAACCTTTAATCAAGCAATCATTCAATCAATTAATCAGCCAACCCGACAATCAAGCAACTAATCACACTCATCCAGTCAATCACGTACTCACGCAATCAAGTCAGACACCATCAACTAATCACATAATCAGTAGGATACACTCAGACAGTCAATCACTTAAAAAGGCGCACACTTTACAAGTCTTGACATATGGTCTGTCTTTATATTTTCTAATTCAAGAGGGGCTAACTTACAGAGCTGAAATAGAAGTAGTATGGTTAGTAGCAATGATTAATGACATGTTAATATTTAATATCTAAGAACAATCAATACAGTAGTAACAATATAAATATTATAACTCACTCACAGCAATACAGGAATATACAGTAATGACATTTTTCACATCGTCAGAGGGCTAGACGCGTTTCGTGTTGATACACTTCTTCAGCAGCCTATTTGACAAATCTACCGGTCCAACATTTTGCCCTACTATTTATTGGGCAAATGAATGTTCTTGAGACTTAATCATTTTCTTTAAAGTTACTAAGTTGTTTGGTTCAAACAGAATTTTATTTTGTTCAATGGGAGCACAGTAAGACATAAGTCATATACACGTGTCTCACATACATACAAATACAATACATTAATAAATACATCAAGATGGGGTATAATAAAACATAATTAAATAGTAACGTATGTATAACTAGTTAAATGATAATTTATATCAACCACTGATTACAATTGTCTAGGTAGTTCGCACGCTTACGTATGTGTACGTGAATATGTGCGTGTGTGCGTACGTATTGGTGTGCGTGTGTGCATAATGCGAGAGAGAGAGAGAGAGAGAGAGAGAGAGAGAGAAGGAGAGAGCGGGGGGGGGGAGAGCGGGGGGGGGGGGAGAGTTAGGGGGGGAGGGAGGGAGGGAGGGAGGAAAGTAGAGAGAGAGGTAGAGAGAGAGAGAGAGGGAGAGAGAGAGAGGTTGGGATGGAGTGTGTATGTGTGTGGGGTGGGGGGAGAGTTAGGGAAAGAGAGACAAAAAGAGAGGAGAGGAGAATATGAGAAACAGGGTATAAACTAAGAATTTGACAAGAGTGAGAAAGGTAAGGTGAGGAGCTCTTAATGCTGCGTTAACCATGCTTGTATACGTTGGGCTGTTTGTTTTTCGCTCTTATAGTTGCGAATTTAACAAATAGGAAGTTACTTAAAGGGGTTGGTATTGACTATGTATTGGCATACAGCGTTACATATTGTAATATTCTTTTCCAAGTCGACATTGTTAATGCCGTATAGAAATTGATTAGCTGTCAGTGTGGCAAGAGAGATATTCTTTAGAACGAGCTGATTTTGGAGAGAGACTCTTTGGTCGTTAGAAAGAGGGCAGTGGAGGAGATAGTGATTTGTGGATTCATCAGTGTATCCACATGGGCAGCTAGCTGAGTCTGACAGAAAATTTTCAAATAGATGCCGATTTAAATTACTACAGCCATTGCGAAGCCTACATAGAATTACATTAGCTAACCTTTGGCCGACATAATACCAGGGAGGGGGCGGTCGTATAGGCGACATGGCTTTAAGTTTGCTCTTGAATTCCGCGAGAGTAACGGAACACGTGACCGGCGCTGGTAGAGTATTCCATGCGTGGACTGTTGCTGGAAAAAAGGATCCTCGGAAGAGCTCGATTCGGCAACGAAATGGAGTAAATAGGTTTGCGTGACGAATGTTGTAGGGGTTTCGTGCCTGGGATAATGCGGGAAGGTGATTATTCAGAATTTCACACGTCATCCCGTTGATAATTTTATATAGCATAACCAGTCTGTGAGATTCCCGTCTATGTGAAAGCGTTTCTATTCCTGTTTCGGTGTACAATTCTTCTGTATGAGCACTACGTGTCATTCCACATACTGTTCTGAGAGCGTCTTTTTGGATGTTCTCCAGTCGTGTTACAAGATACTGTGTATGTTATCCCAGACAACGTCTGCGTATTCTAGAGATGGCCTAATAAAGCTTTTGTACATAATTTCAAGACATTTCTGGTCTGGGATATATTTTAGGCCCTTGAGTAAAGAAAGTTTCTGTTGAGCATTTGTTATTAAGTTTTCCACGTGAGTAAGCCAAGTGCCTTTGTTATTGAAGGTAATGCCAAGATGTTTATGGTTGTTTGACGGGAGTATTTCAGAATTTTTTAATTTAACTGGAAAGACAGTGGGCTCATTACGCAGAGAAAGAAACAGACTAGTAGTTTTGGAGGCATTAAATTCGACAAACCATGTGTTAGCCCATTGCTTCATGATCAGGATATCATGGTCTATTGTTGCAGCATGCGCTTCTAAGTTTTCAGACATTACATATAGGCAGGTATCATCAGCAAACAGTCTCATATTGTTTAAAATATCGCTGGGCATGTCATTAATAAACACTACAAATAGCAATGGACCAAGGACTGAACCTTGTGGCACTACAGCGTGCAAGCGAAGTAAGGTAGATTCATTGCCGATTATAACTACTCGCTGATAACGGTTTTCGAGGTAGCTTTCAAACCATGCCAGTAAATTTCCACAGATACCGAAATTTCTCAATTTTTGTAGAAGACCACGATGCCAAACTCGATCGAATGCTTTAGAAATAGCAAAGAACAAGAACAGTATTTCCTATTGATCATCGAGAG
This sequence comes from Chaetoderma sp. LZ-2023a, assembly GCA_034401795.1. NCBI lineage: Eukaryota > Metazoa > Mollusca > Caudofoveata > Chaetodermatida > Chaetodermatidae > Chaetoderma > Chaetoderma sp. LZ-2023a. Next base: position 35,863,184 of record CM067370.1, on the reverse strand, counting down.
CCTGCGCGATATCAGTGTAGATGTCTAACAGTACTAAGTTGTTTGCTTTAAGGTACATCACGCTAATAAGGTGTTATAATTCATTGCAATAATGTATTGTTGACTAATTGAGTCTGGATAAATGAGTTGGTTTCACTTTTGAAAGGTGTTAAAGATTGAGCTACTTTCAATGGATTAGCAATGGACTGCTCAATGATTCAATGAGAACTATTAATCTGACTTTGATGTGCACCTTTTCAAAGTATAATAAATAATTTGGAACCCAAAGGAAACATTTAAAAGAAATAAGTGACTGATGGCCTTGTTTGAAAGCCTTTGCTCTGAATGAGTAATTTTGATTAAAACATTTGCTTTGTAATATAGGTACTCAAATGTCAACAGTTTCCATGGCATTGGTTTCAAAGATTATCATTGCTTTGAGAATAAAGTCATTTTCTGTGAGTAATTTTCTCTCTAAAACCGATGAATGAATAAACAAATCGCATGATTGAATGATACAAGGTTAGAAAGAAAGAAGGAGGGACAGACCGAACCAATCACGCAACCAATCAACCACCCATCCAACCAACCAAAATCCACCCAACCAAAGGAAATAATCCTCTTTCAGCGGACCGGTTTTCAACCAACAGTCTCACAACCACACAAATTACCTGGGATTTTGATGGTGTACATAGCAGATATCTAACTTTTTACATTTTGCTGAGATCCCTCCTGCTAGATCACTAGGCACTCGCAAGCATGTACGTTTTTTTATTATTGTCAAGCATTAATTCTATGAACCCTGTCTTTGACGACGCACTGGCACTAGGATTTAGCTCATTCATCATCTGAAATGTAATTTTACCCTTTTTTTCAATTTTTTCGACCCGAGTGGGGTTCTAACCTGGCAATTCTATGGCAACTTTTGCCTAGCAATTGGGAGGCGAGTGCTCTACCACCAGACCACCATCCGGAGGAAATAATCCTCTTTCACCGGACTGGCTTTCAACCACCCGTCTCACAACCACACAAATTACGACGCACAGGCACACGGATATAGCGCATTCATTATCTGGGATGTAATTTTTACCTTTTTAAATTTTCGACCCGAGCAAGGTTCGAACCAGTGAATTCTATGACACCTACCACTTAGCGCTTGGGAGGCGAGTAGCACCCAGGGGACAACAATCCTTTTTCACTGGACTGGCTTTCAACTGCCGGTCCCACAACCACACAAATTGACTGGAATTGATGGTGTACATTTTAGATATTCTTACTTTTTACATTTTTCTGAGATTCATTCTGATCTATCACTAGGCACTCGCAAGTATGTAGTTTTTATTATTGTCAAGCATTAGTTCTATTAACCCTGTCATTGACGACGCACTGGCACTAGGATAGCTCATTCATTATCTGGAATGTACTTTTTAACTTTCAATTTTCGACCCGAGTGGTGTTCGAACCAGTGAATTTTTGCGACCACTCAGAACTGTTTGCCCCACCATTCCTTTTCAATCGGTATACTGACCTACCCGTGGAACAGTATACCGACGTAGGAGTGGCTCGGCGCGTAACCATGCAACAATTAAACGTAATACATAATGCACCTCACTGGCGCGATTACTCACGAGCATTCATAGATGCCTCTGGAGCAGATGTGGCTTTCCTAACAGTGTCTGAAGTATCTCATGATCGGCGCACACGCGCACACCCGATTATGCATTTCGGTGCCCACCTCCTATGCGGAGGCACAATTCACCGATCATGACCACCCACCGAAATGTGTCCCCTGTACTAGGCGAGTATGGTCACCATCATACAAGTACCGCTATCCTCACCTAGCACCACCAGTCCATACTTCTTCACCCGTACCTCGGCTCTTCTCCCACTTCCCTGCGCCGAAATACGAGCAAGGAACTATGGAGCATCGCACCTACACGCACTACATGATACCCTGCATCTTCAGAGAGACCCACCAAACATTCACACTGTATGACGGTAGAACCTGCATGTGGAGATCACCTATTTCGGCCCATCGAATCCCATATGCCAACACTACCACATTCCACACCCACCAGAGATCCGACTCGTCGCATCTCGCCGCCACGATACCAGCATCATCATTTACCACCTTCTATACCACACTATCCTTAATCACCATACCCACCCCCTTCGGCTTTCTCCACAGTACCCTTGGCTATGCTGCAATCGCTCCAGCCCCTGGCAACACCCGGATCCTCCTCCCCCTGAATTCAGTGCGGAATGTGACTGGGAGAACTACCGTTGCCAGTTCGAGATAATGTCTCGAACCAATAGATGGGCGAATTTTTGGCGCCGAAGCTTTCTGGCAAAGCTCTCCAAGAACTGGCCGATCTAGGCTCCCACATAACCTACATTCTGTTTGAAGGCGCCTTGTTAGAGCCCTTTGGTGGCACCGTGTTGGAGGAGACTAGTCGCCTCCAATTTAAATACCTGTGCCGAAAATCGAGTTGGCCAGCCGAATCAGCCATCTTGTAAGTAGGGCGTACCCAAAAACCAATGCCAAAGGAGGTACGCATCTCCAATTAGATACGGTTATAGACGCATTAAGCACCGAGCCCGCCCTCATAGAAAAACTCTTTCTAACGGAACACTTTAAGGCGAATAGAGGACTTCCTAGAGCAGGAGAAAAATACTCAGCATCAAAATCATCCTATAAACAATATAGACCAGGGCACCACCATCACCACGTTAACAGAATACAACAACACGACACCTACAGAGAACCTCAACTACAGCACGCCAGACAACGGAGTTAATAATCAGAATAACCAAACTAACAATCAACCAAAAAATAGAGGGCGCAGCCGAGGAAAGAGTCCACGGTCTGGTAATAACACCTCTGATGGAAATAAACATAATCAAAACAAGTCACACACAAATGCAAGGTTGGAAGAAACGGTGCCATAAATGGCGTCACTAACCGGTCTTGTAACCCCCTAGATGCTGTGATGGCACGACTCAACGCACACCCACCCACCCCTGTGGACCAATGCTTCAAGTCTTCGATCATCTATTGGAGAGGAAATTGCACTAATTGGCATCCCTCCAATAATTCGGCTGCTGCCAGAACTACACTGACACTAACCCAAATTGGACAGCCGTTAATCTCGAATCGGTACCAGCTTCAGAGCCAAATTGGTGCCCTTCTCTTTTCCCCAGCTCCAACTTGATCCTACCGCATGGCGTGATCAACACTATCAGCACACCAACACGTCACACCAAAACTAATGTTACACAAACACCCACCACAATTGGCTTTGGCACCGGTCCAGGCAAACTACGCTGAAATCGTTGCTTCCCAAAAACTCTTTTCAATGTAGGACAATAGTGGTTGGCTACTGATCTTACGTTTATCTTTACACAACATGCAGACGCCATGCCACAGAATCCTCTGCAGCCTCTGATCGTTAGTAACGAACATCAACACACCCCACCTTCAGCTCAGGTCATGAACTGGCCTGGATAAAAACCAAGAAAGAATCGGCCTGGAAGCTTAGACGCTGATTCTACGGAAGGTGTTTTACTGCACCTCTCACTGATCACTAAGTTCTCCAAAAAGTAGTTTTCAGCCCAGAAAATAATGTTTTGCTGAAGATGGGCTGCAGAGCCTGTCTGCTCCTGCCTACTCCATGAGCATGCACTAGACCTACCACCAGCGGTGTGCATCCCACCACCAACAACACCTATAGTCACATCTACCCACTCATGCGCCACAAAAGCAGCAGCGCCGACAGGTCGGCCCTTTCTGCACTTGGCCACCAGCACCACTAAGCAAAGCCATCTAAACCCAGGCCACCTATATAGAAAATGATGGCACCCAAAAGCAGAGTGATCAGCCAGAATTAATAGCAACGCTGCCTGGCACGTCTAACAAAGTTATCTAAGTGTGATTTCCTGTTCAGCGGTGTGTTAACTAGCACCACCTTCGATACTGCCGCCTCCATCACCATACTAAACATGCGCATCTATGAGAGCATCCGACCTCATAGACGGTCATCTCTCAGGCCCACCACCATAAATCTACAGATTGCCACTGGGGCTCACATCACAGTGGCACACACTGTAAACATCGTCATACAGATAGAGGACCTTCAATTTATCCAAAATGTTGGAGTTGCCTCTATCCAAAATTACGCCGTTCTCGGCACCGACTTGCTGAGCTCTATCAAAGCCGTAATACACTGTCGAGAGCACGCGCTCGGCCTACACGGCCGTCGCCTCCCTCTGCGGCCTCAATCGTTACTATATGATACTTGTGTTCTCCTATTAGCAAGTACTGGTACAACTGAGCTGAGGGTTTGCCATGAACCACCGTACCACACCTACATCCCATTACACACCCCGCCATGTTACAACCAGATTCCGACTACATGGTGGCCTCTCAATGTGTTAGTTCATGAATATTAGTCTCCACCACTGACAAAGACCACATCCCATTCAGAGTCTTTAATGGCACAGCTGACGCTATTACGTTAATCCCCGGTCTTCGCTGTGGCCAGTTAGTGGAGGTTTTCTCAGTATAAAAAACTACTAAACAAGTATGCACCACCCACATCCACTCCGCATGATCTTCCTGAGCATTTACATGATCTCAATTTATGCGCCACATTGGGACTAAATAGAGAACAAAAACACGGTGTATGTCAATTATTGTGCACATACAAGGACAGTTTCTCGTCAGGCTATCTAGAGGCAGAGACCCATACACAAGTTAAAGAAATGTTGAAGACAGGAGTCATCGAACCTTCTGCTTCTCCATAGGCAAGTCCTATGGTGCTTACTAGTAAGAAGGATGGATCATCGCACTTCTGTATTGATTACAGATGCCTGAATAATCTAAGTGTCAAAGACGCATACCTCCTCCCCGGATCAGGCTCTGGCGGGTGTGTAGTGGTTCAGTACTTTGGGTCTGACGAATGGCTAATGGCAAGTGGCCATGCATGAAGCTGAAGTAGTAGTGTCAGGGTCAAAATGATACCACCTACCTCAGAGCATGCTCGAAAATTTCCATTTAGACAAATGGAGAAGGACCATCTCCCTCAGAGCATGCTCGAAAATTTCCATTTAGACAAATGGAAACGGCTGACGTCCGTGGGGACCAGATTGACATCTTCTTCCACTGGGAACACTTCATGCATAACAGGGCCTATCGGGCCATCTATGATTGACGGACGCCGTTCAGCGATCTGTGGCCCCCACCGCCCTCTCAATCCCTGGGGCATAGGTTACTGGGGTACCACCCGTCTCCCCTCTAGAGAGGGTGAGATTACGTTCTCACCATCGGAGAGCAACAGTCAGACAATCGGCATGTTTAAAACCCTTCTATAGCATGCTATGGAACCCATATTTGCTCACTCGACTGGTATTGCTGACTTGGCAGATGTGTACACAGTTGATGCTGCCAAGGTAGAAGAGAGCGATGGCAAGTCATTCGCCCTACAGTACGAAGCAAACTCAAAGGCATTCTCCTCCAACCCATTAGTGGTGATGGGGTGGAGCTGCTCACAGACCTCAAGGATGTGACGAAGGAGCACCTGGGTCGCAACATAGATGGCCACAAGATCGTGTTTCGGTACGATTTCCCGAAGAGGAAGTACATCCTCGAGCCGTTGATTGAGCTCTCGGATACAGAGGTGGCAGACATCAACACCCTAAATAACGACCTCAGCTTTCATCTGGTCAAAGCCTGTTCGAGCGGTGCCCCGCCGATGGCCACGATGGCCACGATGGCCTGCTATTGACCCTGGAAAAAAACCTGCAGTTCATATTTGAGAAGAATGAAGTGTGGTACCGTGCTGGACCTGGGGCTGACTGGCAAACATGGTTGGCCCTATATAGGCCTCCCGCAATCATTGACATAGATGTTACTCCCCTCTCCACTGTTGTGAAAAAGGATGGGACAGTTCGAAAGCTCTACAATCGGGGATCATCCTTCGTCACCTACATAGGTGAAGGTGTCTCCCTGACGAGGGTGGGTCACCGGATCGGGGTTACAGGTGGAAAGCTCCTGCTGCGTCGTCCATTCGATGGACCAGAAGAATCTGTTAACCTCCCGGAGGGTACTCTATGGGTTTATTGTGTGTCACATGTCTCCAAAGTCAAGGGTGCTGTTAAACTGCTTCAGCGAGTCGGACTCACTAGCCCACAAATGACTCATATAGTCCTAGGGCTACATTTCTTAGCCGGAAGCAGAGTGAAGCAGCTAGCCCTGCCCCTGAGGGGATGAAGATCACTATCTATCCGGATGGAACAGGGCTCGATCTGGCACAGATAGTTCTCGAGGGGTTCACTCTGTTCAGTTTAACTCATCATATATAGCCATGATTCTCATCATACTGCTCCTGCGGGTGTCTACAGCAGTGGCACAGGGCGCTGAGACTGCCATGATATTGGATGCCAAGTGGGCCCACTTACGGGATGACACCCCCCCCCCCCAGTACAATCCTTGGGTCGACCCCTTGCGGAGAAACATTTACGACCGCTTTCACCCACGTGAAGAGTTCAAGTCTGTCTGCCACTTCTATGGGGTGGAGAGGGTAGGCCGTGGTTGTCTGCTGGAGACCCCTGCTAAGCACCAGATTCTCTGCGTAACATGTGAACATGCCAGAGTCTGCCATGGTTCACATGCTAATCACTTTAGCCTCCTCCCAGGTGAGCGTTGTCAAGGTAGATGGATGCCCCTATGGGTGGTCCCATCCTCTGGCAGAGACTACGTGTTTATCTGAGCCTACACAGAATAGAGAGAGAGAGGCCGGCCCTGTGGTCGATGGCGATCAGTGGTGTATATCACTGCGGAGGCTTGTCTCTAAATGGGCGTTCAGCCCTGGTAGTAGTAGTGTCGGGATGATCCTACCTCCCTGGCAGCCGTTCGGCGATCCGTTGTGGGCCCCGTCTCAACAACCTATGCCCTGGCGATTGAGGGGGCCACGGATCGCCGAACGGCGGCCAGTTGAGGGAGGTGGTATCATTTTGACCCCGACACTACTACTGCTGATCATGCGAAAACGACATTTACTTGTCGTGACGGCCTGTTCCAATTTCGAAAAACGCCCTACAGTCTATGCAATGCACCTGGAACATTTGAGCGCATAATGCAAGCTCCGGTAGCAAATCTGCTTGTGTTATCTGGATGACGTTATTGTATTTGGCTTTTCAACAAGCCTTGGCAAAGCTAGCCGAAGTTATAGAGATAAACCGAAATGCCAATCTAAAACTTAAACCGAAAAAGTGCCATTTCTTTATGAACATGTTTGAGTTCTTGGACCATGGCGTATCGGCCAAAGGCGTGGCCACCCGGCCCGAGAAGATACGGGAGGTGACCGAGTGGAAAATGCCCACTACTGTCACCAACCCTGGCAGCTGCCTCGGGCTTTGTCAATATTATCAGCACTACACGAATTCAGCAATTTCCCAGTCCTAACCGATACACAGTCCATCCCAACTGTCCACTTATTCCACCCCAACCAATTCCAATCACCAACTATCCAGTCCAAATTAATCCTATGGCGGCGATCACTACATAACCTACCAACGTAGGCCACATTTATGCACAAACCAGCTAGATGTGACCCACACCTCGCCAATATCGTATATGCTTCAGAACATCCCCTGCATCAGACATTATGCACACCTTGCCGAGATAATCGCGCCCATTATGCCTAAAACGTTGGTGCCGAACCAGGATCGGTGTGACATATCAGCAAACAAGAAAAACATCATCACAACATACTATAACGAGCCATCCCTTCTCTCTATACGCAAAATTGCGCAATTCCACAAAAAAACCATCTACCTACACCATACATGTAACCCCAGATTATTTTGCTAAGAGAACACCGATTCCCGCAGACTGTAGTCAGTAGTTAGTAGGATTTTGCCACTGAAAACGAGGCTCGATTATGCAAGGATCCAAGAACTACAGTAAGCTATGACGGTTTTCTCGTTCTAATGTAACCTTGTCCAGTGATTAGGCTCATTCGAATCAAAGTGAACGCAATCATTGCTCTATGAAATAATCAATGCACTCATATAATGCTACACACCCCACCGTTTTTACTTTTACATGCAAAATAGCACCTGAACGAAATGGAAAACCAATAAACCTCGCCATACGACAATCACACATCAACACCTCATAAAAACGCGTTTACACTCATACTGATCGTCTCCATTGGATCCTCATGCTCAAGCCGCCCCAATCATTATTATTGTATTATATTTTATAAGTTGTACTGTTATGTGAGTCTGGGGACGGCTCGGCTTGATCTGATATGTGTTTGAAGCAGAATTACTGATAAACCTTTGTATTCATAAATTAGCGTACACTGCTTATCCCTGTTTTTCCATTCAATTAAACACCGAGCCCACCATCGGCTGCAGCACCACTGTAGCAGCAGCAGCAGCAGCAGCAGCAGCAGCAGCAGCAGCAGCAGCAGCCGTAGTAGTAGTAGTAGTAGTAGATTTTAAGAATTTCATCCATGAGGTATGTCCGGCTGCGTCAGCATCAGATTTTAAATGTAGTAGCAGTAGTGGTAGCGGTAGCGATACCAGTAGTAGTAGTAGTAGTAGTAGTAGTAGTAGTAGTAGTAGTAGTAGTAGTGGTAGTAGTAGTAGTAGTAGTAGTAGTGGTAGTAGAAGTAGTAGTAGTAGTAGTAGTAGTAGTAGTAGTAGTGGTAGTAGTAGTAGTAGTAGTAGTAGTGGTAGTAGTAGTAGTAGTAGTAGTAGTAGTAGTGGTAGTAGTAGTAGTAGTAGTAGTAGTAGTAGTAGTAGTAGTAGTAGCACCAGCAGTAGCAGCAGCACCAGCAGCAGTTAAATTAAAATAAATGGACACAAGCCGTCGCTCAGTATTCTGCCAATAATTCAACCACAGGATCGAGCAATATATCAGCTAAAACAATGTTATGGCTCTGCCATTAGTGACGAGTTGTGTTTGCGTTAATCTACGATCGCTTACGTCTGTGGATCAAGTTCATGCGTACACCTAATTCATGCCATTTTAAAAATCATTAAGAAATGAATAGGATGAAAAGAGCGCAATAATGTGCAATTTAAATACAAGAAAATGAAGATAATCATAACAAAACATCAGAGAGTATATTATTCTGCGTGAATAAATTTAGATAAAACTGATGATAATTACCTGAGCGTATCACCGCGGCAACGTGAATAAAAACACCTGCTTCATCTGTTACCAGGGAAGGTGAAACACGTATATTAGAACGTTGCTTGAGATAATCATCCACGTCACGTGTTCCTCCGCATGCGGTATTCATACCGTAAAAGCAGTATATAGATCCAATAGCATTAACATTAATAGACAACATTAATTTAAATAATTTAAAAAAAAAGGTCGCTGACGAGGACACGCTTCATTAGTTTTAAGCGAGAATTGTGCTGTGAATATGAGTCTGGGATTTCAGTGTTTTAGGGGTCTCACTCCATCTATAGTACTTCGATAACAGACCCATTACCATTGAACGCTACTGCTAAAGTCAATATATTAACAACATGAAATGGAATGCGCCTTGTCAGCAATATGATTTGAACATAAATATTGTGAAGTTAGAGCATTGAGCAAAGCAGAGACAATGCAGTATCACAAATAACTAACAGTAGGCATTGTGTCAGAGTGTGCATGAATGCATGCGTGTATAGATGCTCATGCAGGCCACTCAACATGACCAATAGTTATGATGCATGGCTGGTTTTACATATCTCGGAATGAAAAGTTGTTGGAGTGGGGGCGTAGCAAGTGTCACATACGCATGGCCCGTAGGTCTCAAGCTAAAAGTAATATATTAGTAAAAGCAAGCATACTCTTTGAGAATGTAATACATGACATAAGCATGTTAAAACGACGACCTTCAGAAATACAATCTATGCCATTAGATAAATATCCATTTTAAAAACGTGACTATCAATATAATATGAATTATAGAGCCACGACATGATGTTTATTTAATACATATATCTTAAAGAACCACCATAATTGGCGATTAAAGTTAAGTGATCTCTGGCCCATGTTTGACTGTAAGTTGGAACAGTTTGCATTCTGGAAGTGAGATCTAGGCAAATGTATAGGAACGAGAAATGACACTAGGAGCCTATTCAATGATCTCATGGAGCAATAAAATTGTCTGAATAAAAGATCTAACCAAACACATGAACGCGATCTAATGGCCATTCGCTAGCCAATCTTGCAAATCCATGAGCCGCGTAACACTTTATTATATGAAATAGATTAGTCAGACTTTATTGAATTACATCTGTAATAGACAAGGTGATTATATGTGATTTCTACTACAAGATAAATCTGTCTTTTGTGTGAAACAATCGTTGATTCATTTCTATGCAGCATCAGAAGTCGTATCAACTGACAATGGATCTATATGTCCGCATTTAGGTTTCCTGAATGTTCATGGGAAAATTACTGCAAAACATACATCATGTTAGATGGACTCATTAATGGAGAGATTCGAGAAATTTAATTGAAGTCATTATACTGTGATTCACTATGTCTGGTTAACTGATCACGTGACCGGGCTGATTATTGATAACTGACGAATAGCAGTGAGAAATATGCGTGACTATGGCTAGCTAGAATGGCGAATCTAGAGAATCTGCGCTACAAAATGGGATGGGATAAATGCTATGACGAACCACTGAGCACCCTTCGTATCACTAGAAACATGCACCGAATAAATGATACAATAAAGTATATATACTGTGCGTGTGTGCGTGCGTGTGTTACAACCAAAACTTCACTCTGTTTCATTTTCCCCTGGCTAGAGAGAAAATGGGTTACGTTGTCTCCTTGCACGTCTAGGAATTGCTACCTCAACTAGTGCATTCGTCATATTCCCTAGCGAAGACATAGGGGAGGTATGCACTCGTACCTCTCTTACTTCACCAGATTGGGCTGTTGGTGGTTCTACAGTATAACTGCTAGATGTATGAAAAAACTTAATTAGTCTTCGAGATGCAGGTGCTAGCCTCGATCTTTATGGAGAAAACTTTCTAGGCCGTATGATATATCTCGGTGTATCAGTTGTGCAGTCACCAGAACTGCCTTCAACTGACTCTGATTCTTCCCCACGTTCACAGGTCCTATCATTTTCACATTAGTTTGCTATTCTGATGATTCAGGCTCATCACATGGATTCGATGTGAAAGGGAATATATGATTCTTATGTAACATTCGGATTGGACCACTTTTATGCTTTTTGAACTTTATACACTGGGAGATTCTTGTTAGCGATCCGTATTACGAGGTAGGTATCTCTTTCGAATTTGTCCGCTAGCTTCTGCTAACCAATTTAGCTACTTAGCGCTGAAAATATTCAATAACTATTTTGTGATGTAAGCAAGATCCATTTGAAGTGAAATTCATCAATAAATAATTATATGAAATCGCTATATATTGGAAATCAAAACTTCACACTCTTAGGTCATGGGCTATAAGTAGGCACGTAGGAAATGTAGTATGTAAACAACATCATTCAATCATAAGTCATAAATCATAGTTAAATCATAAATCATAGTTAATACAAAGTGTATCATAGCATAAATACAGCCCAAATATAATCTTCAATAGGGAAAGGGAGAGGGAGGAGGGAGAGAAGGGAGAGGGTGGGAGAGGAGGGGGGCGAGGTGGAGTGGGGGGAAGAGAGAGAGAGAGAGAGAGAGAGAGAGAGAGCGAGAGAGAGAGAGAGAGAGGGAGAGAGAGGGAGAGAGAGAGGGGGGAGGGAGATGTCTAACTAGGAAACTGATTTGGCCAAGGAGAACTGTTGAATTGCCTCGCTGGAGAATAAACTAAAAGAGATGAAGGGGGCATTGAAGTGAAAGGCAACCGCACAAAGGAAGATGTATTCGCTTCTGCAGGATGAAAGAGTGACCCTATTGAAAGTCTTTTCAAACTAGCCATGGAGTTTTGTCACACACATATAAAGGGCAAGTCTAGCTTATTGCCCAGCACTCATCCAAAAGGGAAGAAATCACCGTATTGTTTCTATTTCCTGTACTATCTTTTTAAAATGAAAAAGAGAAATTAAACGGAGCTCATGAACATAGCACATACCAAAATCAAGATGGCAATCTTTCTCCAAAGAACAGACAATGATTTAATGCTGCTGGATAAGAGGAATGTCTTGAAAGGTGGTCGAATGAACAGGTCAGACACATACACCAATCTTGATGGGAAATTCTGTCTGGAAGCCTAGAGTATGGTACATCGCTCTTCACTATTTCAAAAGCTTTGAATAAACAGGTTTAAACCGGTGTGGTGGACCTATCATGGCACAGTTTGTACATGCATCAGCAACATGTCTCACTCAAACGAAAACGCTGTAAGAGGATTCAGTACTTCGCCAACCCAGTTCTGTGCTAATAACACATGATTTTTCAGTTATCAACAATGTAAAGCTGAAAGCTGCTGAGGTTGGGAAGATGAACTTAATGAGACATCTTTGGTAGAGATTCAGGAATCCAGATAAAATGCAAGTTGTTTTAAAAGATGTTGTAGAGTCCAACACGTGCGTGCTGAAGATGTACCAATGCCACTGAATGATTGTATGATGACGACATTCTATGGTCATGCACATAGTGTGGATGTTTAAGGTGCATCTACTTCACCACCTCCAGGGTCATCACAACATCTCCCACTGTATGAAGCTAAGGGATGTTTTTGCCTGTTCCTAGATATGGACCCAATTGAAACTGATATCAATGTTTCATTAATGAAGCATTCCCGGGGTAAATTTAAATGGTGAACAATATTTATGTACAGTATCACTGACAAGCAAAAAAGTTAAATCAGCAGCCCTTCGGATACTTCTCCTGGCTTAAAGAAAAGGAATTTAAGTTATAGACAAGTGTTAAAATGAATTAAACATTTTGCAATTAAGGACACCAAGAATATATTTATAAATGATGCAACATGAAGGTGCAGATAATTATGTTGCTAACAAACTATTTGTTGACGAATTTATGATCAAGATACTGTAACCGTTGATCCTTTTTATACAATGTTTTTAAGAAATACATATGTAATTAGTGTGTAAATCGGTAAGAAATGAGCAATCGGCTAGTGAGAATTGTATGGTACTTGAAATATTATGCTGAAATCTATTTAAATTAGATTCATAAAGTTCCACATTCAATCTGTCAATTAAATGTATTATGCATGCTTTATATACTGCTGGAGTAAAGTTTAAAGGTGTTGCTAAAACAGTTGCATGATAGCAACAACTTAGGGCAAAACAGTTTTAAAATTCATACCAGCTAGCCAACAAATTGACTATTGTAGACTGATCATTCTGCGTTAAAAGGGATATAGAATACTTATTCTCCACTAAAGGCAAGACAGATGCCATAATTATGCCCATTGTCCAGTAATCTACCCACTCATCAAGAATGGAATACAATGAGGGATACAGGTGTACAGTAATCAAGGATGCAAGTTAGTTGCTAAAAGTGTACACGTGGACAAAAGAACACTTACACAATTAATATGAAACATGTAGCAGGTGGAGTATTCTCATACCTTGTTATAAATTATGTTATGCTTTTTAAACCTATTTTAACACTTTCATTCTGTGTGCCACGGAAACAATATATACTAAGTTTATTGGTATCAATGTAGCCTATGATGAGTACTTTCTAGAGTAATTTGATTCATGGGAGTTGTTGCCAAAACATAAACTACTTTTGGCTGAATTTTTTTCAAATTAGTCATCAGAATTTACATGTAATTGCTTAAGGAATAATACTATTTTGGAAATGAAAGTGATCATTAATTATATATATATATATATATATATATATATATATATATATATATATATATATATATATATATATATATATATATATATATTATGGCTCTGTACATGCTGTTATGAAAAATCTATTTCTGTTTATTGACGGATTGTGATGGATGCGTAAATTTCTAGATGAATGCTAGATGAAAATTGTGTGAATGGGAAATTATAGACGGAAAGATAGAGAGTGTGAAGTCTAACTTGACTATAGTAGTAAGACTGGAATAAAATTGTAGCTGCTAAATATAAAAGTACATGTATTTATTATTGATTGCTAATATTTTACTAAAGAACTAATTAGTTTATAACGTCTGAGTTGTTGTTTCATATTCAAGAAGTACTCAACCAACAGTTGGGCTGTCAACCAATCAGCCAACAAGTTTTATCAATCAAACAATTAATCAGTCAGTGATTGAGTCACTCAACAATCATCCCACTTACTAGACAATAAATTAATCTAACAGTCAATCAATCAGCCAGTCCGTCAGTCAGTTCATCCGAGTCACTAAGACAGACATTAATATTATCCGTTGACCAGTCATTCCATCCACTAACCTGTGGATAGAGATACGTCAACACGAACGAAACCCTCATAATCATAATGGTGTGGGCTATTACCCTTGTGACGAATCGCATGCATATGTATTAATGTCAGTTTCTATCATGAACCCGTTTCCTTGTAGTATTAGTGTAAGCACAGACGTGGAATCACCGAAACCATGTGTTAAAATAATGACACACAGCAATAATACAATACTACAAATATGACATGTTCTAAAATAGTTATAGACTGTTGAGGCAATGTTTAGATTTTATACGCAGCTACAATGTTTGCTACGATCTACATGTTTCCTCCAAACCGTATGGTAAAAGATGCATATATCGAGCAGTACTTACTTGTGAATGAAAATATTAAAACATGGGCAATACTGTTAACTAGCCGTGCTTTCCATATTTCTGAATCAAGTGGATGTGTTATGTCTAATTCCATTCTAATCCACGCTAATTGCTATTATGTTTCAACACTTATTTGAGTGTGTAACATTAGTTCCAGGGTAGCAATTATTGCCTTGAATAGCACTAATAAAGTATGATAGATAGATACAGCATTTGAATTCTATTTGATATTGTTCTGTGTGTTCAATTATGCATTTTAGATAGGCTCTTCTACTCTGTGTTGCTTACAAACTACATTTTAAATATTTAAATAACATTTTGGAAATATAAATTCAATTCTTTATATAGAATAATTTAGAATAGACATATATTCGTGTGTGTGATAAGCAATGTGACTTTATAAAAAGCATTTTCTTATACAGTCTGGCAAAAATGACAGTGTGTCAGATGTTAAAAATAAACTCTTTAAGAGCATCTATGGAATTCAATCAGTCAGAGAAAATTTGAAAATTGTACTACTAAAACAATATTTGTGCTTTGCAAATACTTTACATATCCCTAAGGGGTAAAGATTAAATAAGCATATATTTTTATTTGACAGCCTTCTCTACTATGTATTATTTAGATCAATGTAGTTGTGCATGAAGGGCAACATTATGAATTCAACGTTGAACTTCATCAGTCCACAATGGAGTACGATTGGAAAGTACATTGTGGTTCCAATACACCAATGTATCTAGTACATGCTCCCAAAATATAGCCCTGATAAAAAATATTTTTGGAATTTTAATCGGGGAGTCAATTGCCCACAAATTTGGAGAATCGATCATACACATTCGAAGGGTAGAATTGAAGTCTTGACAGACATTTTTATGTGACGCCCACTACTGTCTGAAAGGAGAACTCTGAGACTTGAAGCAAATTTAAATATACGTTTGAAATATGCATCCATTCGCTATCTTGTAGTTCAGCAGGACTAGTGAGCACAGGCCAACTCTAGACCTCTGGAAGAAAGTGCAGAGATGATGAAGCTTATTTCCATAACCTTAAAATCGCCTATCCAATCAAATCTAATTATCAAAATATTGATAGAGCATACAGAAGAGTGTTACATATTAATTTATTTACTGGTAATACGTCTAGAAGGTTGCTACTAGTAAATGGAATTCTCTTAGCACATTTGATTCTTTAAATACTGTATTTGGTGGACAAATACCAACTCAGAATATTCAGTTTGTTTCAGTTCATGGTAGATGCCTCGCATTGACGCCAATGCATCTATGATCTATTTTATTCTAAATCACATATTGCCCCCAAATTTGGAGAATCGACCATATCTTCCAGAGCTCCGTGGCTGGTCTGCGCTCACTAATCCTAGTGAACTACAATATAATGAATGGATGCATGTTTTAAACTTATAACTAAATTTGCTTCACATCTCCTTTCTTAGATAAAGTCTTTCATACAGACAGTAGTGGGCGTCGCATAAAAATGTCTGCCACGGCTTCAATTCTACCCTTCGAATGTTGGCCTATGAGATTGAATTATAAGTCCTTTGTGTCTAAACTACTGTACAGTATCCGAAACAGTAGCATACTGGTTAAAACATACACCAGGCGCCTATTTACGCTTCCTTGCTATTCAATAGCAGATCAACGTGGCAGATTAAGCTTCTATTTACACAAGCCATAGATCGGGACTCGATCTGGGCTTATTATTATTTACTCGCTAATATATTTATCTTGTCATTTGTCGGTTATCTATTGTCATTGCTTTAAATCTTCGTTATTTCCCCCAACATGTAAAGAGACAGTGTTGTGCTTAAACATATTAATATTTGTGATGATAAATATACGATACCGGGCAGAATTGGCAAATAATATTTACATAGGCGCACAACGCGTACTCACAATGTTAGTGGATTTGTGCAGGTGTACAGATAACCTCGTATCGTTATAATCAGACAACAAATGCACCATGTGTCAAGAATGTCACTTCCAGAGTACCCATCTATTATCTGATGTCATACGACGTCATAATCAGATAAGCGACGTGTAGGATGATGTCATAATCATTACGTCATAAATGATTCTATTTGGCCCGTCTTTAAATCTTAATAGTCCGACACGTTGGGCGAATTGTATGTCCCTACTATTTAATAAACATGCTGTTGAATATTTTGAAACGAATTTGACTGGACGCTGTTGCTGCCATGGGAAGCAACAGCGCCAAGTCAAATTAATACCAACATATTCAACAGCCTACCTGTATAGTTTTCTGGAAATTGATAGTCATGGAGTTCAGAGATTGATCGATCCCAACACGAGCGATGTGTGGGTGGAGCTTAGCTAGAGATGGGCGTAGCATGCCTAAAACTGGAAAGGTGCATTGTGCCGTTGCAACAACGTTTGAAGGAAAATTCGCTTAAGCATTACCCCATTGCTTTATAAGTACATTGCTATGAATATAACATGCCACATGCGGAACGAACCGGCGCACTATTAATCTTAACGCCAGCACCATAATATAGGTTTATATATGAGGTCACTCGCTGTCCCCGTCTAGCATAGGCAAATTTAACAGTGTTTTGAGCCTGAAAACTAGTATCTGAGAAGATACAGCAATTTATAGGAATCATACAGGAAACCGAAATGACATGTGGAAGCACATCTAATGACGTAAACAAAACCACGTCAGATCGCAGTCTGTTAGGATAAGTCTGGATATGTTATCGACGTACCCCGCTTAGCCCAATTGGATATGCGAACACCTGAGTAAATAATCTGGTAACGGTATTACGTGGTATAAATTCTACTCAATAACCCCAGCTTCAATCGAGAGTAAAAGTGCGCGCATGCGTTGACAGGTAAACCGAAAACGTGATGCCTTTGATCGGAATATCTCCATAACATATCCGAACTTAGCCCTAATTATGCAGGCCTACATATGACAGTCTGTTCCAAACATGAATTTTCTAAAGCGAAATGTTGTATCATTTGGAAATATGCTACATAACATTGACATGCCAAATATTAAGCAGACCCACATAGACATACAGTGCTAACCTTATGCTTACAGCGAATCCACATAAAGGTATTATGCCAAGCTTGGATACATGGATGCACAGACAAACAGACGTATAGGGGTTTAATTGCCATCATTGGATGACGAAAATAGTTGACTATTGAGCAGTACAATATGTAAATATTTATGCATACTTCATCTTTATATCACTATGACTGAATTCTGCTCGATATCTCCCATTAACCATTTTGTGGAGAAAACGGCCAAAATACTTGCAAATTGAATGCCCATTTTCAGGACAAGCGAGTACGACGTTTGAAAATTTACGACTGGAATGCCTGGTTGGATAACCAAGCCATTCATTCCAGTGGTAATTTTTCCAAAACTGGTGGTCTCTTAGCCTTCAAATGGACATTAATTTCGTAAATATTTTGATTCTCCCGACCAAATGTAGCCATTAAACGTTTAAGGAATACCCGATGAGAGTGAAACAACGAATTATACGCTCTATCGTTCATAGCAAAAACATATTGATGTCTCCACGAGGGATAGTTTGTCTTTCAGCCTGGATATATAGATTACGTATGATATGCTATTCCGGCAACCTTTTACAACATTGCCTAATTAAGCAGATAAAATAAACACGCACTTTACCAAAAGAACACACTATTACTTGGCAATCAATGGAATATGGATTATAAAAAAAGTTAAGCATTCTTTCCGGGTTATGGTCTTATGGGAATTTGTAGCAAATACAAACTAAATATATTTAGAATTCTCTTTGAGAGTTGATGTGCATTACATTCGCAAATGAATTCCATCTTCAAAGGCCGTCAACTGCTCAATGCCATCGTCAAATGATCTTTACTTTTTCACTTGATATCAGCCCTAAATCCCCACCCATATGTGCATCGCGTGTTTAACCGCAAATGATATGACATATTTCACAGGTTCTAATTTTCAGGCTAAAAAACTGTTAAAAATCGACCAACAATTATTTACATTGTATTGTATTGTACTCGATACGGAGTTCCTGAGGTCTGTGGCTACGGCTTCAGCCCATGTTACTAAGGAAGAGATCAAGAAGAGGATATCCACTCGCTAACGTTCACTAGGAAGGAAGTGGACATCATAGGCGTGCCTCCCTTTATAATAAAATAACGACATTGCTTAAAGATGATACCGCCCATGTGACTAACTAGCAGATTGTTAACTTCTAACGGGAAAGAGTGGCTTATAAATAGTGGCCAGTTGCCTATATACCTCTAGGCAAGGAGATGAGAACTATAACCGTTCTGACGAACAATTCATATCGGCGTCAAGGAATCTAATGAAGGATGCTGGTGGCCATGAGTAAACATAATGGTGACACCGACAAGACGATGATTCTCCTATCTGATAATTTTACTTATTAAGCTGCAGTTCATACCTGTTATTTTCACTGCACTACAAACGTTTCACTCATACAGCCAAACCGGTGTATAGGACCGGCGTGGAAAATATATAAATGGTGAGACAGTAGCTGCTCAACTTATCATTTCACGATACACGACATCACATTGCAAAAGCTAGCTACTGAATGACCCGTTGAAGTAGCCTTCCAACGCAGGTACAGCTGATTGTGACCCGTATGGATCAGGCGGATATGAAATAGTATTGTGTGTTGAAACCCTTGATGTAATTAATAATAATCAACATAGATTTCATAAAAATTTTACATAATGAAATATATATTGATTATAACATAAGCATACTAACCATTTCAATTAGCTAATACATTAAGTATTATGTAAATTCCATCATTGTAATATAAATTTCCATTAAACCCTACGGTTTGACGGGATCAATTAGTGAAACTAACAAGTAAGCGGGCAAAATTAGATGTCAATCTGTCTAACTATATTGTAGCGAGGTTAGGGCATTAAATAGCTTGTGAGTTGTATACTAACATATTGAATGATAATATGATTGCTATTTATGATCTCACAATCATATGATAGAAATACTTGTCACATTTTGTAATTTGGATTTTGTAATTGTCACAACGAATTATAATGACAGTTCCAACGCTTAACCTATTTTGAAAGAGCAACATCATCACGATGATCGCGTTACGGCTAGACGGCCTTCTTATTATATTCAGTTCCATCGTCTATGCTGACTGAGTTTCCTTTAAACACGGAGATACATTAACCTCATTTGCTGGGTACATACAGAAAGATATGAGAATATCAACAAATTGAATATCATTGATTCCACAAGAATTAGAATCAGAGTTGATTGATGTTCGTTTATCTCCAAAAAGCAGATAATCGCATTACCTGCTTATCGCTCAAGACGAACGTGAAATAGATCTGCCCTGTGGCACGATGTATTAGATGATTTGTAATAAATAAGCAATTAAATGTAAAGCCCATTACAGGAAATTTGAATCCGATAACTGAGCTTAACACACATACTAGGCCTACAGTATCGGTGTTATGTCATTCATATATTTCGTATGGTGTCATTCGACTAGAACGTTATGCTATTGCACTAGCTATTGCTTACAAAGGGGTGGTATTCGGAATTCTGTTGCTGACAATAGTGCTGAAAAATCCACCGGCCATTTTAATGTTTAATATGAAAACAGAGAATCTATTAATCAAGTGTTTACATATTTTCTGTCGTCTATGTGGCAGTTGCTTGAACAATAAAGAAATCTGAATGACAACTTTGGACGATATCTGTCTGTGAGACGTCCACACTAATTTGTAAAAAGCGGTGTTTTTCAATATGTCTATACCGCCACAATGCACACTTTAGTGCTCTTAAGCGAATATGCGGGGTTTTGAGTACAATATATATGGATTATCCCTAACATAGAATCGCCAGCCATATGGATAAATAGATCAGGCATTAGCTGTGGGAGAATGGACTCCTCTTTCTATAGCAACCTATACAACGTCGACCGAATTATATAAAATCCTCTAAGTACAGCCGAGAAAATTCTGATCTGCGAAATGTGTTTTGTCACTTCATAAATATAGATACTGAAATTATACATTGCATTTCCTTTGTTGTTTCGTCTTTCTAACTGATTTATAGTCTGATATTATTGCTGGATAGCATTTAATATGTTACTTCAAAATACAAGCTTGATTTCAGATTTCTAACTTTCCCTCTCATCTAGCCAACGTCTTTTGTCAAATCGCAGGATCGGAGCTGCTCCATTTATGACACTCGGGTAGTTTTCTTACACACGATAGCATAGTCCTGCAAACAATAAGTGCATGTCCATATCTCACATGATACTGCAATGATAGCTTCATTTGTACATGATTTTATTAAGCAGTACGTCAATGCAAAAGATAGTGCGTTGTGTATCTTTTTATAAATGGGCCTCATCGTGGAACGTATCGTGGTTAAGAATATTAACTTCCTAAGCCAACCGGCATTTTCCTAGCGGAATATCACTCATATACCGTCCAAATGCTTGCAAGATTTACTATCGCAATGTCAGATTTTCACCTGGCGAGTGTCAAATGTTAGCTTGTTTTACATCCATCAAAGTATTTTTTTGAAATTAATGTACTACCTGTTTTGCTTCAATAATACTCTGACATTTTCTGTCCATTGACTGCGGTATCTGATTGTGATGTCACTCGGACTAACATCAACTCACTGAATAATATAGATCGTGATGTCCGATATTAGTTGAATAATATAGTATAGGATGGATTTACAGATCGGATTCACGAATTATAACATTTTTCCTATTATTCGCTTGAATGATTTGAACATTACTAGAAAACTAAAATGAATCCAGTGCATGAAGACAAACCTATGGATTTTATCATCTTCTTGCAATCGCACTCAAACTGTGGAAAGAAAATTAATTTGACTATGTCATTTTTTATCTGTGTGAGATATTAAACCCTTAGAACGATATTAAGAACACATTTAATAATTTTAGACCATGATCTAATGCTTTCTCCTGATAAATCGTTTAGACGTATAATAATGGACCTTTCCAGTTTTAGCTATGGCCCGCACACCTCTAGTTAATCTCCACCCACACTTCGCTGTGGTGGGATTTATCGATCCGCGAATGCCCTAACTGTCAATTTCCTGAAAACTATACAGGCAAGCTGTTGAATATTCTGCCTACAGCGCCCAGTCAAACTAGTTGCAAATTATTCAACATAATATTTATTAAATAGTAACGGCATACAATTCGTACAACAACGCCGTCTTCAAATATCCGTTCGTGACGTACTTACCTGCGTCATTCATGGAGTCATAATGACGTCATTCATTATGTCATTCTACATGTCACGTAGTTGTTTATGACGTCAGATGATGCATGGATAAAGTGGAAAGGTCCATTACTTTGCTAAGTATATCACATGATGACTCAACTTCTAGCTATGCGCCGCCGATCTCTAGCTAAGTTACGCCCACACTTTGGCAGCAACAGCGCCCAGTCAAATTCGTTTCAGAATATTCAACAGAATTGTTTTTAAGTGGCAAAGACGTGCGATTCGTACACATGGCGAAGTATTAAGCGTTCGTGGCGAACATAGCCACGCTATTCATGACGCAATTTGATTGTGACGTAATCCAACCCGTGGCGTAATTGATTATGACGTCATATACTTGACTGATAGAATGGATTTCTCTATTAAATCAACCTGGCATAAATTCATTGCTCACCTCCAACAGACGTTCATTTCTATAACAGATCGCAATTACATTTTCAGAATCACCAGATATGGGTCATTTCTTTTAGCAGCATTCAATCATTTAATCGTCAATTTTGTATTTGCGCATGTTTTGTATGGGGCATTTGAATAGCGGCTTCTCTTCTAGACATATTTTTATCACAGGTTAAGCCATGAAAACATTTCAAATGTGTTAGTAAATCTTCGGGAAAGCACTATATTGTCTGCTGTTCTATGCACATCCGGCTATGTTGGATGTTTATTTGTGCTTAAAGATCTATACATATATCTATAATTGCCTTCCTCTGATAAATATCAGACCCACGCTTCCGAATAGTTCGTAGCATTGTAGGACCTATGTATAAATTATTAAATGCACCGTTAGAAAATATATAAAAAATACGAACGATATATATTCCCAGTGAATGTTTTATCTTTATAGCACATTCTGTTACGGTGGCGTATGCACGATTAGCTGATATATAGGCTGTAGATCAGTGAGTCTATAATACTTATTAAAGACGCCCTGCTGTAGATAAAGCAGACAATGCCTGCCTTCAAACTTCAAAGTCACGCCCGCGCGCAGGCATGTGCGTGCGTGTGTGTGGTTTGGTGGTGGGAGGGGCGGTGTGTGTGTGTGTGTGTGTGTGTGTGTGTGTGTGTGTGTGTGTGTCTCGGCGCCCGCTCATATGCCCTTCCATCAGCTTATGAACTTTCACGTCGACGTCAAATTCATAACGAACGTAATGAATGGACACATTAAATTGACAACGCTGTCAATTTTAAATTGATAAGGCAGCCATCATGTATTGGTGTGGGAGTGCATTCAAATTGGCGAATTTGATTTTTATTAAATGAATTCAAATTGACAGCATAGTCAATACCTATTCATTACGACATGAATTCAAAATTGGTGGCGTCGTCAATTGACCATTTGACAACGTAGCTAATCTATACTGGTGTAGGAATGAATTTCATTTGCATTAGTAGTGAATTTGCCTCTTCCTGTATACACAGTCCTCAATAAATATTACAAACATCTAATAACAGGAATGATTAGAAAATGGCTATCGAGTAATCGCCTTTTTATCAGCTATGATAATAGTGTGTACCTCGTGTATAATAACTTTAGTAGTAAGACGCCAGTGGCATAACTAATTAAACCAGACTTAAAAGTAAACTAACTCAAATTGCATATTGGACACATTTTGTAAACAACGAACGCTAGTCTAATAGCAACAGCGTTTGGGTTGGTAGGGGTGTGGGTGGCGGAGCAAATTCATATCTAATTCCTACTGGCGAGTTAGAATTTGACACACGGGCAATCAACAATGAGCTCAGCTCGGAGCATGTTATCATGTAATTCTAGACGAAAAGCATAAGCGGCAGATGGAAATATACCACTTCGATAAAATGCCGGTTAGAACATTAAATTGAATAAGGATGGGGTAGTGTGGAGGTGACCAGACCGTATCAATGTTTTGAGTAAAATGTGTGACTTCGCTGGATTCCTACGTGTCTGCTCACAGAGCTGCATAGCTACAGTCGCTCGTGGCTTTGCAGTTCTGTTTCTCCATCATGTATTAGCAATTGTAGTCGCTGTCCCCTGGATAACCCTAGGTGCAGGATGTAGACGCAGGAATATAGTTGTTAAATCAGCGTATAGTTCCAATAACAAAGTGAATGTACATCATTAGATCCCCAACATGATATAGGATATTACTGGAATAAGCCCGGCATAATGAAGTCACTCGCAACATGCACTGCGACGAAGTACGTAGATTTAACTCACCAGCTAATATTATAATGTATCTTATCCACTAAAATGGCGCACCATTTAGAGAGATGCAATGTCAAAGATTAATTCCATTTGCCTAAGAGCGAGTAGGAGAGATATATGGGGGTGGGGGGGGGAGAGAGAGAGAGAGAGAGAGAGAGAGAGAGAGAGAGGGAGGGATGGAGGGAGGGAGGGAGGGGAGGCTGTAGGTGGAAATAGCCAAGTCAAAATTACAAAGGACTGATATAAGAAAATCGTTCAAACTTATATAAGGATGCATTCATAAGGCAGCGGGAAAATCGTGAGCATAAATCCTTGGCGATAATATATTGTCAATATCCAATGTTTAAGATTTTTTGTGCAATCTCATAGCCCAATTGTATTAAGCATTACCACTCAGTCACACAGTAACATTGTTAATTGAGAGCTAAGCACACATCCCAGATACCAGGATCAAAATTTAGGCTCAAGTGCTTTTACAGGAGTCCGGTACCTTAATAAATTTCTACTGTCACGACAGAACGCTCTGAGACATATTCTCATCATGTGACACCACATTTGGTTCAACTTCCCGTGTTCAAACATTCTTGTTTCCAGAACCCACGGTGTATAATAAACATGTCTTATGGAAACACTTCCTCTTAACTTAGACCACTGAAACTTTCATATGAACCTCCGTTACACTTCCACTAATGACGTGTAAGTCCGATTACATAAATAACACTATGTGGCAACACTAAACTCAACTATTAATCGGCTGTCCACTTATCAGCAATAATCCTTAATCCTTTAAGGGGATCACAAACGAGATTAGATTTCACTAAAAATCACTAAAAAGAAAAGATTTTAAATATTCTATAAATTACAAAGAAGTTGACAGATTTTCACTATCATTGTTAAAGTTTGGACACGCCATATAATTAACGATATGACGTCATCTTGTGATTCGTCAACCACGTGTTCAGAGATACCTTGGCCTTGCCATATTTTCTTGGGACTATTTCTCGTAGTCCATCTTTCCTTTCCATAGCGATTGGCCCTGTTGTCACCCCTTGAAGCATCCTGTGGAGGCTCTAGTCGGGATAGCAAGCAACTCGTTACGCTTACCTTCTTACAAGAGGGATTTTTCCGTATCGGATAATTGAGATGGATAAGCGTGATTAGTTTAGCTAGGATCTCTAAACTAGCTCCGGTGGTCCGGCGCATGAGTGTCACTTCCGCTTGTGCTTCTGATCATCTGCGAACCGGGTTCCTTAAGATTATTTATTTGAATATGTGTCTCACTCACCGGAGCATTAAATATTAATAATTGGACGGATATGGACCAATATCTGCAGGTATATAACTACCGGTACGCGAGGTTCCATCTCTCTCTCTCTCTCTCTCTCTCTCTCTCTCTCTCTCTCTCTTATCTTCCATAATGCTCGTTCCTTGATTATCACAGAATCTACCATTAATTTTATGAAACATATCGTAGGACACTTATAGTGTTTCTGCGGAACTCGTGCGCTATATATGAGTACAACGATCAATTATATCACTCCCGTAGAACTTATAACCCTACGGAACTCTCGCTTTGTCATGATCGTTGTGAACTAACAACATAGTATCCGGCTAATCACCTTATCATTACAGACCTAACATATGTCATGTAACATTAGTAGTAACGTAAAGCAACTCAATCGGAAAACTCCATGTTTCAGCATAGCGACTTGAGACCCGTTATGCATTTTCCGGAACCTACACACGATACTTGCCTCGGTTTATAATTAGGCACGTACGATAACCGTTTCCGCAGAACACCAGTACTGCATCTACAGACTGTTAGTGAACAGTATATCTTAGCATAGCACAATCCCAATGTTTCTCAATACTTTCAACATTTCTTTAAGAAGAAATTTATATTACAAATCATATGACCTGATATTGATTTATTGTCCTGTAACCATGTCCAGTTATTTCGAAACCTTACAGGAATACAATAGCTTCATACTATACTGATGGGGTTCTCCATCTCCTACCTCCAGTAAAATATCCCATTCGGATGTTTTTCGGATATCTGTACGCCATACGCTTCCTCCTCATGTAGGAAGGCTTCACCTTATTTAACGTGGCTCTGTAGGCTGTGCTCTACACTTTTAATTAATACTTGTAATTGTTGCTAGTAATCATTATTCATGATTGAGTATTCTATATACTGTTGTTATTGTTATTATTTGTGTTGAGAAAACCTATTAAAACGCGTGAATACATTCTGTGGTTAAATTACCGAGTGATGAAACCCTAACATTATGTTTCTTTTAGTTAATCACCGAAATGGAACTATTCTACTGACTCCTCGTATTCTGAGGAGAGTTACCATTTAACCACCCCTCCAATGAACCCATTGTAGTCAACTGGGAGGAAGGTACTTGGAGCATGACGTCCGACAGAACGATGAGGCTGAACCGGTTGGGCGTGAATGCACGCTCGGCCCTGCAGAAATATTCCGTTGACATGTTTTTAGCTGACAGCCTCCCCCTCACCCCTAGCCAACCCACCCATCCTCGAGACCGGTCCATGAAGCTGATCAGATGTCTCTGCAGTCAATTGCCAGAGAGGAGGCAAGGGATGCACCCGCTACACATGCCTGCATGGCTGCCTGTATGCATGCCTTCCTAACTGTACATTATGAGTTTAAGGACAAAGTATCAAATATTTAAGTCACGGAGTCACGCAGTGTATACTGGAATGCACATAATTATGGAAAGCAAGAAGGTAAAATCACCAGATTTAGCACGCACCCTCATATTGCGACAATTTGCCATCGCTTTGAGGTTGAGGTCATGGGATCAAAATAGAGCGCAAAGGCGTGAGCGCAAAGGCGTGAGTCCGCATCTCCCTCGAGTGCAGAATAGTTTAAAATATACAAATGCACCATTTCGCGTGTTGTGTGACTATCCTCTGTTTGTGGTTTTAAAGGGTTTCTAATCTAATCACGCTGCCGAAAGACGGTGTGCGTATTGAGGTTGGTGCTGTCTGTCTGTATGTCCGTCCGTTCGTCAGTCTTGACATCTATCTTGCCGTCCGTCCTTCTTGACATCCGCCCGCCCGCCCACCCACCCACCCGCCCGCCGGTTTATGCGATGCATATCTCCGGAATCCTATGAGGTAGAATCACCAATATCCACATACATTCATATTATGAGTGGGTAGGGAAATCTCTAGTTTCGATGTTATGGGGGTCATTTAGTTCATACCCGAATGCACATCAAATGTACATTATAAAAAACATGTTAACACCGGTACCCTTTGCTTACACATAAAGAGGGGGATTTATCACTATGTCACAGTGATTACTAGAACGACAGGCCCGCATATGTGTGTTACGGGTAATATCAAAGGTTGGCCTGCGCTGATACTGCAGCTGTTATCCTGTCTGACGCTGATTGCCAAATGCCTTTATTCATAGCAGTCCTTAATAAATGTATGTTGCTGTATCGCTGTTAAATGGCATAAAACGGGGCCAAATATATAACTGGAATTTCAATGTCCCAGGTCTACATAGGGTGTAGAACAGTCACACATAGAATTTCACTTGTCACCGGCATCACGGCGTTTACACATGCTAACTTATGTTTACTTACAACAACACAAATACAGCTTTTCCATCGATTTCCTGTTCTATACTTAGCGTTTCCTTTGTCTGTGTCCTATTCAACCGGGATTGCATGGTACACTAGTTGATGCCATCCCGCCTCCCCAGCATCATTCAATAGTAAATGTGTGTGGCACGGTATTGTCGCACTAAACGCTACCACATCCCTGTACCCCATCCGTGCTATATTTAGACTCGATGAGCACACACGAAGAAATCTACATTCTTGTAAGGAGCATCCTACGCTGATGTGCGTCTAAGGTACAATGATAACACAGTCAAAAGGTGAAAAGTATTCGCTAGTAGATTAGCGTGTGCATCATTGGCCCTGTTCAATTTCTTATGGTACTTCTAATAGTGGTGTTTACAGCCCACCATAAACGGGTATACAGTCGCTTCCATTTCGGTACGAACTTCCTTTCTGACCGTGTCTACAAAGGGTGTTTGGTCATTGGCAAACTACTCCCTGAATGCGGTCGGAAAATTAGCTTTTGCCTTAACGGGTATAATGGTTTTTGAACTTTCACACACCGTGATATATCAGTGTTATTAATATATAGCAACTTCTTTCCCGGAACAACACCCCGAGCTTGACAGCCTGTGGTAGATCCTGACAGCAAACGAGTTCCCAGAACCAAGCTTATATAAATAATCATAGCCCTGATATTAACACCACTGCTCCAGGCTAACAATGGGACACTCTCAATTGAAGAGATCGAATCCACGTTTCCGTCCGTAATATCAACCGATATTATCCCGTTAATTAGAAGAACCAAATATGCCTGTATTTTATCATCCAGGGTGGTAATACGTTAAATACTACTTCAGTCTCCTAACATAGCGCATTCCCTGGCTACATTTGTTGAATCCCCAGTCACATTGACTGTTGAATATCAGCTTGGCATATGCATATGTTATGTGAATTCAAATGTGTTTTAAAGCCTGTCATCAGTGTGCATAGAAAACTGTTTATGCTATGTTTTAAGCTGTGTCACGACACTACTTCGTCACATATGGCTGAGTCGGTATTTAAGCAATAGTGACCGAGGGCGCAGATTCTAACAATATTTATTTATATATTCAAATATAATGCAGAGGAGCATATGTGGAGTGAGACAAAGCTCACATCAAATGCCATGGAAGCAATATGTGGCGATTGTTTCTGTCACAATGACCATAGCCATAACCCTAGACCCTAACACACATACCATATATCCGCATATTCAATCCTTGCTTAAATAATCTTTACTTAATACTCCGTGCATTGCACTGCTTACGGAGAGGTGCTTATGGAAAATAAAGTTTGATTGGAATTCGTACATCAAGGGATTGCAGTCTATTTAGTTTTAGTGCGTTGCAATTATTATAAACAATCTACTTATTTGATGGCCGATTTACAATGATACTTGGAAATCGCTAAACCATGACAGCCTATTCATTACAGAAATCCCTCATTACCTTGACAACAATGCGTCTGATGGCAACGCCTGCAAAGAATACATTCTAACCAAATCAAACATCAGTCAGAACAACCTTGGGAAAACAAATCCCTGCCCAAAGCGCTGTATAAATTTGCGGGTTCTCTCTCATAATAGGATTGCTACTGTAATATACTTGTATTTGCTTCTTTCTTCACAACAATATCTTGTTGTATTTCTGTCTTACAGTATGCCTGGGTATACGTGCCAGAGGGACACAGACAGATACTCAGACAGACGAATAAGAACATCTCAGGATCACCAAATCCCGGCTAATATTAGGCAGCGGGACACAGACTGGTACACACACAAGAAGAACAAAGGCTAGATTATCCAGTCTGGGCCTCTAGGTAACATCTTATCAAGGATTACCTATACTCCCCCTATTCAACATAGCGAGAGTAGGGGCTACATGGTTAATCCTTGCTAAATAATCTATAGCTATTTCATAATATGGCATCTTTCAATAGTTGTACTTTTTAGTCTGAACTAACGATTTGATAAATCGTACAGTGAGCATTTCGTAGTCCCTCCACTGGGCGTTTCCGTTGATCAAAACCATTGGCTTGGCAAGTTTAACAGAGTTTATTCTATATTAGGGTTAATGGTAATTTAAATTCTTTCAGCCACACGGGGTGTAATAAAGACGTATTATCTCTTTGGAATATCCCTTATGACCTTACCCTGAGATCTTTTGGACTCACGGTCTTAATGGTTGAGAACTCATTTTGCTCCCTCCTTTTATACTCTCTGGCCAGGGCACCGTTGGTGTTTGCGGTGCCCGGGTACTGTTAAGGGCAGCACGCATATCTGTGGTGCCCCAGGGGCACCGTTTATGCCCCTGCGAAAAATGAAAAATGGGGCACATCATGTATGTGCGGTGCAGGTTTTGAATAGGGCACCATTTAAGTGTTCGGTGTCCTCACAGTACATAGAATATTTTTTAATATACATGCGCCAGCCACGGGAAATGCACATTCTGAGTGCGTTTTCCGTTTACACAGAGCCTGCTTCCTAGGCTATTGAACGGGTTTGCGCCAAAGCCCATGTTGGCTGTACTGAGGCCAGGCATGGGCAAGGGTACGGGTCCGCTGGGGAGCATAGGGGTGGGGGGGGGGGGGTGGGGGAGGGGTGGAGGTGGGAAGGAGTGCACTGATGTCCCTTCCCCGCCCCTTTGTTTCCTGCAATAGCATGTGTTTCTTTGTGGTAGTGATTCAGACTTATGGGGTTTCGTTCGAATGTTTCTTGGATACTCATTAGAGGTCGTTGTTACCGATTCTATATGGTTTCCACATGCAAGCTTTATTTGTAATAGCTATTTAGGTGCATTTCGTTTTCCTGAGGGATCTACCAAGCGTTAAGAAGTTTCCAAGGTTTCTTGTTGGTGTCTTGTGCAAGCGCTTGTATGTTGGCGCGTTATTGACAAATCTCAGTAGAATGGATGCACGAGGTGGGACGTGGGAAATTTGTATGACGTAACGCGCTAGTGGGACAGTCCCTTCGCCGGTTCCATGGGCCGTGTGGGGGTGGGTGTGTGTATGTGGGTGTGGTGGGTGGGGAATGGGGGGGGGGTCGTGAGTAAGGGAGGGGGTGGGGGTGTGCGTGTTGGCTGATGGTGCGAGGAGAGAGGCTATCTATGTGGTGGAGAGATGGGATTGGTTTTGTTCATTAAGGAAACAAGAATTTTGAACGCAAAGAGAAATTATTTTCAGAAGTATGAAAGACTGATTTTTAGAAAATTTAAATTTCTTCTATAGAACAGATGAAATGAGAAGCTTAGATGGATAAATAGATGTATAGATGGGTGGAAGGACGGATGAATGATTATACACTATTTACTCTTGCGCGAGCTCCTCAGAGACCCACCTTGGGACATGGCAGTGGAGGCACGCCAGCTTAGATTCAGACGCGTCCTCCATCTGCCACCATAGTGCCCTCGACTCCCGAATCAAAAGCTCCAAGGTGGTCCTGTCCTTTGGGATAGGCACCCGCACGAAATCTTCCTCCAATTCCGCATCAATTTTAGGCTGCTGCAATTGTGAGTGGGGCTCCACTTGCTTTTGGAGCTGGTGAGACGCCTACACGCGGGATGTTTGTTTCGCCAAAAGTTTCCAGGGCGACCTGGCTAAGTACGTAAGTGTTCACAACTTGTGTTTCTGTGTCTATCGGGACTGGCATTTCTTCATTGCTATCTTCTGTTGTGCCAGCGTGGAGGGTTGTGTCATCATCTGCACCGTCGTCACCAGCTGATGAAATGTTTATCGGCTCTACACTCTACTGAAACTGTATCGTTCACTCTGCTAAGTTTTGGAATGACGAAATCTTTCAAATATTTTTTGGACATCTCAGGAGAAATAGCTAGTTTATAAACTGTTCTTCTGCCCGCCACTAGGCAGGCGTCCAAAATCTTGTCATTGCTTTGTTCAGATAGTTCGTGGGCAGCTAGTAAGTGTTTCCAGACGTGGGATCTCCTTTTGAAGGGGAGATCAAAGGGGCTACACATCCAGTTGCAGACCCCCTCATGCACCTCTCTAACGTGCATGTTCCTTGCCTATGCCGAATTTATGTTTGTCGGCCATTTTTCAGAACGGTACACGGAAGTTTCCCTGGTATGCAAACTAACACCGGCGCACACTGTAGTTATATTTTTGCACAATTAAGCTATATGAACTCCTTCACCCCCATCCCTGGTGCGAATTTCCTACTAGATAGTTTTATCAGATCTGTCAAAAATGAGGCATCACAACATACCCATTAAAGGCGTGCAACACTACAGGGAACACAACTGCATCAGGAAGAGGCTTTTGTTCAATTACTTGATAATCCAGGTCTGGTAATCAAGAAAGCGGACATGGGTCAAGCAACGGTGGTCAATGTCAAAAGACGACTGCATATCCGAGGCTCATAGACAGCTCTCAGACTCTAATTTCCACTTGAAATTAGAGTCTGACAGAACTGAACACCACCCTAATTTGGTCAATAAACGACTAGACCAATTGGTAGCCAGTGGTGAAATAGAACTAGAAATTGCCACACAGCTAATTCCTTAACCAGTTAGAACAGCAAGATTCTACCTCCTGCCAAAAAATTTACAAAGCTCGCAAGAACGGCCTGATACAAGGCAACCCCATAAGCAATGTTAACGGGTGTCCCACAGAACTGATTAGTAGCTTTGTGGAAGAACACATTAAAGAACATGTCACCAAGATACGCTCGTACGTAAAGGACACCACAGAATTAATGAAAAACGTTGAATCCTACAGAAAAGCCACACACAATACCCTACTAGTCACCATGGACGTCACGTCCATGTACACCAATATAGCCAACAAGGAGGGCCTTACGGCGGTAGGCAGTTTCTGCCGCACGCACGGACTTACAGGAAAACTTTCTGTCAGAGGACTACTCAACCTCCTCAAACTCGTCGTGAAAACAAATAACTTTGAACTCTATGGTGACCACTACCTACAGATAGGGGCACCGCTACGGGCAGTAAGGCAGCCTGCACCTATACATGCATCTTTATGGCAGGTTTTGAAACTCAACTGCTAAAGAACGTACCCTACCAGCCATCACTCTATCTCAGACATATAGTCGACGTTTTCATGAGCTGGGAACATGGCGAGCTGGCCCTTGAAGAATATATATATATATATATATATATATATATATATATATATATATATATATATATATATATATATATATATATATATATATATATATATATATATATATATATATATATATATATATGAACAGCTGCCATCACAGCATTAAATTCACACACGAATTCTGAACAGCGTCACCTTCTTGGACATGCTTGCCATACTCACTCCATGCAAACACATAGAATGCTCGCTATATACCAAGCCCACAGACACTCATGAATACCTGGATTACAACTCTGCTCACCCACAGGCATGCAAAAATGCTAGCCCATACGGACAATTTCTGCGCATCCGCAGGATATGCACAAACACCAGAGATTTTTTCACACACGGAAAAATATCGGTGAGCACTTCCTAGCAAGGGGGTACCCACATTCAGTACTGGATTCCGCATTTGAAAAACTCTGGCTTAAAAAGGGTCGACATTCTATACCCACCTGCATCCAGTGCAACCGGCAGGAAACAGAACACTAACGGTTCCTTCTTTATAAGCGACTTTATGGACACCAGTGTCTTCGCAGAAAAGATAATCTTACGCTAGTGGCTCCTACTGGAATCAAACGCTAGATGCCGCCTGGCCAAACCCACCCAAATTCGGCTACCGCATGAATCTCACAATAGGTGATAAGGTAGTCAGAGATCGCCTGGTTAATCATGAGAAAGACAAAGCCGCATTTCGTAACCCCTTTGAGGCCTGCAACACACAAAACTGCAACATCTGCAAGAGTATGGGGGGAAACCCTTTCGTCACCAGCAACCATACTGGATACACGTACAGATACAAGATCATAGGCAATTGCAAAAGACGCAACTTCATCTATCTACTAACACTACAAAACACTGCAGAAACGACATGCATTTTCGCATTATCCAAGTCCTCTTCAGATCCACAGGATCCTGAATCCACCAAATGGAGACGACAAAAAGAGCATCACTGGATCCATCAGCTTCAGTGTATGAATCCACAAGGCATCGGCAATGCAGGCTAAGAGGGCATTTGATGAACGCATCCGTTGGGACAGGAGCAAAAGTCAACTGCCCCAAACTCGCCTCCATGTCGTAGTTATCATCCCTCTTTCAGCAACACGGTAAAATTGTTGTTATTTAGTTAATGCAGGAGCCCACCCGACTCCTCATGGTAGTGCTGACCATAATCATGATGAAGGTGGTGACCATCCAGACCATTCTCACCATCACATGAATCAGCATCAGCACAACCACAACCACCACCACCACCACTACCACCACCACACCACCACCACCACCACCGCCGCCGCCAGAACCGCTACCACCACGCTCGCCGCCAAAGCCACCGCCACCGCCACCGCCGCCACCACCACCAGCACCACTATCCGAAGCGCCACTACCGCCACAACGGCTACCACCACGGCCGCCGACAACGCCACCGCCATCGTCTCCACTACAACCATCGCCACCAACACCCTCACCACCACCACCACCATCGCCGCCACCGCCACCACCACCACCACCACCAACCCCACCAGCACTACTACCACCACCACCATCCACCGCCGACGCCGCCACGGCCGACGACGACGACCACCGCCACCACCATCCAACACCATCACCACCGCAGCCGCCACCACCACCACCAACGTCGCCGGCGGCCACCACCACCATCACCACAGCCACCACAACGACCGCCACAACCACAGACTCCATCCACCACCACCACATTAACTAGCAGCAACAGCAGCAGCAGGAGTACCACCACCGTCACCGCTACCACCAGACCACTACCACCACCACCACCACCACCACCACCACCACCACCGACGCCGCCGCCACCAAAATGCAGAAGAAAAAGACGCTAACTAGGGAGGTTCACAGAGGAAACTTTGCTGTGCACAAATCCGGGAGAAATTTCGGCACTGGCCATTGACAAGTGCATGAACAAATCAATGCATTTATGAAAGATTATGGTGGAGCAATTGGATTAGCAGAGGGTGGACTCAGTCGCACTTACATTTTGTAGGGGATGAATGGTGTCTAGGGAGTCGTCTAGTTGATGGCTATCACCGTGTCAGGTGCAAATGATTCAGCAACTATCAGTAGACATCATGAGCAGATCTTCTTAGAGCAAGTGCAAAAACTTTCGACTATGATACATGAGATGAGTAATCCTTTCCAGGAAGAGTCAGCGGAACTGCTGGTGTTTGATGCAGAAGATATCGCCGATCACGCCCTTGCTGAAATGATTGGCACACTCCACCAGAGAGGCAAAGAGCAGTTGACGTCAATCATGAAAGGGCTCGAGCAGGGAGATGCTTGTCCATTATAATTGCCAATGAAGAAACACGAGCGTCACTTTCTTCAAACATGAACAACTCGTAAGTTACGAGTTGTTCCAATAGGAAGGTGACGAAGATGATTGCCAGCTGTTTTCCGACTATTACTCTCTTGCAAAACAAGGCAGTGTGACTTACAAGTGTTCTGCATACGTGACAATTAGTCTGTGCTTTCCTCCCCTAGCGACACTTGCAACTTGCCACTTGTCGGGAATCACAGCCGGTGGAAATATGTGAAGCAGAAATGACCACAACTTAACTGAGCCAAAGACAGATGATACACATACACATATTGATGCAAGGCATCAATGGTAAATAGCGTGCCCGGAGGTTATTATAATTCTGAGAATAAACTCAACTGTTTCATGAAAAAATGAAGTTATATAAAGGCATGCAAGCCACATATGACAAAAATATACGCGGACAATAAACACAAAAGAAAGGATATTTCTTGCAAAAAGATATGGGCAGTATTAGCTATGGGCTAGGAAAAGCAGCTTATATTTTTGGTCAGTCCAACAATTTTTCCATCCATCCTTTTTCTCCAGGCCAAACTCCATAGCAGAGAGAGGAACAGACACAATTAAGAGCAGCCAGTGATGAGAAAATTTCACTACTGCATCAACAGAGCGTAACAGATCAAATTTGGGTCATTAGGTATCAACAACTTGTAAAAATAAAGAAATCAACAGAACTGGCAACCCAGTCAGTAGAAAATCAGCGCAAGAAGCAGTACAGACACTGACACCCATTCAAACATATTAAAGAAAAAATGTAAAGAATATTTTAAACCTAAATCTTGATACCTTCTTAAACAGACTTGAAGAGCCTATTACCCGGAAATATATTGGTGAAATGCAGAAAGCAAGTATATTTTTGATGCAATACAGGACCCCGATCTGTACCGACAGATAACCTTTTCAACAAAGTTAAGTGGCCAGGATAGAACCAATACCGTGAACCTAGTTTTCTCCAACGAAAATGATATAGTAGAAAACATTCTGACTGAAGACCCAGTGGGAAACAGCCACGACATCGCGATCTGTTTCATTTAGCTATCATATCTATGTCACCTATTAAACGATATATTTACTGTAAACAGTGACAAACTATTAAATCAAATATTTTTGCTCGACAAAAAGGCCAAAATCGGCCTCAACCGTTGTAATGATGACGATCTTGTTGACCATATGTGCAAAGGTTAGGGTATTAGCCTGATAAGTCAGGTTCTACCAGTACAC
Source organism: Chaetoderma sp. LZ-2023a (assembly GCA_034401795.1). NCBI lineage: Eukaryota > Metazoa > Mollusca > Caudofoveata > Chaetodermatida > Chaetodermatidae > Chaetoderma > Chaetoderma sp. LZ-2023a. The sequence continues at coordinate 35,826,609 of CM067370.1, read as the reverse complement.
GCGGCTAATAATATGGGATATATAGAAATATTTTCACATTACTATAATAAATATTTAGTGGTAGAATTATTACAATATTTCGCACAGCACGAGAACATAGTGAGTTCTACATGGCCTTGTGTTCGAGAAGTGGCTACAAGGCATGTAGAGATATTCTGGTACCGAATATAGTACATTATTAGAATTTGACAATGGTGTGCCACTACTAAATTGTATATGACGAAATTACTGTATAGTAAACATTTTTTGAACCTTTGCTACTTTATTAGCGTATTCATATACGTATCTAACCATATGGGTGAACTTCTGGGGTCGAACCTATTGCAAACAGTGTGGTACAGAAAATCGTTGATCTGACAGAATTTGCGCCAATTTTCGGTATGGAATTGTGTACTATGAAATTACGTTCCTGTAGAATGTTTTTAAATTCGGAATACAACTAGCATATTTCCTATAAGTATTTGTGGTTGAAATTCTGTGGGTGAACGTATTGCAATAAAAACCATGAATTATCCTAAGTTTGAGCTTATTTACTTTATGAAATTTTTAAATCTCACTACGTCGTAAGCTTATGCCTATACCTATCTAAACATATGGGTGATATTCTGGGCCGAACCCATTATGAGCGATATGTCAGGACATATCGACACCTATCTGAATGTGGTGAATGTGAACCAACCATATTACAATGGGCCCATATGGCGAATATGTAACTACATATTACCAAATTACTTGATGGTAGAATCGTGCAAAAGCAGTAGTACATATTCAGTTATATACAGCTATATGTAAAAAAATGAGTACAAACCGAGAACTGAGATTCTAATACTGAATATATTAAATTGTTAGCATTTGACAACTGTCCATGGCTACTAAATTGAATATTACGAAATTACTACGTGATAGAAATCTCAAGATTCATTAGCGTATTCATATCCCTATCTAACCATATGGATGAAAGTATGTAGCCGCACATATTGCAGACGGTAGGGTATTGAAAACCACAGATCTGCCAACATTGGAACAAATTTATGCGATGAAATCGCATACTACGAAAATACTTCACGCTCGAATTCTTTTAGATTCCCAGTGTAACTAGCATACTCAAACTCCTATATGCCTATGTGAGCGAAGTTCTGGAACCGACCAAATTACGGAAAGTAGGGCACCGAAAACCACGAATACACCATCATTTAAGCTATTAAAATTACTTCATCTAGAATTTGTTAGATTCGGAATATAACTAGCTTATTAAAGCTCAAGTCTATGTGGGGTAAATTATGGGGCTGAACATACTACAGACAACAGGCACTGAAAACTGTGGTGGTTTATTAATACAATGAAGCTTTCCAGTTTAGCTATGCCCTCCCTATCTCTAGCTAGACTCTACCCATACCACTCTCGAGTTGGGATCGATGGATTTCTGAACTACTAGACGATAAATTTCAAGAGAAAGCTATACAGGTAAGCCGTGGAATATTTTGACACTAAATTGACTGGGTCCTGTTGCAAGACGCTGGATAATGAATTCCCAAACATCCAATTTCAAGGTAACTATACAGGTAAGCTGATGACTATTTTGAAACTAATTTGACTGGGTGCAACGAAAACCATGAATCGACCTAAATTTGAGCCGAAATTATGTCATGGTAGATAGTTTTAAATCTCACTACTCCGTAAGTGTATGCCTATACCTATCTAAACATTCTGGGGCCGAACCCATTATGAGCGATATGCCAGGACATACCGACACCTATCTGAATGTTGTGAATGTGAACCAACTATAGTATAATGGGGCCATACGGCGAATATGTAACTACCTACGATGAGATTAATTGATGGTAGAATTTTGCTAAATCACTAGTTCATATTGAGTTATATACATCCATATATAAAAAAATTATTACAAATCGAGAACAGACATTCTGACACCGAATATAGTAAATTGGTGGCATTTGACAACTGTCCGTGGCTACTAAATTGACATATTACGAAATTACTACGTGGTAGAAAACTCAAGATTCATTAGCGTGTTCATATCGCTATCTAACCATATCGGGGAAATTATGTGGCCAAACCTACTGCAGACAGGTAATAGTAGGGCACTGAAAACACGCAGATCTGTCAAAATTGAAACGAATTTACGCGATGAAATCGTATACTACGAAATTACTTCACGGTCGAATTTTTTTAAATTCCCAGTATAACTATCGTATTCAAATCCCTCTACGTCTATGTGAGCAAAGTTCTGGAGCCGACCATAATACATACGCACAGTAGGGCACCGAAAAGCACGAAAAGCCCAACATTTAAGCCAATTTTTGCCTAATGAAATTATTTCATCTAGAATTTGTTAGATTCGGAATATACCTAGTATATTAAGGCTCAAGTCTATGTATGTGAAATTATGGGACTAAACATACTACAGACAATAGGGCACTGAAACCTGTGAACCACCGGAGATTTAGCAAATTTTCGGTATGTTCTTGTGCACTACGAAATTACTTCATAGTAAAATATTTTTTAACCTCAATCCATTACTTCACTGGCGTATTGATATACCTATCTAACTATATGGTTGAAATTCTGTGGCCGAATTTCCTGTAGACGTTCTTAACTTAGCACATGCATAGGCCTACACCTTCGATTGATTTCTGTATTCAACAATCTGCTACAATATTATTGACAGGAGTTTTGACTGGAAATCTGGAACATTGGTAGTCTATCAATACTGCTACATAATTGCATTCGCCCTACATGGATTTATTCCCCCGGATGGATTAAAGACAAAAGGATACTACTGGTAATCATACATCCATTATTCATTCGTATCCAGCGAGTTCTCTTTCGATACGAGATCGAGAAATGTGTCTCATATGAAGGGGCCTATTGAGTAGCCATTGACGTAGCGATTTCACAATCCGCAGTGTTGCTTTTACAGTCTGCTACGGAGATAGACTGGGTCCCGGTCTGTCTGGTATCCGAAGTTGAGTCTGTGTAACAGTCTGGTCGTTGTGATAACGTGCGAAGATGACCGGTCATTACATTAGAGGTGTAGTTTCGAAGAAGCCAAGCCTTTATTTTTAGATGGATCCATTATTGTTAGCGAACTCTGTCTACTTTTTCGCCCTCTACAATATTATTACGCATGTTTTTCTTTTGAAATTTACCACCCACATAGTACGCCTCAAGACTGTCTGTAACAAGTCTGTAATTTTTACCCTATCTCGAATACAACAAATGTGAATCATACTATAATACAATACGGGAAAGGTTAAACAGACATGGTACGTCATCGTCGTCCTCATAATCTACTAACCCTGTATTACCTAAACTGAGTCAAGACTATAAAGAAAATATTTGGTTATTGAGTGCCTATTTGCAGGCCAATAGACGACTGTTTTGAAGAGTTACTATTGGAATGACTGGCTCAATTATCGATCACTGTAGAGGCCGGTTTTGGCGGCCTCCTCATGAAAGGGTTTAAATACATTAAGAGAAGATGTTAGGCTTACATGGGCAGTCGTTGTCGTTGCAATACTTAATACAGGTGACAGACAGGTCTATGATAGCAACAAGTAGGTAGGTAGGGTGGGGTGGGCTACCAGTCAAAGTATTAAAAAGATATTCGTATCGCTCCTATAGTGTTTTTAAAAGACCAAGTGGTATTAGCCATGTAATGCTCCACCCCTTTTTGCAAAAAGGAGTGGAACATTACATGGCTAATACCACATGGTAATGCGTAGCCTACACAATATGGACCACTTGTATTAAGAGACCACCCATATTTATAGGCCACATATTTTAACAAGGCCAATCATAGATTGTTGCCCTGAATACAGTGTACTCGTCCTCTGACGGACGGAGGATAATTAATACCACTTGCTAATGGGCATTTTCATGTTGTCTATTCATCATATTACGTCATATGATGTCATAATCAACGACGTGACGTATAGGATGACATCATAATATATATACGCTGAATACTGAATTCCCAGACTTCCAATTTCAAGGTGACTATACAGGTAAGCTGATGACTATTTTGAAACTAATTTGACTGGGTGCTTTTAAAGATTGCTGCCTCTGGCCGCCACAACGCCAGGTCAAATTAGTTTTAAAAATATTCAACACGATGTTGATTAAACAGTAAAGACATACAATTCGTACACGTTGCCGGACTATACGATGTTCATGACTGAGCTCGATACGCCATTCATTTACACATTTTGGATTGTGACGTCAGCCTGTATATTGAGTAATTGATTATGACGTCATATCCTTCAGTTACAGATCGAACCCAGCCATTATCATAGAAAATTACTGTTGAATAAATAGCAAAGGCATACAATTCGAACAGCGTCTAGTCAAATTAGTTTCAAAATATTCAACAGCATGTTGATTAAATAGTAAAGGCGTGCAATTCGCATACTTGACTGGCTATTCAATGTTCCTGGTGGAGCTAGATACGTCATTCATTACACATTTTGATTGTGACGTCCAGCTACATCTGACCTAAATAATTATAACGTCATGTACAGAAAAATCCATTATCATAGAAAATGTCCTATGTCTAATTGCCGTCCAAGAGACCATTGTGGTTTTTCTTTTGCAATTTACTACTGGAATTATAGGACCGGTTATCCAATCAGTCATTCCAGTGGTAAACTTTCAAAACAAGTTCTCCGGCGAGTAGCTAATGCAAATGGACATGTCTCACGATCACCGCAAGAAACCATTTGTGGTAAGTTTGATAAAGTGCTAAAGTGGACATATAAGAGACGCCGCGAGTGGGCGTGTGCTTGAGTACTTTCATCTGCAGAAGGAATGATAAACATGTTTTGTACGCAGTCCTCCAGCAAAAGAAGAGTACTTATTTAGAGTAGTTATTTGGAGTTCCGTTGGCTGTTTATTAAAATAATTAAGCGGTCATCGCCGCGCAAACTCTATTACAGTCGGACCAGAAAAAATAAGAGAACTCGCCATGAATCACGCGCATGAAGATAATAATTATGAGATATCCAACAATATAAAAATAGAACCGCGTCTTCGCGCCGAGAATTATTAGATCTCGTATCGATGGAGATCTGGCGAGACACAGCCCCACAACCCCCTGCGCGAAATGGCCGCTCCTATAGGCAATTGTAGACAGCAATAAATAGAAGCGTTCCCGCTGGAGCGGGCACGCAAACAGCATAGATAGGTCAGCGATGGCCAATTCCATGCTTGAACGCTCCTCAAAGACATGCAATGATTATGCCAGTGACGATGTTCTGCTTACACTGGGATCCTACTGCTCCAAGTACACGATTGGAGACGTTGTGCTTATAAAGGAGTCGATTCTAAAGTCCGAGGCGATGTCTAAGCGAGGTAAAAGGATCAGAAGACGGCTGAGTGGAACAAGCAAGGTTATGAAAAATTGGAAAAGCTTTAATGAGGACATGGTTAGTAACCAAAGGAGGTTGCTAGCTGATCTATCCCCACGCTCCCACGAAGAGGCATATACTCTTTCTACATGTTACAAAAGCCACACTAGAGGGCAGCCAGGCACGCATCATTAAAGCCAATGCCACTGATGTAATTCACCTTTCCAAGTTTATCCATCCATCATATGACGTTCTAATCAACTACTTGACGTGTATGCTGACGTCATAATTATGACGTCATGAATTATTCGAAATCGTCCGTGTTTAACACTTGTTAGTCCGACATGTTGTACGAATTGTATGCATTTGCTATTTAATAAACATGCTATTGAATATTTTGAAACCAATTTGACTGGGCGCTGTCGCTGTCAAATACAGCAACAGCAGCCAGTCAAATTGGTTTCAAAATATTCAACAGCTTACCTGCATAGTTTTCTGGAAATTGATAGTCAGGGAGTTCAGAGATCGATCGATCCCAACACGAGCGTGGTGTGGGTGGAGCTTAGCTAGAGATTGGCGGGGCATAGCTAAAGCTGGAAAGGTCCATTACGATAGTCATATCTGTGTTGGCATCCATGAAGGTGTTTGGTCTCAAAGAAATGTGGATGACCTTTGGACAAGGCGCGATACCAGATGGATTCCAGTACATTGGATAGTTGCTGCAATAGGCCCCGAAAAAGCCAGTGGAATACTATTCTTCTCGAGAATTGCATTCATGTTGAGAATTACATGAATAAATATACAATTTTAAAGAGTTTTGTTAAAATATGGGATACATGCGAGTTTTCAACTAGTAAAATAAGTTTCTGCATGTTTCAAAACATACAAATCGACACCGGGATGATGCAGGATCACTTAAATTGACCAAACGCATCAATTGAACAGACGCAAATTTATACAATTTTTATCAGAAATAAAATTGTATTGGTTATATTAATCTAAAACATTGTTCGACTACGTAATAGAATTAGTAACAAAATCTCATTATTTTGGAGACTATTTGATCGGGCGAGAAAATACTGAACTCTAAAATTCCGCCAGAGGATCATTATCGTTCTACGGTTATTTAAGTCTGTGATGTAAGTAGTAAGCCATGGGAGAGTATCGCTTTAATTTTTCGCTATAAAATTGGGGTTTATGAGTTATCGGCCTTATTTCGTTGGTGACATTCTCCTGATAATGTAGTTTTCTAGCTAGCTTTAAATACATTTAACCAGTACAGTAACGACTGTCGTAATACTCATTTTATGGTGTAACACAATGGCTACTAAAATCAATGTTTCTTAACACAGGTTGTTGGCCATAACTATGCAGTTATGAAAGGTGCTGGCTGTCCGTCCATCGGACGTAGTAAGCAGTGATCATTTGAATATTTCAACCTAAAAGGCAGAGCTCTTCCGATGGAGGATTCCAGTTTATCCGCCAGCCACATGACATCATAACCAATTATGTGACGTGTAGGCTGACGCCATAATCAATCACGTCATTAATGGTGTATCTAAGTTCGTCCCGGACGCTTATATGATGAAGGACTAAGTGTTGCTGTACGAATTGTATGTCTTTACTATTTAATAACTATGCTGCTGAATATTTTGAAACTAATTTGACTTGACGCTGCCGCAATCAGTCAAATTATTTTCAAAATTTTCAACAGCTTATGTGCATAATTTTAAGGAAATTGATAGTCATGGAGTTCAGAGATCGATCGAGTCCAACAGGGGCAAATCGTGGGCAGGGCTTATCTAGAGATGGGTGAAGCATAGCTAAAACTGGATTCCTCCATTGTAATAGGCGCTACATAACATACATTTTAACATAAATTTCGGTCTCCAGATGGTAGCCCATTTCATATCGTGTTGTCACTCTCAGCTAATTAGCTATACTTTGAAACTCTGACATTGAAAGTTTGAGATAGGTGTTCGCGATGAAATGCGGTTGATGAACAGTTCATTACCATGACAACAGTTAAAATGGTAACGGATATTTCGGAGATGGACACAATTATTCTGATAATTGTTCATTCGATGACTGAGTTAGACGATTCAATCCAGACTAACCCAGGCCGGATTGAGGCAAGGGCTAACGGGGCTACATCCCGGGGCCACGTAAAATATGGGTCCCAAATCAGAAGCAATCATCGTATTTTACCAATTTGAACCTTTTAATCCAAGTACCTCACATTTATAGTCATGGTATACGTAAGTTGTTGGATATTTTGAAACCACTTTGACTAGAATGTGGTGCTGCAGGCAGCACCAGCTTTCAGTCAAATTAGTTTCAAAATATTCAACAGCATTTTGACATAGGTGACGAATTTATTATATTTGCTACTAGTAGTAGTAGTAGTAGTAGTAGTAGTAGTAGTAGTAGTAGTAGTATAGCATGTTTGTGATATATAGTCATGGACTATTTTAGCTTTCAATATTTTGACATGTGCATTTTTTATTGTTACTCGTTTTAAGTTTAAGTTTCAGTTTTCTCTATTCACCCAGGTCATTTACACAACATATGGGGTAGACATTATTGTTATATATATTTGTACTATGGCGGTAGTTATTATCATCATCATCATCATTATTATTATTATTATTATTATTATTATTATTATTATCGAGATTATTTTGTGATTAGCTGCTACCGTTGCGTATTTGAAATATTTAGTTTTTGACATCTTTTTCTTTGTCGTTGTTAACATCTTTGTCGTTGTCGATTGCATTGTCGCTGTCATCGTTGTTGTTGGTGTGGTGGTGGTGGTTGTGGTGGTGATGGTGATTGTAGCGTATTGGTGGTAGAGTCGTGGTTGGTGCGTTGGTTGTGTGTCCGAGGTGCTCCTAATGTCGTAGTTGTCGTTGTCGTGGTTGTCGGTCATTGTTGTTGTTGCCGTCGTTGCTGTTGTTAAGGAGTTAAGTATGTCCCGCTGCGCCAGCGTCGGATTTTCAAAAAGGAAAGTGTATTTCACCACACTCCACCCATCCACCCCACCCACCCCACCCCACCCCACCCCGCCCCACACCACCCCACCCATTTCCAACCCACCCAACAACTATTTAGCCATGCGCCCAAAATAGGCTTAATCCGTCTCTAAGAGTAGCACTAACGCAAGGAAAAGTGTCACTGGTCGTATCATCAAGGATGATGACGTCACTTTGTGGTGTGGAAGTAATATCTCAGCTATGTGTATACCCCATGTATAAGATGCATGATCTGGAAGTAATACATCTGGAATCTTGAATCTGTATTTCACCAGATGAAAATCCTACCACACATCGCGATGATGCGTACGCGCTAGAAGTTATCGATGCCCTTACTTGCACTGGGACTCACTTGGTGATACACATCTGTCCTCCAGAGTTGAGATCAGCTATACAACTCTGGCTGGTCAGAACTGAACAGAACATGACCTTTTAGATTTTGGATAGACAAACACACTTGTGATTGGCACACACCTTATCAGTCTATCTTAGTTCGTCAGCTACCTTCTGAACCCTAACTTAACAACGATGGAGCGATCTATTTCTAGCTATGCCCGCCCATTTCTAAATAAGCTCAGGCCCACTTTGTACGTGTGTTGAAATCAATTTAACTCTTTAACACTCATATCAGCCAAAACAAAACAGTTTCTGCATTGGTCTTGAGAAATGTCTATTTGCAGACCAAGAGAAGACCAATTTTGATAACCGATCCAGCCATTCCAGTAGTACATTTTCAAAACTAGTCGTGGTCAGCAAATCGACATTTTCTATGAGAAAATTGAATTTTTTGAAAATCTAGTGTTAAAGGGTTAAGCACTTTGAACCCTGAATTATCAAAATCTCAGAATTTCAAGGTAACTATACATGAAAGCTGTATACTATTTTGAAACTAATTTGTGTGCGTGCGTGCGTGCGTGCGTGCGTTTGTGCGTGTGTGTGTGTGTGTGTGGGGGGGGGGGGTGTCTGTTGCTGCCTATGGCACATGTCAGCAACATCAACCAATCAAATTAATTTCAAAATATCCAACAGAATGAATATTAAATTGGAAATCATTCAAAGACATACAATTCATACAAGACGTCAGCCTACATGTGACGTAATTGCTTATGACATCAGATACTTGAGACACATCTCTCTTCAGCGACACAAAGACCTAACTAAATGACGTCATCTATTAATATCATAGGATTAGTTGGCTGACTATTTTAGACAATTGACACCACGTTGCAGGCAGCAACAAACGTGGGGTCTATAACCGTCTCTAACAATATAATCCCATAGCCAGTGATTACTAACGTTATCTCGATGAACTTAATCCTTGGCATACCAAGGGGCATAAGTCTAGTTGGATAGAGCAGTTTACGCGAGATATACAGGTTATCGGCCTTTTAGATATGATCAAACACGGCTTGCTCGAATAAAAAAATCTATTTACTGTTCTCTAATTATTTACCCGTTTTCTCATATTAAACCAACTACCTATAGAAAATAGCATCGCTATAAGCGGTTGCTGTTCGCAGGCGAAAGCTTTCGTTAAACTATAGCGAGGTCTATTTCTACTTATGCCACGCCCAATTCTAACTAAGCTCCGCCCTCGTTGCACGCGGTTGGAATCACTTTATATACGTTGAATCCTGAATTACCAGAATCCCAATCTGAAGGTACATTCATGCATACATACACGTAAGTTGTTCAATATTTTGAAACTAATTTGACTGAGTACCGTTTCTGCCATATATATATATATACACCTGTGCAAAAGTTAAGCACCACCCTATTTTTACGCACATGCGAGGGTATATTCATGTGCTATGAAGAAAGCAATAGCCTAAACATTTATGTACCCATCCATCTTAGTGCAAGAGGTAATAATGCAACTAGAGGAATGCTGATTATGATGGTGGGGAAACACTGTATGTTTTTGTTTGAACTTGAAAACGAGGCCTGAATATGGTTACGTTGACACAACTGACAACTATTGCCCTACAGTTGACACACGTGGCTAGATTGTCATTAATGGTGTCTGAAAACGAAATTTAACATCTGTGCACGAGTTTGAGACTGTCATTATTAATACCGGGTATATCCACCTTGTGCCTGGATGGCGGCCTGGACACGACGTCTCATGCTGGTCACCAACCGACTGATACGCCATTGTGGTATTCGTTGCCATTCAAGATGGAGTGCGTCTGTTAATTCCTGTAGGTTCTGCACAGGAGGATCCCTCCTTCTCACCATGTTTCCCAGAATGTCCCAGATATGCTCAATAGGGTTCATGTCAGGGCTCCTTGCTGGCCATGGTAGGGTTTCGATGGCATTCTGGCGGAGGTATTCATGCACAGCTCTAGCACGATGTGGTCGGGCGTTGTCATCCATGAATATAGGGTGGGTTCCAGGTGCATGATTTACAAAATGAGGGACCACAACTCTATCCAGTATGGAATCTTGATATCTTTGTCCATTTAGTGTTCCAGGTACAGTCAACAGATCCAGCTTACAATCAAATGAGATGCACCCCCATATCATAACGGAACCTCCACCAAATGGAATTTCTTCCATGATGTTACGTTGGTCGTACGCCGTGCGTCTGGACCTCCATACACGAGTTCGACCATCTGTGGCATGAAGCAGGAACCGACTTTCATCGGACCAGTGTACCCGTCTCCAGGATCTCATGTTCCAGTGTCTTCTTTCGTTGCACCACCTCAGACGCTCCTCTTTGTGGTGTGCAGTGAGGAGAGGACGTCTGACAGGTCTCCTAGCTTTCATGCCAGCAGCATACAGTCTCCTTTTGACGGTAGACATTGACACTCTATTGCGCGTTTCCCATTGCTGGCTGAGCACTCTGCTGTTGGTGAATGGAGATCTCCTAACAAGGCGTACTAGGGCTCGATCATCACGGGCAGTAGTCTTCTTCGGTCTTCCAGATCTAGGCCTGTCCTTCACCTCGTTAGTTTGCCCATGTTTTGCAATCAAACGACTGATTACAGTATGGTTAATGTTCAGCTGTCTGCCAATCTCTCTGCATGACATACCAGTGGTATGCATGCCTATGATTTGCCATTTCACACGATCACTTAACCTTCGTCTTGCCATAGCGGTTCACAATCAAGAGCTAATTCTCTCTGTACAAATAAACCACGGTCATGAACACAACATTCCTAATCTTGTCGCCTAAATCTGTATGTAATGTTTTACACCTCAAACTAGACTTTTACATAACTGAACACGTGTGCTGTTTCCCGCCACGCACGGACATCAAGCGGCGTGAAGTCATGCATGCCTGTGCATTTCGTACTTGGAATTATGTCAGCTAACGCGGGGACAAAAAGTATGGCAGCCTAGTTGTACCATCATGTTTCTACGTTCTATTGTTTTTGCTGGTGCTTAACTTTTGCACAGGTGTATATATATATATATATATATATATATATATATATATATATATATATATATATATATATATATGCAGCAACGTCGACCGGGAAAACTAGTTTTAAAATATTCAACAGAGCGATTATTAAATAGTAAATCCATCAAAGACAACCAACCAATTATTATACTTCACGGACTTTCCAAAGTTGATAACGGATCTGTTATGCTTCACTAATTTCGCTACGTCTAATTTTTATTTTTGTGACGTCAGCCTAGATGTGAAGTAATTGAGTATGACATCATATACTTGAGTGACAGATAGTATTCCTCCATTGTTAGAAAACCTTTTTCCCATCACTCTCATCTCATCGACCAGCAATCGGTCAGAGATCTTTGCAAATTGTACTCACCTTTCCGTGTCGACGACGTGTCATCAATGGTTTATTTACTGCAGTAGGCATGCGCATGTGGTTTATAACATTGTTGATCTTGAACCCGAGAACCGTAAAACATCCTTTCCTAATTTGCATAGAATTGGGCGCCATAAAGATAGTAGGTCTAGTCCATAATGAACTGTATTTAATTTACCATATTTACTACTTATATAGACCACGCCCTCTTCCATAATTATGCTATACTGCGCGGCTGTAAACCCAAAATAACCCGCCCGTAACATGTAAATGATAGCTTTCTAATTATGACGTAGTACCAAGTGTGTTCAAAAATTCTCTGCGTAACACACCTGTAATACACATCAACTGAAGGAACCATTAAGACAAGCGGTGAGAGTTTAAGGTGTACATAATTTGTGTGATCAAACAAGTATGGGCCGGACCCGGTCAATCACTAGTTAAGTTTAGTTTAGTTTATCCGTTAACTTCTTCTGACATAGCCTACACGAAGACCATATATACATGAAAAACAGACATACAATGGTGGTCACATGGCTATACATACACGGTTGGTATCTAATTACAATATTGGTGCTGGCGGTGATGATGATGATGATGTGCCGTTGGATACTTGAATATAATCGTAATTTTAATGTGAATTTAATACAATATTTTCGGATTTTTCAGATTTTCCAAATTCTTATATATATACCTTGTTTTCAAAATAAGTAAAGCAATTCGCAAATCTCGTCGCCAACCGGACTAACTACTGCAAAAGATTGATCCATATCGAGTTATGCCCGGCACATTTGCGCCCAAGCCCCGCCCACCTTCTGCGCGTGTTTCGATCGATTTATATACTTTGAACCATAAGGTCACATAATTATCTTTTCAAGTGACTATACAGTTAATTTGCTGAATATTTAGAAACTAACCCGCCAGAGCGCCATTGTTGCCTACGGCTGCACCAGCACCCAGTCACAATAGCGACAAAATACCCAACAGAATGTTCATTAAAATTTATACCGTATAAATTATTCAACAGGTTAATCGTGCCTATTTTAATGTATTGCATTGAGGTTTGGAGTCCGCTGTACATGAGCTGACTTACCGACAATAACCGTTACTATATCTGCGACAATGTGCTTGCTGAAAATGTTCTCATTAAATTTGCTAAGTATATGTTTGGCATTTAGCAACACAACAACTAATGCTGCGTTTAGGGGCGATCTAGGTCAATACCCCATTATGACGGCCATTCTTCCGCATGCCATTAAATACTGGCTACGAATGTCATCCGTAGACCCTCCTTCGGTAATACAGAGGGTGTATTTAGAGTCATATGAAACTTCAGAACGAATTGTCAATTGGTGTACCTGCATAAAATTTCATAGAACAACAGAACCTTCATTCATTCCGGAAATTGTATGGCCACCTTCCAAGCCAGTTTGAAGCAGGTGTATGCCTCTCAATGGCTGTGCCATATAAATGACAGATAATAACCCTAAACTACATTCCAATAAACTTGATAAGAAGTCATTTCAAATAGAAAGTTACGTCTTGGCGGAGCCTATGGTAAATACACGTCGCTAGTTCTCTAAGCTAAGGAAGCTGAGCTTAAGCGCGCATTCCCTGCGAAACTGATGGATATTCCCGACCCAAAGTTCTTGCTGATGCGCGACTATTTAAACTATCCGATTGGGGAAATGTAGAAGATGAAATCCAATTCTGGAAATGTAGAAGATGAAAAAAGCGTTTTATGTTAGATTATGCGGCTTTACTTGTTGAGAGAGTCCAACTGTTCGATAGTCTATCACAATGTACAACATTTGACACACTATCTGACAGTGAACTATTTGAATTCTTAATGTCCTCTTGTAAAGGTAACAGGGATATCACAAAAATTGTTACCAATTTTGTAAATACTATTTTTGTATTAATTACCATGTGTTCGTATTTGCCATATCGTCATGTTTGGGTTATTTCAATAAAGATTCTGAATCTGAGTCATTAGATAGTAATTAACCATTCAAAGGCATACAATCCGTGCACTTGACGGACGTTTAAATGTTTATGTTTGAGGTAGATTAGTTATTAATTGGGTAATTTGATTGTGACGTCAGCCTACATATGGCGTACTTGATTTGAGGGGGTGGGGGCAATAGGGGTAATTTAACATATTTATTGGTTGGTAGTTAAAAAGCATGTATGTTTGAGCAAGTGATAGCCCCTTGTTTGGAGTGCAGGATATCTTCTGCAATAGTTCTCGATGCATTCTTATACTGTGTATCTTAACTGCTGTACTTCATTAATTTTATGTGTGGTCTGTAGTCACGTGGTCGCTGTCATGGTAGGCTATCATCGGCATAATTATCATGCTCAATGGGGGCTTCATTTTGAATTTACCTGAAAATAATGCAAATAGTGCTGTTAAGACTTAACCGTAAAAATCAACCATCTTTTGTGTGTTGGTTCATTTTACTCTTTTACACTCTTTCTGAAACAAATCTGTGCACAAATTGTCTGCCAATGGGCTATGGAATGAGACAGCACACATGGACTTTTAGGGAAATGTTTATTGTCTTGATGTTATTCGAAAAAAACCACCCCAGCATTCTGACTAGCAAAACATCTGCATTTTGGGAGCATCAATGGAAATAGTGACAGAAACAGGACGATTTTTACTTTAACTAGAAAACATTCAAAATATGGAGCCACGCATAATTCTAGGTGATTTGTCGAGATTCCTCAACAGTATTAGGCAAATTTCCTACCATCATTGTGAAGAGCATGCACACTTTTATGTGTCGCATTCAACCTTTAAAGAAAATAACAAAAACATTATTCTCATGTCAACCCGCATATGCAATCTAACTTAATAAAATAACCGTCATCATAGCCCAGAAAATGTAGTGCTAATATGTATCTGGTGAGCTCCATGTCATTAAAAAAACACCAGTTCTCTAAGGGAAACTTATCTTAAAGGGAATAGAGGTATTTGGGTATTATAAACTACAGCTACCACCAGAACCCCCAACCACCCCAACCCACCAGTCTCAAACCAACCCCAGCACAACATGAGCAGTAAAATAATTACATTAGACTCAAGTCACTCTTCAATATTCTAGGAACGCGTTGGGGACTCCGTCTGTGATACTGTGCCATCTCTCCCCGGGTTTAATCGGATGGAAATGCACCTATTTATGGGAGAAACTCAATTTCTTTATCCAAATTGAAAAACGGAGATAGCGCCATAGGCGAAGTCATAAACTATGCGCCGATGATCTATTATGTAATGCCATACTTAAACAAATTCATTCTGAATGTTCACGGGATGCGAGGTAGGCATATAGCACCTACAACATAATATCCTGAAAATCTGTTTGTAAGACAGTTTGAGTACAACTGTACAACCATACACCTGTGCAAAAGTTAAGCACCAGCAAAAACAATAGAACGTAGAAACATGATGGTACAACTAGGCTGCCATACTTTTTGTCCCCGCGTTAGCTGACATAATTCCAAGTACGAAATGCACATGCATGCATGACTTCACGCCGCTTGATGTCCGTGTGTGGCGGGAAACAGCACACGTGTTCAGTTATGTAAAAGTCCAGTTTGAGGTGTAGAACATTACATACAGATTTAGGCGACAAGATTAGGAATTTTGTGTTCATGACCGTGGTTTATTTGTACAGAGAGAATTAGCTCTTGATTGTGAACCGCTATGGCAAGACGAAGGTTAAGTGATCGTGTGAAATGGCAAATCATAGGCATGCATACTACTTGTATGTCATGCAGAGAGATTGGCAGACAGCTGAACATTAACCATACTGTAATCAGTCGTTTGATTGCAAAACATGGGCAAACTAACGAGGTGAAGGACAGGCCTAGATCTGGAAGACCGTAGAAGACTACTGCCCGTGATGATCGAGCCCTAGTACGCCTTGTTAGGAGATCTCCATTCACCAACAGCAGAGTGCTCAGCCAGCAATGGGAAACGCGCAATAGAGTGTCAATGTCTACCGTCAAAAGGAGACTGTATGCTGCTGGCATGAAAGCTAGGAGACCTGTCAGACGTCCTCTCCTCACTGCACACCACAAAGAGGAGCGTCTGAGGTGGTGCAACGAAAGAAGACACTGGAACATGAGATCCTGGAGACGGGTACACTGGTCCGATGAAAGTCGGTTCCTGCTTCATGCCACAGATGGTCGAACTCGTGTATGGAGGTCCAGACGCACGGCGTACGACCAACGTAACATCATGGAAGAAGTTCCATTTGGTGGAGGTTCCGTTATGATATGGGGGTGCATCTCATTTGATTGTAAGCTGGATCTGTTGACTGTACCTGGAACACTAAATGGACAAAGATATCAAGATTCCATACTGGATAGAGTTGTGGTCCCTCATTTTGTAAATCATGCACCTGGAACCCACCCTATATTCATGGATGACAACGCCCGACCACATCGTGCTAGAGCTGTGCATGAATACCTCCGCCAGAATGCCATCGAAACCCTACCATGGCCAGCAAGGAGCCCTGACATGAACCCTATTGAGCATATCTGGGACATTCTGGGAAACATGGTGAGAAGGAGGGATCCTCCTGTGCAGAACCTACAGGAATTAACAGACGCACTCCATCTTGAATGGCAACGAATACCACAATGGCGTATCAGTCGGTTGGTGACCAGCATGAGACGTCGTGTTCAGGCCGTCATCAAGGCACAAGGTGGATATACCCGGTATTAATAATGACAGTCTCAAACTCGTGCACAGATGTTAAACTTCGTTTTCAGACACCATTAATGACAATCTAGCCACGTGTGTCAACTGTAGGGCAATAGTTGTCAGTTGTGTCAACGTACCCATATTCAGGCCTCGTTTTCAAGTTCAAACAAAAACATACAGTGTTTCCCCACCATCATAATCAGCATTCCTCTAGTGGCATTATTACCTCTTGCACTAAGATGGATGGGTACATAAATGTTTATGCTATTGCTTTCTTCATAGCACATGAATATACCCTCGCATGTGCGTAAAAATAGGGTGGTGCTTAACTTTTGCACAGGTGTATATATCCTCTCAAATCCTTTCACAATATTCTGCAGAATGTACGTTTAGCTGGATTTATATACCAAGTCTGTCCGGGATTTACGATGATCAATGACAGTACAACATATACACAAGGTGAAAAGAGAGTTAACTTCCGGAAATATGGCCCCTGCAACCGAGCGTGGTCCTATTCTTCCCACAAAGGTCCGATATTTACATGCCAATATTAATATTATATTTGTGAATTTTGGTTAGATAATAAAATAATGTTAAAGAAAAACCTCCATCTGCCGTAATTTCTGCTTTATTTTTGATGGAATGTATGATTGAAAACTATTCCTGGACCAAATGATAAGAATAACGCTTACCTGAACAGTGCCATCACCACAGACATGACACAGCAAACGATTAAGTATCATAGACTAACGGTGCGTACACCACATACATGACACACATCTTTCTCTCTTATACACTAACAGTGCAACCACCACAGACATGACGCACACGATTCTCTCCTATACACTAACAATGCCACCACTACATACATGAGACACATCTTTCTTTCTTAGACACCAACAGTGCCACCACCAAAGACATGACGCACACCATTATCTCTTATACAGTAACAGTGCCACCACCACAGTCATGACGGAAACGATTCTCTATCAAACACAAACAATGACACCACCACAGATATGACGCACATCATTCTCTCTTATACACTAACAGTGCCATCACCATAAATCATGACGCACATCATTCTCTCTTAGACACTAACAGCGCGTCCACCACATACATGACACATCTTTCTCTCTCATACACTAACATTGAAACCACCACAGACGTGACACACATCTTTCTCTCTTATACACTATCAGTGCCATCACCACAGACACACGCACGCACGCACGCACGCACGCACGCACGCACGCACGCACGCACACACACAATTCTCTGTCATAGGGTAACAGTGCCACCACCACGGACATGAACCACACGATTCTTTATCATAGACTAACAGTGCCACCACCACAGACATGACGCACACGATTCTCTATCATAGACTAACAGTGCGTCCACCACAGCCATGAGGCACAAGATCCTCTGTCATAGACTAACAGTGCGTCCACCACAGACATGACGTACATCTCCTATACACTAATAGTGCCACCACCAGAAAACATGACGCACACCATTCTCTCTTATACACTAACAGTCCCACTACTACAGACATCACGCACACGATTCTGTATCCTATACTAACAGTGCGTCCACCACAGCCATGAGGCACAAGATCCTCTGTCATAGACTAACAGTGCGTCCACCACAGACATGACGTACATCTCTTATACACTAATAGTGCCACCACCAGAAAACATGACGCACACCATTCTCTCTTATACACTAACAGTGCCGCCACCACTAGCAGAGACATGACGCACACCACTATCTCTTATACACTAACCGTGCCACCAC
The DNA here is from genome assembly GCA_034401795.1 of Chaetoderma sp. LZ-2023a. Classification (NCBI taxonomy): domain Eukaryota; kingdom Metazoa; phylum Mollusca; class Caudofoveata; order Chaetodermatida; family Chaetodermatidae; genus Chaetoderma; species Chaetoderma sp. LZ-2023a. The sequence continues at coordinate 35,807,912 of CM067370.1, read as the reverse complement.
CACAAAACATGACATCACACCATTCTCTCTTATACACTAACAGTGCCGCCACAACCACCACAGACATGACACACATCTTTCTCTCTTATACACAAACAGTGTCATCACCACAGACATGCCACACATCATTCTCTCTTATACAGTAACAGTGCTATCACCACATACATGGCACATATCTTTCCCTCTTATATCATAGACTAACAGTGTCATCACCACAGCCATGACACACACGCACGCACGCACGCACGCACGCACGTACACACTCACTTCTCTATCATAGACTTACAGTACCACCACCACAGACATGACGCACACGATTCTCTATCATAGACTAACAGTGCCATAGACATGACGCACACGATTCTCTATCATAGGCTAACAGTGAGTCCAGCATAGAAATGACGCACACCATTCTCTCTTATGCACTAACAGTGCCACCACCACAGACATGACGCACACGATTCTCTATCATAGATTAACAGTGAGTCCGCCACAGATATGACACATCATTTTCTCTCATACACTAACAGTGCCACAACCACAGACATGACGCACACCATTCTCTCTTATACACTAAACGTGCCACCACCACAAATCATGACGCACATCATTCTCTTTTATACACTAAAAGTGCCACCACCACAAAACATGACGCACATCATTATTTCTTATACACTAACCGTGCCACCACCACAGACATGACGCACACGATTCTCTATCAAACACTAACAATGCCACCACCACAGATATGAAGCACATAATTCTCTCTTATGCACTAACAGTTCTATCACCAAATACATGACACACCTCCTTCTCTCTTATACACTAATAGTGCCATCACCACATCTATGACACACACGATGCTCTATCATAGACTAACAGTGCCACCACCACATCTATGACGCACACGATTCTTTATCATGGACCAACAGGGCATCCACCACAGACATGACGCACACGATTCTATGTCATGGACCAACAGTGCATCCACCACAGACATGATGCACATCATTCTCTCTTATACACTAACAGTGCCACCACGAGAAAACATGACGCACATCGTGCTCTCTTATACACTAACAGTGCCACCACCACCAATCATGACGCACACCATTCTCTCTTATACACCAAGAGACAGACATGATGCACACCTTTCTCACTTATACACGAACAGTGCCATCACCACATGCATGACACATCTTTCTCTCTTATACACTAACAGCGCCATCACCACATACATGGCGCACACGATTCTCTATCATAGACTAACAGTGCCTCCACCACAGACATGAAGCACACGATTCTATACCATAGACCAACAGTGCGCCCATTACATACATGGCGCACATCAATCTGTCTTATACATTAACAGTGCCACCACCACAAAACATGACGTACATCATTCGCTCTTATACACTAACAGTGCCACCACCACAAAACATGACGCACACGATTCTCTATCAAACACTAACAAGCCACCACCACAGACATGACGCACATCTTTCTCTCTTATACACTATCAGTGCCATCACCACAGGTATGACACCCATCTTTCTCTCTTATACACTAACAGTTCCACGACCACAGACATGGCGCACACGATTCTCTATCAAACACTAACAATGCCACCACCACAGACATGACGCACATCTTTCTCTCTTATACACTAACAGTGCCACAACCACAGGTATGACACACATCTTTCTCTCTTATACACTAACAGTTCCACGACCACAGACATGACGCACACGATTCTCTATCATAGACTAACAGTGAGTCCACCACATAAGTGAAGCACACCATTATCTCTTATACACTAACATTGCCACCACCACAAGACATGACGCCACACCATTCTCTCATATACACTAACAGTGCCGCCACAACCACCACAGGCATGACACACACACACACACACACACACACACACACACACACACACACACACACACACACACACACACACACACACACATACGCACACACACACACTTCTCTATCATAAACTACCAGTGCCACCGCCACGGACATGACGCACACAATTCTCTCCTATACACTAACAGTGCCACCACCACAGACATGAAGCACACGATTCTCTATCATAGATTAACAGTGTCATCACCACAAACATGACGCACACGATTCTCTATCATAGACTAAAAGTGGCACCACCACAGACATGACGCACACGATGCTATATCATAGACCAACAGTGCGTCCACAACAGAGATGACGCACAGAATTCTCTCTTATACACTAACAGTGTCACCACGACAAAACATGACGTACATCTTTCTCTCTTATACAATAACAGTGCCATTACCACATACATGACACACATCTTTTTCTCTTATACACTAACAGTGCCATCAACACATCTATGACGCACATGATTCTCTATCATAGACTAACAGTGCTACCACCACAGACATGACGCACACAATTCTCAATCAAACACTAACAATGCCACCGCCACAGAAATGACGCACACCATTCTCTCTTATACACTAACAGTGTCACCACCACAGACATGACGCACACGATTATCTATCATAGATTAACAGTGTGTCCACCACAGACATGACACATCATTTTTTCTCATACACTAACAGTGCTGCCAGCACCACAGACATGATGCACATCATTCTTATACACTAAAAGTGCCACCACCACAAATCCTGACGCACATCATTATCTCTTATACACTAACAGTGCCACCACCACAAACCATGACGCACATTATTATCTCTTATACACTAACAGTGCGACCAACACAGACATGACGCACACGAATCTCTATCAAACACTAAATGTGCCATCACCACAAAACATGACGTACATATTTCTCTCTTATGTACTGACAGTGCCATCACCTCATACATGACACAGATCTTTCTCTCTTATACACTAATAGTGCCATAACCACATCCATGACGCACACGATTCGCTGTCATAGATTAACAGTGCCACCACTACATACATGGCGCATACGATTCTATGTTATGGGCCAACAGTGCGTCAACCACAGACATGACGCACATCATTCTCTCTTATACACTAACAGTGCCACCGCCACAAAACATGACGTACATCATTCTCTCTTATACACTAACAGTGCCACTACCACAACACATGACGCACACCATTCTCTCTTATACACCAATAGTGCCACGACCAGGGACATGACGCACATCTTTCTCTCTTATACACTAACAGTGCCATCACTACATGCATGACACACATCTTTCTCTCTTATACACGAACAATGCCACGACCACAGACATGACGCACACCATTCTCTTTTATACACTAACAGTGCCACCACCACCAGAGACATGAAGCACATCATTCTCTCGTATACACTAACAGTGCCACCACCACAGCCATGGCGCACATGATTCTCTATCAAACACTAACAATGCCACCACCATATACATGACGCGCACGATTCTCTATCCAACACTAATAATGCCACCACCACCACAGACATGGCGCACACGATCTCTATCAAACACTAACAATGCCACCACCACCGGCATGGCGCACACGATTCTCTATCAAACAATAACAATGCCACCACCACAGCCAGGCGCACACGATTCTCTGAAAAACACTAACAATGCCACCACTACAGACATGACGCACACGATTCTCTGTCAAACACTACCAATGCCATCACCATATACATGGCGCACACGATTCTCTATCAAACAATAGCAATGGCACCACCACAGCCATGGCGCACACGATTCTCGTTCAAACACTAACAATGCCACCACTACAGGCATGATGCACACGATTTTCTATCAAACACTAACAATGCCACCACCACAGACATGACGCACACGATTCTATATCAAACATTAACAATGCCACCATCACAGACATGACGTACACGATTCTCTATCAAACACTAACAATGCCACCACCATATACCTAGCGCACACGATTCTCTATCAAACACTAACAATGCCACCACCACATCTATGGCGCACACGATTCTCTATCAGCCACTAATAATGCCTCCAGCACAGCCATGGCGCACACGATTAACACCACAGACATGACGAACACGATTCTCTATCACACACTAATAATGTCACCACCACGGCCATGGAGCACACACTTTTCTATCAAACACTAACAATGCCACCACCACAGATATGACGCACACGATTCTCTATCAAACACTAACAAAGCCACCACATAGACATGACGCACACGATACTCTCTTATACACTAGTGGTGCCACCACCACAAACATGACGCACACGATCCTCTCTTATACACTAGCAGTGCCACCACCACAACACATGACGCACACAATTCTCTCTTATACACTAACAGTGCCACCACGACCACATACATGACGCAAACCATTCTCTCTTATACACTAACAGTGCCACCACCACAGCCATGGCGCACACGTTCTCTATCAAACATTAACAATGCCACCACCACAGACATGACGCACACGATTCTCTATCAAACACTAACAATGCCACCACCATATACATGACGCACACGATTCTCTATCAACCAATAACAATGCCACCACCACAGCCATGGCGCACACGCTTCTCTCTCAAACACTAACAATGCCACCAGCACAGCCATGGCGCACACGATTCTCTATCAAACACTAACAATGCCACCAGCACCATATACATGGCTCACACGATTCTCTATCAAACACTAACAATGCCACCACCACATACATGACGCACACGATTCTCTATCAAACACTAACAAAGCCACCACATAGACATGACGCACACGATACTCTCTTATACACTAGTAGTGCCACCACCACAAACATGACGCACACCATTCTCTCTTATACACTAGCAGTGCCACCACCACAACACATGACGCACACAATTCTCTCTTATACACTAACAGTGTCACCACCACCACATACATGACGCAAATCATTCTCTCTTATACACTAACAGTGCCACCACCACAGCCATGGCGCACACGTTCTCTATCAAACATTAACAATGCCACCACCACAGACATGACGCACACGATTCTCTATCAAACACTAACAATGCCACCACCATATACATGACGCACACGATTCTCTATCAACCAATAACAATGCCACCACCACAGCCATGGCGCACACGCTTCTCTCTCAAACACTAACAATGCCACCAGCACAGCCATGGCGCACACGATTCTCTATCAAACACTAACAATGCCACCAGCACCATATACATGGCTCACATGATTCTCTATCAAACACTAACAATGCCACCACCACATACATGACGCACACGATTCTCTATCAAACACTAACAAAGCCACCACATAGACATGACGCACACGATACTCTCTTATACACTAGTAGTGCCACCACCACAAACATGACGCACACCATTCTCTCTTATACACTAGCAGTGCCACCACCACAACACATGACGCACAAAATTCTCTCTTATACACTAACAGTGTCACCACCACCACATACATGACGCAAATCATTCTCTCTTATACACTAACAGTGCCACCACCACAGCCATGGCGCACACGTTCTCTATCAAACATTAACAATGCCACCACCACAGACATGACGCACACGATTCTCTATCAAACACTAACAATTCCACCACTACAGACATGACGCACACGATTCTCTCTCAAACACTCACAATGCCACCACCACAGCCATGGCGCACACGATTCTCTGTCAAACACTAACAATGCCACCAGCACCATATACATGGCTCACACGATTCTCTATCAAACACTAACAATGCCACCACCACAGAAATGACGCACACGCTTCTCTATCAAACACTAATAAATGCCACCACCACATACATGGCGCACACGATTCTCTATCAAACACTAACAATGTCACCACCACAGACATGACGCACACCATTCTCTGTCAGACACTAACAATGCCACCACCACAGATATGACGCACACGACTTTCTATCAAACGCTAACAAAGCCACCACACAGACATGACGCACAATATTCTCTGTCAGACACTAACAGTGCCACCAGCGCAGACATGACGCACACCATTCTCTATCATGCAATACATAGTATGCTTATTGAATTGAAACTATTTTGAAAGTTGACGTCATCGCATCTAACTGGTGTTTCATGTTTAAATGTGTTAAGATCCGGTCCTAGCTTTACTCAGCATTGTGTCCTTGGAGTATACCTTCAGTTCTCCACATGGTCTTATATCTTTCTACAGAATATTATTTTTAAATTAACACCCGAGATGATTTAAATTTCCATTCAAGAGCCATGCCTGATGGGTGTAATAGGAACACGATGTTGGAGCTTTGATGTAATAATTATTAGAATGACACTTCCGCGTTTTGTTAGACTCTGCGTGACATGTTATCGCCTGTTATCTGTAATCGGAGATTAGTAATTACGGCATCAAATTCACATCTATCAATCATGAATGAAATTCAACTATGGAAATCCAATCATGTATAATGACGCATTTCTAAAAGCCTTTTTATCCACCCACCCCACCCCAACCACCCACCCTCCACCCCCTGATAGCGCAGGCCAATATGGCCCGGTATTGGTCTAGTACTGGCACAGTAACATGTGCTATCACGGTTGTGGAAGTGTTATTTAATGCTCCCGCAATATACCAAGCATGTGCTTCCGCAAAGTAAAATTTTGAACTGATTCTGTGATAAATTAATATAAAAGTTTAAAGGTGGTTGCTTCTAAAGCTAGATTTCGCTTTATCAGATGACCTATATCAATATGATAATTATTGTAATAACGGTGTTCCGGATAATATCTATTCTCGTCCGCCCGCCACATTATGTGAAATTGGACATTGACATTTGACCATTGGAGACATGGGTAATACAGGAAAGAGGAATACCGCCAGCAATCTGTATTTAAGTCACGCTTTCATGTTTGATTTTCAACTACCAGATTAGGAACGAAATCCGGGACAACGAGGGAACTCGCCCACCCAAGTTTGGTCACGATTTCTCTAGTAGAACAGAGAAAAGAGTGATGTCTACACGCACACACGTACACACGCACGTACGCACACGCGCGCTCACACGCACGCACGCACAATGCCATGTCGGAAGTATGCTGTCACCATTAGCAACTATATGGAACCTGCGTATAGAGGTACATCATGTACCAACTGGAACTGCCCCGTAATTTGTCGGGATGGATATTGTGTGCCTTAATTCCTATCTTTCCTATTACACAAACAATTCTATTCTGAATGTGAACATGCTCGCGCCTATTCGAATTAGAAATGATACAATTAATTCTGTGGTAAGGTGCCTTACATGCAGGCCTTGGTACAAGTGCAGGGTATTGCATTTAAATGCAAATGCAAATGTTTGCAAATGCACCCTAGCTCGATTGCATTTAAATGTAAATTTGTGCAACTTTTTCAAATGCAAGTGCAAGTACAAATGCAAATACATTTACGAATGCATTTGAATATGTGGATAAACCTCTGGTACTGAAGTTCTTGAATACCGTAGTATGCATCTGTCAACAATGCGTCTGCTGGAAGTGACTATCTTTGGGAAAACATTTTGTAACATAATCATGTAGTGGGTTCTAACGGATGAGAAATGATTTGACTGTAGTTTTTTAATAATCACTGTTGGAAATTAAAACAATCCATTTCTTTTAGATTTACAGATTATTAAAGCATGATAAACACTAGTACATGTACTATAGAATATGAATAATAGAATATCGTATTATTATTATTATTATTAACATAGGAAATGCCAAACTGACCAAACACGACTTCTGTATTGATTTTAAAGAATGTAAATTTTCAGACCAAGAAAATAATATTTTTGAAACGTTACCACTGGAATGACTGGTTCGTTTATCGAACTAGTCATTGATTGCAGTGTAATATTTTCAAAAATAGTCTCGTTATCTGCAAATGGAAATTTTCTATGAAAGAAGTAATACTTATTTCACCTTTAAGGGGTAACCAGTAGAGAATTTAATTTTCAGATTTTTTTGGACCATTTTGAAAGTAATTTCACTGATCGCTATTGTGTCCATGGAAACAACATGTGCCAGTCAAATTACTTTCAAAATAATTATCAAATATAATGTTGAATATCTGGAAAGTAATTTGATTGATAGCTGCTGCTGTGCCTATGGCAGCAACACGTTCCAGTCAAAATACAGCTGTATGCAAAGGTGTCCAGTCAAATTTGTTTCAAAATATTCATCAGCTTGTTCAATACCTGAATTAAGATTCTCGCATTTCCGGATTCAAATGTTCAAATGTTAATTCCTATCTTCTTCTTTCTTCTTTTCGTTCGCTGATCATACCGCCAGTCCTGTAAGTGACTATCGACATGATCATATGCGTTAAGTGCGTGGATCCATGGTTTATTAGAGTGCGCCGTGCGGCCTGGAACCTCCTTCTCTTCAGCACTCGAGGTTTCTGTCAGGGTTACCTCACCCTTACCTCTTTTAGTCACCTCTTACGACACGCAGAGGATACTGAAGGTGTATTCTAAGCCCCACCTACAGGGCAGTTAATTCCTATGACTGAGTATGTGTATGTGTGTAGACTGTGTTAGACTGAATGACAAGCGCTTCAGTAGTATAGCCGGTAGTAGAAAAATACCACCTCCCTCAACTGACCGCCGTTCGGCGATCCGTGGCCATGGCCATGGCCAAGAATATAAAAGTCCCGTGTGGACCCCACTGTCCGGGAGAACCTCCTCATGATACCGGCCAGTGGCCGGCCTTTCTTATTCTGGCCGGTATCCTAAGGAGGTTTTTTCTAACTGTGGGACACTTTTCTACCTATCCTACCTATCCTATCCTACCTATCCTACCCCACCTATCTCCTACCCCACCCTGTTGCTATTCCAGCCGGCTGGTGTGTGTGTGTCTGTCATGCTTTTACCCCGCACTGTGGAGTGTCGCGGTGGGTCTTTATCTAACCTGGTCATATTACCCTGGCCTAGTGTTTTACCTAGTTTAGAAATTTCAGGTAAGTTCTAGCGAGGTCTTTTGAGCGGATTTGAACCCCAGTCTGCAGCCTGGGAATCCTATGCAATACTCTAGTGAGTGACCCACCGCAACACTACTAAGAGCAACACTACTAAAATCTCGCCTCTTAGTAATCTTATCTCTGAGCGTGAGCATTGGGGTTACTGCGCTTATCAGTCTGACGTCACTTCGAGATAATGCAGTAAAAGCAATGCATAACTTATTAGCTATAATTACTAATGCATACATGGCCGAGGTAGTTAAGGCGTGAGATCTTGTTTTGTGTTTAGTAGCAAACTTAAAATCACAGGTTCAAATCTCGCTATTACCATTTGTGGATAACTCGGCAATTTCTGGTCCGATTTTAAAATGGTAAACAGTTTTGAAATTCTCGCTTCATTTCGGTCCTAATTGGTGCCTAGAGCGCCGAGAATGAAGTGATTTCTCGGTACAATGTGAGCATACTCTCTTACTGACACGTGGATCTGATGCGTGCGCATGCGTGCTACGCGTTAGTAGTGTCTGGGTCAAAAGGATACCACCTCCCTCAACTGGATTTCCATTTAGACAAATGAGATGGGGCTGAACGCCCATTTAGAGACAAGCCTCCACAGTGATATACACCACTGATCGCCATCAACCACAGGGTCGGCATTTCTATGTACTGTGTAGGATCAGACAAACACGTAGTCTCTGCCAGAGTCGCATCGGCATGATGAGACCACCCATACGGGCTTCCATCCACCTTGACAACGCTCACGTGGGAGGAGGCTAAAGTGATTAGCATTTGAACCACAGCAGACTCTGGCATGTTCACGTGTTATGCAGAGAATCTGGTGCTGAGCAGGGGTCTCCAGCAGACAACCACGACCTACCCTCTCCACCCCATAGAAGTGGCAGACAGACTCGATCTCTTTACGTGGATGAACGCGGTCGTAAATGTTTCTCCGCAAAGGGTCGACCCAAGGATTGTACTGGGGGTCATCCCGGAAGTGGGCCCACTTGGTATCCAATATCATGGCAGTCTCAGGGCCCTGTGCCACTGCTGTAGAGACCAGCACGAGCAGTATGATGAGAATCATGGCTATATATGAATGGTTAAACTGAACAGAGTGAACCCCTCAAGAAATATCTGTGCCAGGTCGAGCCCTGTTCCATCCGGATCGATAGTGATCTTCATCCCCTCAAGGGCAGGGGCTAGCTGCTTCACTCAGCCGCCGGCTAAGAAATATAGCGCTAGGACTATATGAGTCATTTGCAGGCTAGTGAGTCCGACTCGCTGAAGCAGTTTAACAGCACCTTTGGCTTTGGAGACATGTGACACACCATCTACCCGTAGGATGCTCTCCTGGAGGTTAACAGCTTCTTCTTGTCCATCGAATGTACGACGCAGCAGGAGCTTTCCACCTGTAATCCCGATCCGGTGACCCACCCTCGTCAGGGAGACACCTTCACCTATGTAGGTGAGGAAGGATGATCCTCGATTGTAGAGCTTTCTAACTGTCCCATACTTTTTCACAACAGTGGAGAGGGGAGTAAGCTCTATGCCAATGACTGCAGGAGGCCTATATAGGGGCAACCATGTTTGCCAGTCACCCCCAGGTCAAACGCGGTACCACACTTCATTCTTCTCAAATATGAACTGCAGGTTTTTTTGCCATGGTCAATAGCAGGCCATCATGGGCCATCGGCGGGGCACCGCTCGAATGGGGTTTGACCAGATGAAAGCTCAGGCCGTTATATAGGGTGTTGATGTCTGCGACCTCTGTATCCGAGAGCTCAATCATCGGCTCGAGGATGTACTTCCTCTTCAGGAAATCGTACCGAAACACGATCTTGTGGCCATCTATGTTGCGACCCAGGCGCTCCTTCATCACATCCTTGAGGTCTGTAAGCAGCTCCACCCCATCACCACCAACGGCGTAGAGGGAGAATGCCTTTGAGCTTGCTTCGTACTGTAGGGCGAATGACTTGCCATCACTCTCTTCTACCTTGGCAGCATCAACTGCGCACACATCTGCCAGGTCAGGAAGACCAGTCGAGTGAGCAAATATGGGTTCCATAGCACGCTATAGAAGGGGTTTAAACAGGAGATATAACCATGCCGATTGTCCGACTGCTGCTCCCCGGTGGTGAGAACATAATCTCACTCTGTCTAGAGGGGAGACGGGTGGTACAGTACCATGTAGAATGGGTCCTCTTCGAGGTGCCCCAGTGGGGCACAATATACATACACGCCGATGTGCTACATCAACCTCCGGGCAGTGGACACAGCAGCTCACTAGTAGAAGTCGGGCGGGATGTGATAGAGTATCTCCCAGGTCCCAACAGCAACCTATGGAAAGCTATCAGTCCTAGCCTGTTCACACCTGTAAATCACCTGTTTGACAGCCCCTCCATTAACATATATGCCAGCACGGATGGGATATCTGACGCCCATTTAGGGTTTTTACTCTTATTACTCATTGACCTGACATGATATCATACCAGCATTGTCTGACCTTGGCCGAGATGATGAAGAAAGAGGTTCGCCCCTTCATGACCCATGCACAGATAAAGGCCTTGAACGAACAGAGGCTCACACTGTAACAAGAAGGAGAGCGACTACAGCGGGAGAACTGGTATCAACAGAACGCAAGCCATGCAAGGAGGGGAAGGAACAGTGAAAATTTCAGATACTGGTAGGCCCTCCTGGAGGAGAGTAAGCGGGACGCAGGAGTCTTGACAGACGACGATGAGCTAGATGTCTTCACAGACGAGGATGAACCAGGTGTCTCTTCAGACGAGGATGAGCCAGATGCCATACAGTGGAAAGAGGATATGGCGCAGGAGTGTAAGACCAAGAAAACCATCCAGTGGCGGACCTACTATCTTGGTGATAAGGTGAAGTTCCAGATGTCACGTCTCAGAAAGCTACTGGCACCCGACATAGTGCTGGATGACCTCTGTCTAAGAGACGTCTGTCTTGAAACCACCAAGCTGACACGGTTCGCCAGGCTCTCCGAAATGAACCCTTCTAGGACTCATGAGCAGATTCTGCAGGTGATGCAGGTTTAATCTCCAGCTATACTATGGCAAAATCAGAGTGGCGGAAGCAACCAGAAATATACCCCTCCCTGACGGCTGACGAGGGGGTTACAGTACACGGCTGGTGACTCCAGCAGATAGATACCATCAGACAGAATCTCGTCCATGAGGCACAAAAGTACAGCAGAACGCGTAGGCGATATAAGACAGCCTACAACGTCCTCACGCATATAACCACTGCTGCGGGTGTGATTGGAGACAGTGCTGGTGTGGCAGCTGTGGCCACTCTCGCTACAGGGGTGGGGGTTATCGTCGCCATCCCGCTGGGTGGCGTGACACTAGCCGCCACTGTCTTGGCCACAGGCTTGGGGGTGGGGAAGCGGCAGATCACACGGTGGCTGGAGAAGCATACTAAGTACGTGGCACTGGCACAGAGTATGCTACGGACTATCGACGAGTCTGTCAGCAAAGCTCTCAAGGATGGCCAGGTCACTGATGAAGAGTGCCACCATATATTGAAGTTCCAAGCCCTGTACCCCCCGGAGAAACCTAAAGTGCGATAGCAATACCTCAAAGGCTCCAACGGGCAGGTTGATATGGAGGGGTTAAAAAACGAGATGTTACGGCGAGGTCGCCTCGCTGGTCTCTGGAGTCGAGACGACTACTAATAGTGTGCTGCGGTAGCTTTAAGAAAAGCAGTATAGATGGCCTTCCCACTGAACCTCACGACAGTCATCTGGAGCCAACTGCCCCTCCTGGGTACACGCTTGACTGGCCTGAGAGGTCTACTGGAGGATGATAATCCAGAGCTAACACCGTTCTCCATCACAGTGGATGGATGGTCCCGAACCAGCTTCTCCAGCAACCCACGACCACTGACCAACCGCCCCATCACCATCAAGGATGCGAAGCAAGCTCATACTTGGATGGCTGCTCCAAGCCTCTCATACTGGAATCAGCAGCTGAACTTTGCCGTGTGGTGTGCCACGGCAGGATGTGGAGTAAGTTCCACCCACAGCTCAAAAGTCATAGCGTCTCAGCGGCCAGCAGACTACAGAGAGAGTTCAGCGCTCACCCAGACTATCGGTGGCATGGCGGTGACAACAGCGGTCTAGGGGTTATGTACGGTGCACTGAGATGTGACTACTCAGGATTCCCCTATCGAATCCCCGGACGAGTATGTTGTCGGAAGACAGCGACATTCTCGTTTGATCCAGACTCCGACCCTGGAGCGCTGGTGAAAAATATGCACATCACTGGCTTGCCGCAGGACTATCCAGATGTGTTGAAGTACTTTGTCCCACACACCACCTCAGACCTCACACCAGCAGGGATCGTTCGGATCAACCAGTCCCTGGAAGCACTGTACTACTGCCCCCTTACGGCACAGACCCAGCTGCGGCATTCCATAGATGGTGTCAGCGGAGCAGAGGTCCAGGCCATGTTCATCAGTCTCGTTGAGGATATGATCATCGTGGAAGACCCCAGTAGTATTATTGCTAAGTTCCAGCAGGGGTTGCAGAAGGCCCGTCGCAAACTTGACTTTGCTATTTCGCCGCACCTACGGTTGATTCCGAGCAACATGATCGTGAACATCGAGGACCTCCAAGTCAGGGGCTATGACAACATGATAGTCGAGGGGAGTTCCCCTGGTGTCCACTTCGGCTTCAACACTGCCATCAATGCACCTACGCGTAGTATGAGCCATACGGTGTTCTGACCCTGACACTGCAGCCAGTCGACACGGCAGCTTCAGGCGCTCCGACACTGCAGCCAGTCGACACGACACCGCTTCCCATGGTAGCTCTACATGTGGTGTCAGGCTTAGCTATCGTGGCGCTCGGGATCAGCAGCCAAAAAAGTTTAGCAACAGTGAAGTTTGGTTTGTTGTATTAAAACTATGCGTCCATTTATGACCAAATTTGCAGGCATGTTTCGTCAATGTAATGTCTCGCTGATCATGAAGAAATGCAAATCATTTCTTGCATTTCTCGGCCGCACGCTTACTACATGTGAAAATGCATTTTTCATGCACCGGCCCAAATTGGCGGGTAGCGAAGGCAGAAATTCACCATATTGCCAAAAGCAGATAACGAACGTTAACAGAAAACGCTTAAAAGTTTACCCTACCGAACATGGCCCGCCGCCCAGCACTACCCGAAGATCAGAGCCATGAAGCAATTGGAAGACTCACTGCTGGGCAGAGCGTTCGCGCTGTTGCTCGACATTTTAATGTTCACGCCTCAACCATTTCTAGTCTCCGCCAACGTGAGCAGGAAACTGGACATGTTAATGACCGACCACGATCTGGCAGACCGAGAGCAACAACACCACGTGAAGACCGCTACTTAGTGGCGTCATCACGATGTCACAGGTTTGAGACTGCGCCGCAGCTGTCCCGTAATTTGCACACCGCTACCGGCAATACAGTGCATGTACAAACTGTGTGAAACAGACTCCATGATGCTGGACTGCATGCCTGTCGTCCACTTGTTGCTGTTCTGCTTACAGAGCGTCACATCGAGAATCGGTTTGCATGGGCAAGAACTTATCAGCGATCGCGTGCTCAACAATGGAGCCACGTTTTGTTAAGTGATGAGTCGAGGTTTTGTGTGGATGTGGCGGATGGTAGGCAACGGGGTTGGCGGCGTTTAGGAGAACGGTATGATGCAGCCAACATCATTCAGCACGACAGATTCGGTGGCGGCAGTGTCATGGTGTGGGCTGGAATCCATGAAAATGGCAAACCAGATCTTATTGTGATTCGCGGAAATTTAACGGCTCAACGTTACTGTGAAGAAGTTGTCGCCCCTGTTGTCATCCCTTTTACGCAGCATCATGCAGACTTTATGTTCCAGCAAGACAACGCCCATCCTCATTCAGCTAGGGTCACCAGCGATTTCCTTGAGGCTAACAACGTTCCGGTGTTGGACTGGCCAGCGCGATCATCGGACCTGTCTCCTATCGAACATGCATGGGACATTCTTGGCCGTATGGTGCGTGAGAACCATCCACATCTTCACAACGTGCGGGAGCTGGAAGCTGCACAGCACCAGGAATGGGATGCGATTCCTCTTCGTGACATCAGGTGCTTAATTCGAAGCATGAGAAAGCGATATACGCGGTGGTTAATGCGCGCGGAGGTCACAACCGGTATTGACAGCTCAGTGTCATTATTTAAATTGGACTCTTCCGTTGAATGATGCCGTGTTAAAGGTGCGATGCTAGCATTACAGTAACAAGAGACTGTTGTTCAAATTGGAAAATGACCTATCAATTAAATAATATATTTGAATCAATTCATTGTTTTTGTTAAATAACATTTATACAGTAATATTCTCAGTGTTGCTAAACTTTTTAGTTTCAGTATATGTATATTTATGGCTGAGAGCTACATGTTAAGAGAATCAGAGTAAAATGTGTTAATAAATCACAGAGAATTAAATTTCTAATTTCTAGTAACAGAAATGCCATTTTTATTATTTAGCAAATAATGTGGTTGAATATTTTGAAATTAATTTGACTGGGTGCTCTGGCTGCTATTTACAGCCGCAGCAGCTAAGCTCCATCCTATTTTGAAAGAAATGCAAAATAAAAAAAGTTGAAAACTCAAATGCAAATGCAACCCTTTTTATGCAAATGCAAATACAAATACCTGCGATTCAAATGCCAGTGCAAAGGCAAATGCGTCAGAAATTTCATAATTGCATTTAAATGCAAATGCAAGTACAAATGCATTTGCACTTGTACCCAAGCCTGCTTACATGGCAACAAAAATAAATTTAGTGCAAATGCTAGTGTTCTCGTGACACTGGCAGTTGTAGGCACATCATGGTCGTCCATTAAGACATCATCTGTTAATCGCCAGTCTTATGGGATTTCCAAATAATACAATATTTGCATATCAATAGTGGCAGAATAACTGCTTAGTCCTTCTCTGAAAATCCATCGCAAATTAAGAATTTCGACATGTTCTGAAGGGACAATAAATAGCGAAAAATTACAAACGGTCTTTGCTTCCGATATGTTATAGGTGATCGTTATTAATTCAAATCCTTATTTTCACTGACTTCCGTTAAATCGGCAACATTGAGTAAAAATTACTAATTAGGCACCAGTAACATCCATACAAATTACGGCTAAAATAATTTTACATATTCAGCCAATGAAGGGATACGATCTGCAACTCAAATATATAACGTAACAATCAAAATACGTTATTTGTTACCTCACTCCACACTCAAATGACCTAGATCAGACACAACGGGGCAAATGACCACTAGTAACTGTCTGAATTGTATGTACCTGTTGAATATTTTGAAACAAATTTGACTGTGGGCTTCTGCCATATATACAGCTCTAATGAATACCAATCTCAAAGCATTCAGAAGTTGGCCTGCATAGTTACCTTGAAATATTAAACAACTGTCTTCTATGATTACCTTGAAATTAAGATTATACGAATTCAGGGATCATAATGTTAAGATTAATTCAAACTCGCATCCAAACTGAGAGGAAGTTAGCTATAAATGGGAGGACCATAGCTAGAAAATGATCCCTCTATTCAATATTTATCTCAGCCACTATGTTTGACCTTAAGATAACATGGTTAATGAATCAAGTAACATATCAGCGTACACCAGGGACTATTATATGTCCAGCATTGATGTGAATGCGGTACAATAAATAGTTTCCTTCGAGGGAATTAGGTGATCGATAATAAAATGCCTCTTGTCCGTGTTTCATGTACTTCAGGATGACCAAATACTCACATGAAAACTATTGTGCACTTTGGCTTTATACTAGTGAATGGCTGAGCTTTCACGTGAATGGATTTTATGTGCCATTTACAGCTGTTATTATACATCGTCCTATTAATGGAGTAGTGAAATTTGGACAACTGACATTGCCATTTCCACACTGCTTAGCTTCCCCTTCCACAAACCCAGCCATTTTAAAGAATTAATCCCAAGCCCATTAATATACTAGATCAGTCGTTCTTAGACTTGGCATTTTTTGTTGCAACTCAGTTTATAGAGTGCCATTCTTGACAGCTGTTTCGCGCTATAGACCTCATGGGCATGCGTGATTAACTTCCCGCAACCCCTGTCGCTATAGTATAATCTTCAGCAAATAACATTATTACTTACAGATCAGAATCTGTTCACTTCATCCCACAACACCCACTACTCGGTTATTAGGTAATGCGCATAATTATCTAATTACCACGCGCGATATACTGATCCGCTTTTAGTTTTAATGGATGTTACCGTATCACGAAAGATGAAATAATCACTTGGAATTCACTAAGCAGTAGACTACGTATTCCAAAATGTTATTCGGAAAACCACCATCGGCGAAAGAAGAATGCAATTATGCTCTAAAATATGACTTAATTCTTATAATGAGTAGCCTACTGGCGACTATGGTCCAGTCCATCTAAAGAAAACATAGCATAACCTAGGACAAATTGCAATATTAACCATTCATGTTTTTGTTCATTAATGTTATCTGCATGATTCAACAAAAAATTAAATTTTATAAGGAGAACATCTTTTTCAATTTTAATCATGGTTGCATGATCGGACCTCTGCTAAGTAGTCAGTTATGTCTCCATTAGGGATACTTTCTTATTAAATACCAAAAAGTAATTTAATATATTAAGTGGAAAATGGTTTTATCATGTTATTGCAATTGTCGTAACCAAAGAGAGTGTGACTTTACAGTTTGGCACCTGACGAATTACATTCGTAATCATTCCCGGGTTTTTGTTAGGTATCTTTATGATATGATGCATCAAAATTTTATTTAGCTGGTAGAATATGCGTTTTCAGGATTACTTTATTGTCCAAATTTATGGGACTGTTAATTAACAATATGACCAAGACAAACACACCTCTTTCATGTCTTTTCATGGTCGGAATAAGAGCATCTACCAGAAGCTTTTCAAGTGTTATCTTGGTCAATAACTATTCTAATTGCATACATTTTACGTCTTTAAATAATTATTCGAGATCCTTAGAATAACAATTGAAACAGTTGAAATATGTCATTTTGATTTCTGACTGCCAAGTATCCCATACAGCTGTCGTTTATTTAGGACCAACAACAATATGCCATGTACAATTACTAAGCTCATGAACTTCACTCCAGCAGTGTAAGCCATTACGATTATTACATAGATGGTCAAAACAATAAATCCTATACAATTCTGGAATATTTTCCGCGCGCCAGGCCTTTAGCTTAACTAGCTGTAATTAGCAAAGACTAACTAACTATAGAATTGGTTCTGGAAACTGTTCTTTATACTGTATAACCCTTCTCGTTCTTTTGCCACCGCGTGGGTTTATTCTCGCCTCTTGAATGATACAGTCACACACCACAACACCTACAGTAACACGATTTCACTCTGTTAGATCATGAGTATTCTCAGTCTTTTCCGCACAGAAACCGTCCTCTGTGGTTACCTGCTTTCAGAGCGGCTGTGTGTGCGTGCGTGCGTGCGTGCGTGCGTGCGTACGTGTGTGTGAAGAGAGAAAGGAGAAAAAGGAAGAGAGGCCACGTGGTAGAGGAGCTTATGGTTGAGCGACAACCAACCCGCCCTGGAGATATGCCGTTGGTCGTGTGGAGTGGTGACGTTACTTTCTTGCTTCATCTATCTGCTGTTCTGGTGACGATTCGGCCGATGATGCAATGACGCAGACGTTGGTGTGTGGTGGTGGAAACACGAAAACTGGACACGAAGGTCGCGATTGGCATGGCTTTGCTCTTGGTGTGGATGCTGTCGCTCTGTTTTGCTCTCCTTTGTCAAGCACTGGATACACATTTTAACATAAGTATGAAAGGGTTGTTAGCGACTTGACGACGTGACTGTTAGGCTTTTCAATCCATAAACAGCGCCATTCGCATTCAATTTATTTTTTCTAACAGCAACATGTTATGATTTTAAGTTTTAACTTGGAATTTAAGTTTGCCAACAGTAGATTTCTTATATTTAATCAATAGTATTATCTTCAGTTTCGTCTTTAATATTTTTTATTTAAAACATTCTTGCCTAATTTCCGTTTTAAGATTTAATTTTACAGATCGCCCTCCACCCCATCCCCTCCACGTGAAATAAAGTAATTCCCCACCCCACCCCTCCTTTACACGGGATACAACATTGACACCCGCCAACAATAGCTCAATAGGCAACAACAGGCAGCACAGCCACCCCTAGCAACATCTAAATCTTTTATGATTATTTCGGTTTTAATTAATTTCGCAACCCTTCATGGAATCACCACAAGAATAGAGGCATGGCTCAAATACATCTAGGTGTAAGCGGCCATAAAACCAAATGAAAAAAAAATAAAAAAGAGGCTAATTTACCTAATACGTGTCGCCAGTCTTTTAAAATGCATGTAGTCACGTCCATGCACGTGCGAAATATGGCACGTGCGACTGATGCGTTAAGAGACAAATTACCTGAGTTTGTTCAGGACCAGGAAACTCTTTATAATCTGATATATAACAAGCTAACATGACGCAGACGCAAACACAGTACCGGCAATGCAAACTCCAACGATATTCTGCGATATTTTTATGTAGTATGTTTCCAATAGATAAAGATAATCCAGCCACGTGAAAAACTCTGTTAACCTTCCCATAATCACGAGCTTAGGCAATATACCACGTAATGCAAACACTAGTCAAGCGGCTCTGGATAGCACGCATACACAAACTGAGTAAATTAAATCACAATTAAACTCAAATAATCACTAGCATAGGGTGGGGAAAGTGCTAAAATTAGCATTGTGGAATGGCAATGGCTTTATAACAAAATGCCAAAATAAAATTAATTCTCATGCCTTTGATAAAATAATTGCAGAATGTGATATGATATTATTAACCGGAAACTTGGTGCTCAGAAAATGGGTATACACATATATCACTAAACAAGCAAAGAAACAAACAGGCAAAGCGTGACTCTGGGGGGGGGGGCTTCTAATTTATTTTAAGGACCAAATAGCGACCGGTGTCTCTCTAGAAAGCAGAGAACCCGATGACTAAAGACTCCAGAAGTTAAACGAAAATTGGCACCATTTGTTAAATTTTTGTAAAACCACGGGTATTAGGATCGTTAATGGCAGCGTGGGTATGGATCGAGGCAGAGAGGAAATTACACGTATTACTGAATGTGGCTCTAGCTTAGGAGATTATATTCTTTGCTCTGCAAATAAACTAAGACTATTAACCCATTTTGAAATCCAAATGAGCTGTCTGATCATAAAGTGCTAAGATGTGATGTATTAGTGAATACACGAGCAGAGGCGAGGACAAATTCAAAGAGCATGCAATTACCATTACACAGAAATATATTTGGGATGCAAAATTGATAAATGAGTACAGGGCTAACTTGTTGAAACCAGATTCTTTAGAAATACTAAACACATTTTAATACTGAACTGGTACCGTGAAAACAAAGGCAAAACGTCGCATTTAAATATGACCCATTCGTGAACAGAGTTTAAAAGTAGTGTACAGAAGCATCGAAGAGAACAGTGTATTAGTACAACAAAACAATTATTAGAGGCCCAGTATTCGGATCCTAAATTATACTGGATATTAAATTAAAAAGCAGATACAAAGCAATCTATAAACATCACACTGGATTAATTCGACGGGGTTTTGTCTCCGGCTGACGCAGATATTGTCGATCTTGTGCATGAGTACCAAACAAGTGAAGTACAAGTGGTATTCGCCGAAACAATGTACACAATTGTCTTGGTATAACGTTATTGAGCTGCCTTGGCAAATTATTCACGAAGGTTCTCAATAATCGTCTCAATGCCTGGGCAGAAAATACCCGCTGTATGTATAGAAGGACAGGCTGGTTTTCAGCCTATTGTGGACATAATTCTCTCTACATATATATGGCGCCTTAAAAATCAGATAGCTGTGGGCAGGCGACGCTCATCAGCTATGGCAGGCGCCTCAACGATGAGAGGGAAAACGACAATTCCAAAAGCTGGTAGACAGAGTTCATTAACCAGAGCAGACAATCTGTCGAGGAGAGGTAAATCTTTGAATTAAATACCTGAGTAGACTGGGATCATTATATATATATATATATATATATATATATATATATATATATATATATATATATATATATATATATATATATATATATACATATATATCAGGCTTGAGTCCAAGTGCAGGGTATTGCATTAAATGCAAATACAAATGTTTGTAAATGAATCAAATGCAAATGCAAGTGCAAATGCAGCCTAGTGTCATTGCATTTAAATGCAAATGCAAATGTTTGCAACTTATTCAAATGCAAATGCAAATGCATTTGCAAATGTATTTGCAAATGCATTTGAATATTTGGGCACACGTCTGGTACTGAAATTCTGAGTATGCATCTGCCATCTATGTGTCTGCTGGTGGTGACTATTGTTTGTAGAACATTTTTGCAGACCAGAAGACAATTTTTGAAATTTTACCACTGGAATGACTGTCTCGCTTATTCAACCAGTCATTCCAGTGTACAATTTTCAAAAATACTTTACTATGAAAAAAATTATACTTATTTCACCATTAATACGTTAACCCTCGAATTCGTTTTATAAAATTTCAATTTTCTCAAAGAAAAAATCTATTTACCACTGAAATCACTGGCTCGGTTATCGGGCTAGTCATTCCAGTCGTAAATTTTCAAAAATATTCTTTGCTCATATGAGGGTTAAAGGGCTAGGGGTAACCATTAAAGCATTGAATTTTCAGATTCCTAAATATTATGTTGACTATTTTGAAGGGTAATTTCATTTGTAGCCATTTCACCCTATGGAGGCAACATGTGTCAGTCAAATTATTTTCAAAATAATTATCAGCATATGCACTAGCTGTATGAATTTAACAAATATTCTGTTGAATATTTTGAAGATAATTTGACTCCCAGCTGTGGGTCAAAGTTTCCAGTCAAATTTGTTTCAAAATGTTCATCAGCTTATTCAAGACCTGAACTAAGATTCTGGCACTTAACTTTTAACTGTTAACTTTGTCTGAGATCATCTTAGTCATATATGGCTGAGTATGTGTGTATAGTCAAACTGAATGACAGGCGCTTCTAATCACAATGGGTGAACAGTAAATTAACCCATGTCAACAGAATTATCGGCATCTATTATTTATTGATCTTGGTAAATGTCTATTTGCATTCCAAGAAGATAATCTTTGGAATTTTACAATTGGAATGACTGACTCGATTACCAAGCAAGTCATTTCAGTCATAAATTTTCAAAAATTGTATTCACTTATTATGCAAATGGACATTCAAAAAGCCAATCTTGACAACTAATGGATTAAGAGATTTCTGAATGAATGGAGTTAACAACACAATACCCTATTCATAGATTGGGCAACCAGAGATATATGGCTCACGATAATTACATTGAAAAGAACTTGACAAAGAATATAGAGAGGACTGGTTGAGTAGATTGCGCTGTAGTCAACAGTGCTCGAGTGACCAGCTGTGTTTTCGGGCTAAAAGAATGCGGTTCTTTAACACAGATGATCATATGAATATTATTAATTTTCCTGAAAATCAACGTATTGACTAAAGCAACAATAACGTTTAGTCCAATTGTTTCATTACCCTTTTGGTTCCCAAACCGGCCAAAACCAGCCCTTGTGGTGGTCTTTACAAATGCCCATTTGCAGGCCAAGAGAGGACAATCACTGAGCCAATTATTCCTGCGGTTTTGTATGTGTTGAAGGGTCAACACATTGGACAAGAGAATGGAGGCACCCATTCCTTACTATTTATAAGGTGATCATATTTATTATGCACTAGAGATACGTTTATATCAGAAACAAATTAACTAAAATTTGTTGGCTTGCTAAGATCTCAACTGACTTAAGTCAAACTAATTTCAAAATATACATGATTTTGTATATTTAAGTATATGGATGGCTGAGAGCTACATGCTAAGAAATTGATAGTGAAATGGGTTAATAAATCACAGAGAATTACTTTTCTAATTTATAGCAACAGAAATGGTATTTTTATGATTTAACAAATAAATGGTTGAATTTTTTTAAATAAATTTTACTGGATGCTGTGGCTGCTATTTACAACAGCAGCATGTTCCAATCAATTTTGAAAGAAATAAAAAATGTGAAAAGTGGTGCTATTGAGAAAAATCAAATGCATTTGAAAACTCAAATGCAAATGCAACCCTTATCATAAAAATGCAAATGCAAATACAAGAAATTCAAATGCAAATGCAAATGCAAGTGCGTCAGAAATTTCATAATTGCATTTAAATGCAAATGCAAGTGTAAATGCATTCAATTGCAAATGCATTTGCACCTGCACCCAAGCCTGATATATATATATATATATATATATCACCCCCCCCCCGCCCCCCCCCCCCCCCCCCCCGAAGTATGCCCAGGCTTGCGAGATAGATATGTATTGAATATCTGCTGACCTATCGTTGTTACCTTAGCACGTGTCTACAGAAGCACTGCCTACATAAAGATTAGTAATAATCATGTAAAAAATGAGAAATAATAACAGATGTGACGACTCATGTCAACTTCATAACCATAAATAGCATCATTAATTGCTATTCAGCCAGAATTGGCAGTTAGTCTAATACCTTACCTGTCAGAAACTGTGCAAAATGGTTTTAATGGTTTTAATCTGGACACGGATTAATGCGGACAGCATGTTCACGTCACTCCGCATTGCCAATTGACATTGCCAATTGTCACGGTGTACTTAGTAAACCTCGCCTATGCACTCGATAACACTACAGTAATCGATAAAGGGATCTATTTCTAGTTATGGCCCTGAATTCCCAGAATACCAATTTCAAGGTATCTATACAGGTAACCTGTTGAATATTTTGAAACTAATTTGATTGCGTGCTGTTGATGCCTAAACAGAGTGTTTATTAAACATTAAATCATTCAAAGACATGCAATTGATGAATTCAATTTCTCAGTCAAACATGACGTCATAATCAACGACGTCACGTATAGGCTGACGTCATAATCAATTACGTCATGAATGGCGTGATTATTCCCGTCATAAACGCTTAATAGTCCGTCAAGTTGTACGAATTGTATGTCTGTACTTTTTACTAAAAATGCTGACGACTAAGGTCAGGTTCGTCTCCTAGCTATGGTTAGCTATAGCTAACTAGATTCCTAGTCGAACTCAAATAATAGTTAACTAGCTAGTCAACTATAGTCGAGAGAGCACCTGAGCTCGGGTTAGATGGTTAGTGCGAAATTTACGTAAATTTCAAAATGGCGGACACCGATCGCTTGCCACGAATAAATGCATATAAAAGTGTAAATATTTCATTAAATAACTTAGGTCTGATGAAATTATGCTTTCCCATTGTATGCCATTGTTCCCAAGCCCCTATTCATTTCCACGTTATGGACGCTTTCTGACGTCTTAGCGGAAAAATAATCCATTTTCGTAGGCCAACAAAACAGACGACAGAAAGGTTTAATGGAAACTGGTACCCGGCTCCAAATTGTCTGCAATAGTAATTCAATGGGGATCTCTGTACCAACGAATTATAGTTAACTATACTGGGCATAGCAACTGCGCAACGTTGAGTAAACCAGCAAACTGACTATATTTAGCAATCTAAGCTCCACCCACATCACGTCCGTGTTGGGATCACTCGATCTCTGAACTCACTGACTATCAATTTCTAGAAAACTATACATGTAAGGTGTTGAATATTTTGAAATTAATTTGACTGGGTGCTATTGCAGCAACAGCGCCCAGTCAAATTAGTTTCAAAATATGTGACAGAATGTTTTATTAAATAGTAAAGACATACAATTCGTTGTTAACTGGTTGCTACATCCTGCAATCAAATAGGTCAAAATTCAAACAGTTTACTATTGACCCAATATGTACTATGTGTGGCGATGAACGAGAGGACAGTGGATAGTAGGACCAAGTTGGAATGATGTTAGGGTGATGTTAGTTCACCTCCCACCCCAACACACATACGCACGCACGTACGTACGCACGCATACACGCACGCACGCACGCTCGATGTGTGCAGACGAACCAATCAATACATAGTTCAGATTGTATCATGGCACATTACTTAGATCCAATGCCTCTAAGACCTGAGCCACTGGTAACAAGTGCTAAGTAATTTGCCATGATACAATCTGAACTATGTATTGATTCTTTTGTCTACACACATCATGTGTGTTAGGGGGTGGGGAGATAACATCACCCTAACATCATTCCTACTTGGTCCTACTATCCACATGTGATTGGCAATGACATGTCAATGTGCAAACAAATTAGAAACAATGCTCATGCGATACTACTACACAATTTGCTGAATCCAATCTAACAACAGATAATTTAAACATACTAGGATCCTTTGGTCCTATGAACCTTTACTAAGTTGACTCACTGCTAATATTCTCAATGTAACACTCTTTTTGTTACTGGATCGGGCTTGGTTGTGTCATGTTGACATTCTCCCCTGCAGCAGATTGCTGGTTAGTTTCTGTAGATTTAGGTGAAGATTCGGCTAGGGGTACTGTTTAGTCCTGATAGTGACTCACTTTAGGCGACAACTCTAACTCATGCTGTAATATCGCCAAACTATGTGTGCTGCTTGCTGTGTGCATTGACCTAAAGAATGCTGTTGCAATATTTGGCAGTCCACGCGTAAACGGAACCAGTTCACATAATTATTAGTCAAGGGTGGGTAAGGCAATCTATACCTGCACATCTTGCCAGAGGCGACAGCAGTCACATTGTGCTGCTTTTACAATCCACGTGACATCTTAAAGCTTATACTACATGTATATTCCGTCATCTTTATCTCTGGACATTGGTATTGATGTTTCCACACTTCAGGAGGCAAAGTAAAATAAATGTTTTATGACGACATTTAAAGAAAATGTTCCTACCTTTTGGGGCTCGCTCTCTGACCTTAATTAGTATATTAATTCTGCCTGTAATTTTGGTGAACACTGATGTAAACAATCTAGAGATTTGACCGATTTGTGAGGTTGCGTCAATAAAAAAAGTTGGTAGCGATATAAATACAGTAGACATGAAGACGATAGAAACATTTCCTGGTCGATGCTCCATAGTTTCGTATTTGCTTTGTGGTAAACTTTATACCGGATTTTGATGGCAACTACGAAAATAAGTCCCAGTTGCATAGCTACTCAATCCATTATTTAAATTCTATTCTCTTTCTCATATCATTTTGATTTTGGTTCCTTCTTTGTTGACCGATTCATACTTTTAATAACATTACAATTTTGGAAATACTAATTTTAGGTGAGCTCCAAAACTTTTTTAAAACGACTCAAACTACACAGATACCGGAGATGTCATCACTTCTTCATCTTCAGCCTATTTCAAGAGCTGGACATTTCCCTCTTGTATTTCTAGTTAAACCTACGATCGCCCTTTCTTGGTGACCTGTAATCTACCAACAGATTGGAACTTGCTCATAAATGGGCAGCAGCTAGCTTTCTGCTGAAAATGTTAGGGGAACACATTGCCAACTAACAATTGCATTCGATGTATACGGTTGGACTATGATTTATTACATGGCTAGTCGGGTATATAAAGGAATTTTAGTGGGTACCTCGCGAACATATTGTAGAGTGGTTGTTAGCACCAGAACTATAAGATTGTTTTGGTATAATTTGGCGGTGGTTTTGTGTACTGAACACTACAGTCTTAAAACGTCATATCTGACATGTCTGACATTACTAACCGCTTCAGAGCTTAATGTCGCTCAACACCAACTTAATTATCTTGAACCGCTGATTGTGGTGTGGTGGCAACATCTGTTTCACACACCTTTGCCTGCGTTGGGAATCGATTTACATACTTTGAACACTGACTTCATAGAATGTAAATTTCAAGGTGACTATACAGCGCCCAGTCAAATTAGTTTCAAAATATTCAACATAATCTTTATTAAATAGTAAAGACATGAAAGACACAATTCGTACACTTGATGGACTATTCAATGTTCACCACGGAGCTAGATACGTCATTCATTACACATTTTGAATGTGACGTCAGTCTACATGTGACGTAATTGATTATGACATCATATATTTGAGTGACAGGTCGACACATCTCTCCAATTATACACAATTCACTCAAACATAAGCTAAACAAGTCCTGGCACAGATACAGAATGCTTTTGCAATATAAAATTAATATATTACGTCTATACTCGCGACAGTTCTCTATTAGCGAGAATTTAGGCAATCTGTTACACACACCCCACACATCCCATTTTCTGTACATAGAATAAACCTGTTTGAAAACAACGATACAGCAGTACAAATTTTAGAATTGTTGTTGTAGTAACTGTAATGAAAGAATATCGTCCAGGGGTGATCTTCATTTTCTGAATCCAGCATGTTATTCTGGGGTGCATTTACTCATGTACTCAGTATCACTGTGAATTAATTTCCCATGCAGCTTAATGATGTTATTGAGTGGTAGTGGTTATACTGGTCCACTATCATATCGTTATTCTCAAGTAGCACCAACCTGCCGCCAACATTGTATCATATATCGATCTACCACTCATATCTCAGAATCTGTATCCGCCAGATCAATATTCACAATTACACATTTGAAGTCATAAACCGGCGTATTTGATCTATATATGGTTCACGATGTACTATTTCAATCGATCATGTAAGCTATGAGACGTTCTTGAAGCGTGTGCAGCATCAGCACACGGTGTCCATGTGTCTCGCATCACCTGTATACGGATAATGTAGGCCTGGCCACATTTTTTTGTTAACTCATAAGTCTGTCGATCAGATCTGATAATTTCATTCCGATTTAAGGAATATTATGTTGACTATTTGAAAACTGTTAGCTGTATCGACATCGCTAACATGCTCGGCGATGTATGCATTTCTGGGGTGAAGGGGATAACTGATCCCAGTAATCGGATGAGGGGATAACCAAGAAATCGGTTTATTATTCCAACAAATCAGCAAGATAGATTATCATTCATGAGGAATTATGGCGATGTAGATCAATGAGTATTTTTGTGCACATTCAGACACCAATACACAAATTCATGCGTTGCGATAGATTATGTTTCGCAGTTTTATGGCACAAGCTTTGTATATCATCGCTTTTCTCATTTTGTACCGGCCTTTCGCAATATGTTTTACGCACATGAGGTGCGGGTCGTCTGTTTTGTAATACATTTGCGATATCCACTTACTCGTAGCATTTAATTAATTGAAATAAATCGGATTTGCTACACCAGTGATGGGATCGATGTGGCCAGATATATTTTAACGGGGTGCATTTTTCGGAAAGATAAGAGGATTTAGAAATAAAGGCCTGACAAAAATCGTGTGTGATTTAAGAATTTGTTGACCTGTGGAGAACACACGGCGATGCATCATCGGGAGAGTGAGATATATTTTCCATGTCTTCGCACAGCACATTGGCTTTGAACATATTCACTACCAAGTCATAGCAAATACTACACGCCCCCTCTTTGACATAAGACACACACTTATAGATATTTCATTTATCAATGTCTGTACTGACAACACGTGATAATGTAGGCGTTGATTGATGCCAATGGATGAATAGAGTTTTAGCCATGCACTGCCCATTCCCCCGAGGTGTGATCGATTCAATACTAATCTCCCTAAATCTTAATTTCCAGAAAACAGCGCCCAGTCAAATTTGTTTCAAAATATTCAATAGAATGGTTATTAAATAGTAAAGACATACAATTCGTACGATATTAGCACAATATACAAGCTCATTAGATTGATATATAAGGCACACATCAGCAGGTTTGTCACAGACAACAGAAGGGAGAGAAATGTTTGAACAACTGAGAGGAAACGCGTAGCTGGTTAATGCAGCATTTTCCAAAGCTACATCATCGGCCATAATCAGATGACCCAACAAGCTCATCAACCACATATGAGAACGTGCAGATGAACACCGTAGAGTCCAGTAACTGGCGAGGGGAGGGGGCGGGGTGACACACATGTCAGGAGAAAGGTTAAGGGCCAGGAAATGAATCAGTCAATGTGGACGAAGAGGACGGGCAATCGAGTAAGCAGCATTATTAATCTATTATAACCCACCGCCAGGAACACAATGCACGCATTCTTATCTGGATAAGTTCATTATTATATCAACATACACTTATCGTATAGCCAGCTTGAACACTGTTCGGCACTACCATTGCCAGCATTAATATTTAAACTCATATTGTTGTTTCCTAAGCAGCAACATGTTCCTGTCAAATTAAATTAAATATTATTATTATTATGATTATTATTATTATTATTATTATTATTATTATTATTATTATTATATGTATAAGTATAATTAAATATTATTAGTATATGTATATCGGGCCAAAGCTTAATTTTATATAAGAGAGAGAGAGAGAGAGAGAGAGAGAGAGAGAGAGAGAGAGAGAGAGAGTTTTTAAAGCTAAAATAAATTAATCATTTCTTATCGCTTCTTATCTGACCACTCCAATTATTGCCACAATAATGAATTCTTTTGGTTAACAAAATCTCCGTTAGACCAGGTTTTCGAAATAATGAGCTTGACTGTTGAATAATAGCTAATTTTGATTTTGAAAATAACATTTCTGAACGCGTTCACTGTCAGGGACACCGGTTGTGCCCTTTAACACAATTTCCCTAATGGATATATCTTCTCGTGACTATTTCCGTACTATTCCTGGAATTTGCTTGTAGCAGATGAAAGGCTACTATATCCTGCAAACAGCGTATAATGTCTATCATGTACTTATACAAATGGAATAAACACCATAAATTGTAAAAGGGTACATTTCTAGAAAACTATAAATATCTGTTCCTGATGGCCGGAGGAGATGATGTCTACAAAGGAGAATGGAAATGATTGTCATGTCAATTATGGGTCTAATAATTTTTCCTTTTAATAAGGAATTTAATACATTTCGGATATAGGATTCAAGGTCTGTGCCAATTTTGAGAAAATGTTTCGGAGTCTATAACGTTTCTACCATGGCGGCATATATGAAAGAGATCATGCGACAGATGGTTAAGATCTGTCTCCTCTATCGGGAAGTAAAGTAGATTAATTCATAAATGCGTGTGTGGAGATGATATCGTATAGGTATCAGAGTTTTCAAGATGGATTGGACTCCCCTCCTAACAATCTAATACCAACCTATCAGTATCTGCATTAGAAAGATGTAGAAACGTTCTATTTTCTCCCGCCACAAAATAGTACGTCATTTAGTTCCTGACTCAATCCAATTAATTTCCTTTTTTTAAATTATTTCTGTTACATAAATGCATAATAATCCTCTGGCTGGAGGGGTTTCTGTATGCAACATATGCCACCTCCATTTGACATTATTTTCAGCTAGGGCATGGTAATAAAAGTGAGAATATCCAGGGCAGACATTCTGAATCAGGTAGACAACCTTTTCTACCATGGTTTTATATTCAGCCAAATTCGGAATTATGCTGTTTTAACTCTGGGCACCATAAATCAGTTTGGAGGGAGGTATAATTTACAGAAAGTTTTACATTATATAAAGAGGTGGGGGGGGGGGGGGGGTTGCATTCAGCTGAGAATTGAGATAACCTTGAAATTTTCATGAAAAATCGTTTTCACATGTGGTTCAGAAATTCAGAAAATGTATGTGTGAATAGTTATAATACTAGCAACCCCGCTATTCAAATTAAGGCGTGGCTATCATGGATTCTAAAATTACCAGGATGAATATTGTGGCTTCATTATCCTTATACTATTCTCTGTGTATGTACCAAGTATTCCTCAGCACCAGCTAATAAAGAGCGTCCTCACAATTATTATTATTATTATTATTATTATTATTATTATTATTATGGCTGATCTATATAGCGCTTATCAAAAGTATTGCTCTAAGCGCTTTGCACTGGTTAGGTATTAAAAAGGTATATGTAATTTTAAACATTCAGTCATTAAAACTATCTGTAAGTAAACAATCAGTCAATCGTAAAAACAATATAATTGGTAAAAGAACGCTATGGGAAAAATGTTAAAAAATAAAACTAGATTTTATATGATTAAAATGGAAGGTCCGCGTGTAACATAGTGCTATAGCAATATAAATAAAAAATTAACAATTATACTGAAGTTTAAAAAGATGCGTTTTTAGTCCTTTCTTAAAACCGTTAACGTGTGTCATTGTTCTGAGAGCTTTTGGCAAATCATTCCACCAGGCGGGTGCTATTTTGCTATGTGCCCTGTCACCGAAGCTGGAGAGGCGGGTTCTGGGAACTTTAAGTTGCTGTTTTGCGACTGAGCGTATGTTTCGGCTTGGTTCGTAGAGGCTTATCATTTGTGTGATATATTCTGGAGCCAGTCCTTTCAGCGCTTTGTTCCACAATGTTCCAAGTACTTTTCTGAATTTGCCTTTAACGCTGAAGCTTTTGTACCAAATTTGCTTATGCAATCACCTCCAGTAAGCGAATGTAATGGTGGGAGAACTCGGCATGTTGATCCTAATTTAAATGCCAGAATATTAAGTGGTATATATCTAACAGTCCCTCCAATACCTAACCGTGTCCAGATTTCTTTCACACCAAAACGCATCAGAGTATCACAGAAGTATAATGTTATCACAAGCACATAGCATGTGGGATAATACGAACATCTGCCTCTTCCAAATTACAGTCAAGTTCTGGAAGTTCTACATTACCATGATCCAGTTATTGGCATTTCGGTGATACATCTGCCATTCCACTTAAACTGATCTTTGCATCGGGGCAACGAAAACGACATTGTTCTTTAATCCATTTACTGAGCAGCACTTGGATCAGAGTTTTATTCATATTCGATGGCCAGAAAGTACTCATGTCTTTATCCAGTTGTGTGTCAATTCTCCTCTCTCGTACACTGTCTTTCACAGATCCCCGAATATATGTATCAAACAGAAAATGAATCTGTGCAGCATTTCGGCAATGTGAAAATGTCATTGATGGAATAGAATTGCATAAATCTCCAAAGGTTTTTTGTGTGTTGACCTTTCTGACAAATGACATAACATCGACAATATAACCTATCTGCATATCATAAACCCATTATGTTGGTCTCTGGTAATCATTCTCGGATAGTTTTTTCTCTAACTCCTTTCCTAACAGATACATTTCAGGACAGGTCAGATCATCTCCGTCAAACAGATAACTTGAAGTCACCAGATAAGACTTGAAAAGATGTTGTATTGTACCCTCTAACTCTGGCCATGTCAATGTGTTTCTGCCTCATATCGCCCTTAACATCTATTCTTTCTTGTCCTGCTTCTATTTCGATGATTTAATCTTCTGCACTTGCAAATATTTTGAGTTGTTTCTGTGAATTGTCGCAGAGAGTGGCACCATTTTCTCTATAAACCGCTCGCTTCGGAACTTTGTATAATTGGATACAGCCGTTTCCTTCACTGCGAGCACCCTCTTACTGATTTCATCCGGCACTATTGGCTGTGTATGTTGAGAAGTTTAGGCTCAGCTTCTGGAATAGCTTTGAATGAATTTTCATATGAAACAATATAGGCTAACATGTCGTGAATCAGCTTCTCATTAGATAAGGTTTGTGCAGTACTGAATTCATGGGTTAAAATTAACTCAAAACTTGTCGTTTTGACTCCACTTATTTCTCTGAAACTATTTGACACAGCTAACATCTCGTGATATATTAAGTTCCACTGCCATACAAATCGTTTCCGCCTTGTACTTCCAATGTGCCTGCACTACTCTTTCAAAACCGATTTATTGTCTGCTCTAAACACATGCCAGGAGGAACTGCAGTGATTGGGCTTGCTGAACGTTTCACAACAAGCCTTCCTGCTACAAACATCTGATGAACATATGGGCAAGTAACTGGTAATTTTCTCATATCCTCGATGTACAATGAGAATCAACTTAAATTAGTTTATTGAGCCAAACAATGCAAATAGAGTCAGCGATTCGTGAACACAATCTATATGGGGTTCCCAATTCCCCTCTCTGTCAGCTCTAACAACGTTTCTTACCAGGCCAACAATCTCGATAAAGTAGTTCCAATATGCAAATAATGTGTTACTCTTGGCATATCCATTTGTCATGAATTCCTCAAGGTCTGCAAGCATATTCTGTGAAGATTCTTCAAATTTTTCCACAAGATCTCGACTTAACCTCTGGTCCTTCTCAGACACACTTTGTTTCAACTGACTAAGTATATCCAGGACCTCTTTATATTTGTCAACGCTGAATAATTGAGAGAGCTCGACTAACTGCAGTCTTTGCATTGTTTCTGCTAGCAAAGTCAAGTCTGCCAACGAACGCTCATAGTCTGAGTCACCTATCACTTGTTGTACAACATTTGTCCCAAACACATGGTTCTGAATCCAAATGGTCTCTGCTCCGCTTCCACACACGTATTTACCAATTGCGCCAAGGATGATTTTGATTTAATGGAGATTTCCCAGGGAGAGGACCACGTCTGTGAACTGCTGAGGATTCCATGGAAGCATTTCTCGTACAACCTTATAAACACATTCATCACAGAATATTGGAAGTTGTGGCTGTTGAAGTTGGTTGCAAATGTTCTTAAAGTTCTCCAATGCGGTAAACACCGTTTGGTATTCTGTGACAGGAAATGGTAACACTGTTAGAATGCCTACTATCTTCACATGTATTGTCTCATTGCTGATTAGAGAATCGAATGCACTCCATGAGGGCACTGCTTGGGATTCGCACTCTGCATTAACGTAACCTTCTTCAATGTCTTTTAGACCTAGTTTAGAAATTGCCCATGTCATGTCCTTGAGTTTTATTTCTTTTATAATAGACTCATCTGCATGGTACATGCCATCTGAAACAACTAAATCTGGAGGAATATCGTCTCTTTTTGAACTCTTATAATACTCCATTCTCACTTGGCATGGAAGCTCTTGTGTAAATATTTTAGCGCAATGTATAACATTTGTCTTAGATATATTTGGCTTCCTATGAATCTCAGCTGGCATATCCTGAAAGAGAGCAGACACAGTACCATGGCATCCTTCAATCCCAGATAAGGTACTTTCATCATGGTCGAAATTATTGAACGCACCCATTGTTAACTCAACTCGATCAAACTGGCTATGGATGGGTGTAGTACTGTGACTCGATTCAAGAATTAAGTTTGCCATATCAGTAGATATTCTGTAGATGCTGGCACAACATGTGATTTGTCACAGTTGAATAACATAGTAAAAAGTTTAAGTACGCTATCTGGAATGGAACTGTTCCTCCAGGATTCTTCAATGTGACTAACATCACATAATTTATCACACAGTTCTAAGTCTTGATCAAGAAGAATTAGCATTTGCAGTTCATCGCCATAGTAATCATAAATGAGTAATCTCATTTCTCCGTTAGTGAATTCAGTTTTAGTACCACTGGACTTTAGCTGATTATTAGCTTTGTCTCTCGGGTTGCTTAATAAATATCCACGTCCATCCTTTAAAGAACAGTCTATTTCAGTGGTCAATTCACTAAATACCTGCGATTTCCTTGAGGGAATTGATGATTTAGTAGGCATTTTTAGTTCTCTGTTATAATCCAAAAAATACGGTCTTATGCAGTTTTTATAGCAATACAGATCTGCACCAAACACCGAATGTACATCTTGAATATCACTAGTACGTACGTATGCCTCATCATTTAAGCACAGTACGTATGATTACTGAATTCTGTATTCTGCAGATGTAGTAGTAGAAACACCCTACAGCTGCAATCAGTCCTTCTTCGCTTTTGCCCACTGTGTCTTGTCCTCAGCCGAATTACTTAGCTTCCTCAAGTCCATTCTTGACTTGGGTGTACAAGGCCTGCTTTCTCGAGGTCACCTCGTAGCACGCTTAGCAGATTTATGCAATGGCGTCCTCTCCTGGCTTTGTATTTGCTGGCTCCGGGTAGGGAAAATTCCGATGCTCTCTGGGCTGGTGTCTCTTCTGGCATCCTTAGCACATGGCCAAACATGGACCATCTTTACTGGGCGACTTTTACAGACAGCGGCGACGTATTACACATCTTGTATAGTGCATCGTTGGAAATTATGCTGTCTGGCCATCGGGGTCCAGTGATGGTGCGTAGGTGTTTGCCGTGGCAGGCATCAAGTTCGTCTAGAGCTACCTTTGGAGCTGCCCAGCTGTTACAGTCTTAAAGCATCAAGGATACACAGGTTGCATTGTGTAACCGTAGCCTTTTTATCAAGGGCATCTTTGATCTACGAATCCATAGCTTCCAGAAGGACTGGAAAGCAATGTTCCCCATGACGCATTGTGCAGCAATGTCAGCAGTACTGCAAAGCAGTGAGCCCCAGATTTTACTTTTCCTCCATGGTTCGCCGCCACGAAGTGTGTCGTCATTTTCTTTAGTTTCATGCTTTGTAGATAGGTATATGTGGGTGAACTCTGTTTTGGATTCATTCATAAAGAGATTCGCAATTCTTAGTTTTTAGTTTGCTTGTAGCTATTGGGAGAAGTTCGTCAAGGGGTTTCTTTTCCTCGTCTATGAAGTCCACATCGTCGGCATATCCCATCTCTAGTGGCATACCCAGCATTGACACTGGGAGTGGAGGGGGGGGGGTGGTCTTGTGGAACTTTCCCGCACAGATTGCAATACGGCAGCAAGGTAGCAGGTGGCAAGCACCGGAGATAGACCATCTCCATGTGGGGAGCCGATTGATGTCTCAAACTCCACTGACTTGACGCGTACTCTCAGCTTGGTGTCCGCAAGCAGTAGTCTCATTAGTCGTAGCTCATCTTCCTAGCAACTGGCCTGGGTAGTACATCTAGGATCTTTGAGCGTTTAATTGTGTCGAAGGTTCGTGACATGTTAATGCCCATTTTGTGGACGTCCTAGTAGTGTTTGGACATGATGCTGTTGAGGAGCACAATGGGCCACAGATTGGTTGGTGAGCCAAGTGGCTCCTTGGGCTTGGGTAGTGCGATAAGGGTGGCTTGGCCTAAGCATCGATAGGAAGGTGGTGCATAAAAGCTGAATTAATTAGGTGCGTGATTAGCTTTGAGATAATGTCACTTGCATATTTGAATAGTTCATTGCTCATGTCATCAGGTCCAGATGCACTCCATTTTTCAGGGCTTTAAGTACCTTCTCAACTTCTGCTGTTTCAATTGGTGTTAGTAATGGCTTGGGGTCTTCTGAGAACGGATGCAATGGCTCATCATCGTTGTCAGTGAACTGTTCCTTAAACCATTCTCGAATCGCCTCGACTTTTCCCTGGTTAGTCCCGATAAAGTGTCCTTCAGAGTTGTGCACAGTGAGTGGTGGTGTGTAGTCAGTAACTCTCAGGGCTCGGGCTGCCCGAAACATTTTGTGACAGTCATCCGTGGCTGTGATTTCATCTGCTAGGGAGCCTGGTTGTTGAATAGCAAGATCTTTTAAGCATTTGCTAATGTGGCGCAGAATGTTATTGCGCTCCCGGCGTAGTTTGGTGCGGTCTTCACTTTGGCCACTTTGATAGATGCGCAGCCGTAATACTTTCTGCTCTGCTGACAGTTTTACTACTAGAGGGTCGTCAGTATACCTAGTTTGGATGTTTTTAAAGAATAGCTATGGTGTTGGTAGCTGATGATTCCATAGATATCAGTATTTTGGTTAGGGCTTCGTTTGGATCGGAGCTGACGTCGATGTTAGCTATCTGCTCCCCGAGGGCCATTTTGTATGACATTTGAGTGTCAGTGTCGCTGATGAGCTTGGGTGGGTTGTAGGTGACTCTACCCGCTTGCCTGGTATGGCGTTTATATATTAGGTAGGGAGGGATCGTTCATCCGAAGGCGTGTAATGACTGGCTTATGGTTAGAATTGAGGTGTGTGTCTCAACACGAACGAGCGTTCCGGAGTAAGGGTTTTGCTTCTGTCTTGCATAGTATGAAGTCAATTTAGTTGAAGACAGCTGTTATAGCCTTAAAACCGTTTGAGGCTTTGCGATCAGAAAGTACAGCACTGCCTTTAACATTTTTTCGAACACCTGTCTTCACAGATTCTATATTTTGCATATTCACCTTTGTGAGTAAGTTTGTCACACATTACACATTTCTTGCTGTAGTAAGCATCCGTTTTTGCCGTATCCGGTGTTGATCTTCCAGGGATTTGAGATCGTGCCGCTAGACTGGTACTTGCTGTGTCCGTTTCTCGCGTATCTGCTTCATCTGATTCCTGCGTCTACAATCGTATTCTGCTGACCATTATTTGTCCCAAGGCGTTTAGTCTCTGTCACTTTCTGGCAGATGATGCATTTGCTTAAATCAAACTCGGTGGACGATCACCTGCTTTTCAGAGGGACCCCTATCGCATCCATATATGTGGACACATAACAAATATGTGTTAGAAAATCATAAGTATTTCAAATTCCTAAATTCAAATATATTGTATGGTACAGCCAAAATTATCTTGAAATGTTTCCAAGACAAAATAAAACATACTGTTGAATATTTTTGTTTTGCAAGTATGCCATTTTCCTGATGTTGAACATAACAGCCTATAAGTGGATGGCCATTGAACGTGGCGTGGAAAGGCTGCTTATTTTGTCATGTGTTGTTGTATCTACACTGAAAGTGACGCCTTTAGCAGGTATTTCTAGCCGTATATCATTCTTAATGTATCAATGATAATCCTAGCAAAATATAAACATATTAAATCTTCAATGAATCGGTTTCTGTAGCGTGGCTACACATTATTTTGGTATTTATGACACGCTAGCACGTATACCATTTCGTATCATAGGCGTTTACATGTAGTAGATGTAGCTGTCAATGCCAAAGAATCATTATAAAGACGTTTATTGCTTGCTAATTGATATATCGATCAAATAGAAATTACTATTATGGCTTGTGTTAATCATTTTCTATGTTCATATACACACTAAAAATTCGTAAATTGTATGAGAGATTATGAAATATGGTGTTTTGTAATTTTTGGCAAACCGAAAATAATGGGGAGGGAGGTAGAATATTTATTCTGCATATTTTAGAATCCATGATCGACAGGCTTCGTCCTGAGGAGGCATGAATAGCTTGGTTGCCAGTATCATAACTGTTCAAAAACCTATATTTTCCGAATTTCTGAAACAAAAGTGAAAACGATTTTTCGTCAAAGATTTCAGATTTTTGTCAATTATCAGCAGAATACACCTCTATGTTATCTAAAACTTTCAGAAAATCATATTCCGTCAAACGATAACAAGTTGGATGAATTTAGCGTCACATATCTTATCAAAATTGTATCTATGGCTCCTAGAGTTAAAATAGCATAATCCCGAATATGGCTGAATATAAAACCACGGTAGACAAAGGTGTCTACCTGATTCAGAATGTCTACCCTGGCTTTTTTGCGTCTAATATCATGCCCTAACAGAAAATAATGTCAGACCGAGGAGACATATGATTGCGTACAGAAACCCCTCCAGCCGTCCCACTATAATAGTAAGAGGGCTCGTGAAAATTGCAAAGTACTCCGAGGCCCGTTCTATAAGTTGAACTTTATGTTGCGCCGCGCTAATAACGACTGGTTGATTTATATGGACCATTTTCAGGCAGATTTAGCTGGCACGGCACAAAAGAAGTTCGACTTATAAATCGGGCCTTAGAACAGTTTCCGTGACGAACATATTACGTAGCTGGCGGATTGCCACCGTTGTCGTCGATACTCCACTCTCGTAACACCTCTCCAGAGCTTGTATTATTTCTGAGGAGAGGCCGCAGATTCCGAAGCGAGGCCGCAGAATACAGTGTAGGGATACGATCTGCCACCTAGGCTACCTGCTGTCATAATCAAAATGCATCGCCTGCAGATGGACATTCACACACGACCATTGCATGGGCGCATTTTATCCGACTTTGTCGTGAAAGAGTTAAATTATAAAGAGAACGAGGCTGTCTATTAGATCGATCGAGAGGATTGTGTTCAGCTACAGATGCATGCACATTTTGCTTTCATACACGGCCAATAGTGTGCATAACTTTTAACCGTTTTAATGGTGAATAGTTTGTTTCCATGTTACCATGATAATTGTCCTTACGCCATCAGCCGTGCTGCTGAAAGATGTTGCTAGTTAAGAAGCAGTTTGTTGCTGAACGGTGTTGTTGTTGTTGTTGTTGTTGTTGTTGTTGCTGTTGCTGTTGTTGTTGTTGCTGTTCTCTAAGCTAGAAATGAGTATTTCAGTTCAAATTTAAAGCGTCTTTCAAGATATAACTTAGAGAATGGCATTGTTTACTAGCACAATGTCGCATATACATATTGGTATTGTTGCTAATGCATTAAGAATAGATCGATGTACATGCAATAGCTGACGATTGTTAGTTCACGTAAGACCAGCTAAAATCGGTGAAAGCGTATATCTAGATGGCTCAGCATAACAATAAACATATACAAGTTAAACAATCGATACACTGTATTTCTCCAGGCCATGCATATCGTCATTGCACGCATTTATCCTTTAACTAACATGAAATTGAACCCATCTATCTAGGAAATACAGACATCTCGTATCACATTCTTTCATATAGGAAATATATTGAACGTTTAAAACGAGAGAATGTTGCTGCTTCTAGTTAAATTCTTTTCAAATTGTTTACTAGAATAATTCTTATAATTATAATTATAAATGTTGGGATGATTAATTGTCTTTTGAAACATACCTTAAACCGACTATTATAAAAAAAACTATGATTTGAACGTGTATTCACTCGTAGCAAAATCTGTCGCCATTTTATTGCTAATTTCCCTGCTTCTCATTTTTCTTTAGCTATCTTCAAACTAATGTAAGTCAAGCGGCGCTGTCCAAGAGAAACCCAAGGTGTCAGTAACATTGGTAAGCAAACTCTCGTACCAAAGGACCGTTCCTGTTTTCCCCATGCCCACACATCGCTCTTGTTGGGATCGATCCATCCCTGAGCTCCCTTACTATCAATTTCCAGAAAACTATACAGATAAGCCATAAGATATCGCAGCAACAGCGCCCTGTCAAATTAGCTACAAAATATTCAACATCATGGTTATTAAATAGCAAAGACATACAATTCGTACAACGTGTCTGCCTATTAAGCGTTTAAGACAGACTAAATCGAGTCATTCATGCTGTGATTGATTATGACGCGTCATCATACACGTCACGTAGTTGATTATGGCGTCATATGACGTCAGATGATGGATGGATAAACTGGAAAAGTCCACTGAGAAGTGTAAGACGTTAAAAACAATGGACCTTTCCAGTTTACCCATCCAACATATGGCGTCATAATCAACTACGTGGCATGTGGACTGGCGTCATAATCAATGCCGTCATTATGATGTCATGAATGACGGAGACAAGTACGTCACGAACGCATAATTGAAGACAGACTAAGTGTTGTTCTGCGGGTTGTGTCTTTACTACTTAATGAATATTTGGAAGCTAATTTGACACGGCGCTGTTACTGCCATAAGCCCAGTCAAATTAGTATCAAAATATTTAACAGCTTACCTGTATAGTTTTCAGGACATTGATAGTAAGGACGTTTGGGAATCCATCGATTCAAACACGGGCGACTGTGGGTGGAGCTTAGATATAGGTGGGCGGGACATAGCTAAAACTGGAAAGGTCCATTACGCTACATGTAGGCTGATGTTATATTCAAAATGCGTAATGAATGGCGGATCTATCTCCGTCATACACGTCCGTCAAGTTTAAGATTTGTATGTCTTTTATGGATTTACTATTTAATAAATATTCTGTTGAATATTGGAAAATAATTTCATTGGAAGCTGTTGCTACCATTGTTTCAAAATCTTCAAGAGCGTACCTGTATAGTTACCGTGATATTGGAATTCTGGAAATTCAGGATTCAAAGTATATAAATTGATTCCAACACACGTAAAAGTGGGAGGAGCTTAGCTGAACATGGGAGGGGCATAGCTAGAAATGGATCCGTATCTAGCCCTTGCCTCCTATGTAATCTTAGCATTAGCTTACATCAATACTAGGCCTACGAGTTGATTATTTAAAAGACCCGTGGCATTTGCTCATTTCTTAGTCTTTTTATTTGTCATTTATGTCACTTCCTTTATTCATGTGGCCGTCCGTCACGGCATGTTGATATTATTCCCTTGCCATTTACTTTTTGTTTCCGGTGCAGCATTATTCAGGTCCGCACATCCTATACACAAAGACAAGAAAATTTGATTATTTGATTATTTATTGATGATTATATCCGATTTCCGCTGATAATGAGGTTTCAAACACAGATAGTGTGTTTATAATAACAGTTAATAATGTGGCCACGGATTCTCCATAAACAATAATTAGACAAAGGCCATACTCCCTATATAACCGTAGGACCTATGCACGATAACACGCTGAGTAGTAGTGTCTGGATTAAAATGATACCACCTCCCTCAACTGGCCACCGTTCGGCGATCCGTGGCCCCCACCGCCCTCTGAATCCGTGGAGCATAGGGTTGTTGAGACATGTGGTTAGTGTATGCCTCTAGATGGAGGCCCCCAGGGTTGTTGAGACATATGGTTGGTGTATGACTCTAGATGGAGGCCCCAGGGATTGAGAGGGCAGTGGGGGCCACCACGGATCGCCGAACGGCTGCCAGTTGAGAGAGATAGTATCATTTTAATTCCGACACTACTACTAGGCAAAATGATATCACCGCCCTCAATTGGCAGCCGTTCGGCGATCCGTGGCCCCACCGCCCTCGCAAGCCCTGGGCATAGGAATTTGAGACATGTGATCGTAGTAGGCCTCTAGATGGAGATGGGACTGTGTAGGTTCAGACAAACACGTGGTCGCTGGCAGAGTCGCATCGGCATGATGGGACCACCCATAGTGTCTTCCATCTACCTTGACAACGCTCACCTGGTAGGATGCTAAAGTGATTAGCATTTGCACCACGGCAGACTCTGGTATGTTCACATGTTACACAGATAATCTGGTGCTGAGTAGGTGTCTCCAGCAGACAACCACGTCCTACCCTCTCCACCCCATAGAAGTGGCAGACAGACTAGATCACTTCACGTGGGTGAAAGCGGTCGTAAATGTTTCTCCGCAAGGGGTCGACCCAAGGATTGTACTGGGGGTCATCCCGGAAGTGGGCCCACTTGGCATCCAATATCATGACAGTCTCAGCGCCCTGTGCCACTGCTGTAGAGGCCAGCAAGAGCAGCATGATGAGAATCATGGCTATATATGAAGAGTTAAACTGAACAGAGTGAACCCCTCAAGAAATATCTGTGCCAGATCGAGCCCTGTTCCATCCGGATCGATAGTGATCTTCATCCCCTCAGGGGCAGGGGCTAGCTGCTTCACTCTGCCGCCGGCTAATAAACGTAGCTCTAGGATTATATGAGTCGTTTGCGGGCTAGTGAGTCCGACTCGCTGAAGCAGTTTAACAGCACCCTTGGCTTTGGAGACATGTGACACACCATCTACCCGTAGGATGCTCTCCTGGAGGTTAACAGCTTCTTCTTGTCCATCGAATGTACGGCGCAGCAGGAGCTTTCCACCTGTAATCCCGATCCGGTGACCCACCCTCGTCAGGGAGACAACTTCACCTATGTAGGTGAGGAAGGATGATCCCCGATTGTAGAGCTTTCGAACTGTCCCATCCTTTTTCACAACAGTGGAGAGGGGAGTAACCTCTATGTCAATGACTGTGGGAGGCCTATATAGGGGCAACTATGTTTGCCAGTCACCCCCAGGTCCAGCGCGATACCACACTTCATTATTCTTAAATATGAATTGCAGGTTTTTTGCCATGGTCAATAGCCGACCATCATGGGCCATTGGCAGGGCACCGCTCGAATAGGGTTTGACCAGATGAAAGCTGAGGTCGTCATTTAGGGTGTTGATGTCTGCCACCTCTGTATCCAAGAGCTCTATCAACGGCCCGAGGATGTACTTCCTCTTCGGGAAATCGTACCGAACACGATCTTGTGGCCATCTATGTTGCGACCCAGACACTCCTTCGACACATACTTGAGGTCTGTGAGCACCTCCACCCCATCACCACCAATGTGGTGGAGGGAGAATGCCTTTGAGTTTGCTTCGTACTGTAGGGCGAATGACTTGCCATCGCTCTCTTCTACCTTGGCAGCATCAACTGCGTACACATCTGCCAGGTTAGTAAGACCAGTCGAGTGAGCAATTATGGGTTCCATAGCACGCTATAGGCGAGGTTTAAACAGGAGATATAACCATGCCGATTGTCCGACTGCTGCTCTCCGGTGGTGAGAACGTAATAGGGGGGGAGACGGGTCGTACAGTACCGTGTAGAATGGGTTCTCTTCAAGGTGCCCCAGTGGGGCACAACATACATACACGCCGATGTGCTACATCAACCTCTGGGCAGTGCACACAGCAGCTCACTGGTAGAAGTCGGCCGGGACATGATAGAGTATCCCCCAGGTGCCAAGAGCAACCTATGGAAAGCTATCAGTCCTAGCCTGTTCACATCTGTAAATCACCTGTTTG
Source organism: Chaetoderma sp. LZ-2023a (assembly GCA_034401795.1). Taxonomy (NCBI): domain Eukaryota; kingdom Metazoa; phylum Mollusca; class Caudofoveata; order Chaetodermatida; family Chaetodermatidae; genus Chaetoderma; species Chaetoderma sp. LZ-2023a. Next base: position 35,764,320 of record CM067370.1, on the reverse strand, counting down.
ACAGCCCCTCCATTAACATATATGTCAGCACGGGTGAGATATCGGATGCCCATTTAGCGTTTACACTCTTATTACTCATTGACCTGACGACAACATGATATCACACCAGGAATATCTTACCTCTGCCGAGATGATGAACCTGATAGAGGGTTGGCCAAAGGCCGCTCAGATGCTCGCACAGCAACATATCTGTCAACAAGAAGGAGAAGTGACTACAGCGGGAGAGCTGGTATCAACAGGCTGCCAGCATTGCAAGGAGGCGAAGGAATAGTGAAGGTTCCCGATACTGGCAGGCCCTCCTGGAGGAGAGTAAGCGGGATGCAGGAGTCTTGACAGACGACGATAAGCCAGATGTCTTCACATACTACGATGAGCCAGATGTCTACGACGATGAGCTAGGTGTCTTCGCAGCCGAGGATGGGCCAGATGTCATACAGTGGGAAGAGGAGATGGCGCAGAAGTGTAAGGCCAAGAAAGCCATCCAGCGGCAGACCTAATATGTTGGTCATACGGTGACATTCCAGATGTCACGTCTCAGAAAGCTACTGGCACCCGACATAGCTATGGATTCCCACTGTCTAAGAGACGTCTGTCTCGACACCAGCAAGCTGGTATGGTTCGCCAGGCTCTCCAAAATGAATCCTTCTATGACTCATGAGCAATTATGCAGGTGATGCAGGTTCAATCTCCAGATATACTATGGCCAAATCAGAGTGGTGGAAGCAACCAGAACTATACCCCTCCATGACTGCTGACGAGGGTGGTACAGTACAGGGCTGGCGACTCCGGCAGATAGATACCATCAGGCAGAATCTCGTCCATGAGGCAGAATAGTACAGCAGAACATGTAGCCGATAAAAGACAGCCTACAACGTCCTCGCGTGTACCACTGCTGCAGGTGAGATTGGAGCCACTGCTGGTGTGGTAGCTGTGCCCACGCTCGCTACAGGGGTGGGTGCCTTCGTCTCCATCCAGCTGGGTGGTGTGACACTAGCCGCCACTGTCGTGGCCACGGGCTTGGGGGTGGGGCAGCGGCAGATCACAAGGAGGTTGGAGAAGCATGCTAAGTATGTTACACTGGCACAGAGTATGCTATGGACTATCGATGAGTCTGTCAGCAAAGCTCTTGCGGATGGCCAGGTCACCACTGAAGAGTACCACGATATATTGAAGGTCCAAGCCCTGTACCACACGGAGAAACCTAAAGTGTGACAGCAATACTTCAAAGGCTCCAGCGGGCGGGTTGATATGGAGGAGCTAAAAAACGACATCTTACAGCGAGGTCGCCTCGCTGGTCTCTGGAGTCGAGGCGACTACAAATAGTGTGCTGCCTGTACAGTAGCTTTAAGAACACCAGTATAGATGGCCTTCCCACTGAACCTCACAACAGTCATCCGGAACAAACCACCCTTCCTGGGTACACCCTTGACTGGCCTGAGAGGTGTACTGGATAACATACCAGAGCTAACACCGTTCTCCATCACAGTAGATGGGCGGTCCCGAACGAGCTTCTCCGTCAACCCATGACCGCTGACCAGCCGCCCCATCACCATCAAGGATGCGAAGCAAGCTCATACTTGGATGGCTACTGCAAGCCCCTCATACTGGAATCAGCAGCTGAACTTTGCCGTGTGGTGTGCCACGACACGATGTGGAGTAAGTTCCACCCTGCTTCACTCCTATTCTGGTACTCCTGAAGCTGTGCTCATCGCCAGCTGTCTCAGATTCCTCGTGTACTTCACGGTGCGACGAATCCTCCATGAGCTGGGTGTAAGCCTCTCTGATACAAACGACATCGACCCACAGCTCAACAGTCATAGCATCTCATTGGCCCGCAGACTACAGAGAGAGAGAGAGAGAGAGAGAGAGAGAGAGAGAGAGAGAAAGAGAGAGAGAGAGAGAGAGAGAGAGAGAGAGAGAGAGAGAGAGAGAGAGTTCAGCACTCACCCAGACTATCGGCGGCATGGTGGTGACAACAGCGGTTTAGGGGTTATGTACAGTGACCCGAGATGTGACTACTCAGGATTCCCCTATCGAACACCCCGACGAGTAGGCCATCGGAAGACAGCGACATTGTCGGTCGATCCAGACTCTGACTCTGGAGCGCTGTTGCAAAATATGCACATCACTCGCTTGCGGCAGGACTATCCAGATGTGTGGAAGTACTTTGTCCCACACACCCCCTCAGGCCTCACACCAGCAGGGATCGTTTGGATAATCAGTCCCTGGGAGAACGGTGCAACTGCATTCTTACAGCACAGACCCAGCTGCGGCATTCCATAGATGATGTCAGCGGAGGAGACGTCCAGGTCATGTTCATCAGTCTCGTTGAGGATATGATCATCGTGGCAGACCCCAATAGTCTTATTGCTAAGTTCCAGCAGGGGTTGCAGAAGGCCTGTCGCAAACTTGAAATTTGCTATTTCACCACACCTATGGTTGATTCCGAGCAACATGATCATGAACATCGGAGACCTTAAAGTCAGGGGCTATAACAACATGATAGTCGAGGGGAGTTCCCCCGGCGTCCACTTCGGCTTCAACACTGACATCAACGCCCCTATGCGTAGTAAGGGCCATACAGTCGTTCCGACCCTGACACTGCAGCCAGTCGACACGGCAGCTCCAGGTTTCTGACCCTGACACTGCAGCCAGTCGACATGACATCGCTTCCCGTGGCAGCTCTACAAGTGATGTCAGGCCTAGCTATCATGGTGCTCGGGATCAGCCTACTCCGCCGCTAGCAAATCAGCTATAAGACTATCCTGAATCTCTACAGTAGCAGTGGGGACCACGGTGAGACACTGAACCAGCTTGGCATGCCCTACAGCCCCTAGACACGCTGCCACCATGCACATCCAAGGGTTGGCTGGTACTGCAGCGCATCCGTTAATCCAGCTTGTAGTATCGCAGAACCTTGTTCAGCTCTGAGTCCGGTGAGGCCATGGCGGTCTGCAACTGCTGGAACACATCTGACAGATACTCCTTGTAGAAACCTTTGGGGAAATGAGGTCGCCACTGCGGCTGTCCTCGCTACAGTGGTGAGTGGAGTGGCCGGGAACTGTCTCAGAATAACTCACCACATCCCAAAGATCCCCCTCAGTGGTGCCTCCTACACTGCTTCCGCCAAGATCATGGGTGAACGTGTTACACTAATGGAGGCCGCGGTTCTAGGGCCAGCAACGAGTGCAATGGCTGAGATCATTTAAAACCTCTGAATAGTGAGAGATGGATCACGAGACCCCTGCAGCATATGAGGCATGGCGTGCCAGAGGGCGGTGTGTGGCCCATAGTCGACCACGTGGACTGAGGATTACCAATGCCCGGGAATGGTGCCACAAGGCCTGCCCCTGCAGAGAGGGTCAGTACCCTGCCCTGTAGGTGGGGCTTAGAATACACCTTCCATATCCTCTGCGTGTCGTACGAGGTGACTAAAGGAGGTAAGGGTGAGGTAACCCTGACATAAACCTCGAGTGCTGAAGACGGAGGTTCCTGGCCGCATTGTGCACTCTAATAAACCATGGACCCATGTACTTAACGCTTATGATCATGTCGATAGTCACTTACAGGACTGGCGGTATGATCAGCGAACGAAAAGAAGAAGATGTACCCTGAGCACTGCTACCTATTCCCTTGGCCGACTGCGTGGACCTCCTATGCCCAACTATTTCACTGGGGGTATGCCTAGTAGGTTTAAGACGTCTGTGTATAGCACTATGACTCTGTCCCTCACAGACATAGAAAGCAAAGAGCTAGGCGATCATTCTCACTTGGACGAGGCACGCCTCAGTTCAGAGGACACTGTTGCCCATATCTCCATCCTAGACTTCGATGAGAATGGGAGATTCGAGGTACCATTCCAGCCCGAAATCTCATCGCGAACACTGATATGGTAGGACAATCGGCCATTAACAAGGCCAAGACAGTATACAAGTGGATGGGCATCAAGGAGAGGGCGACGATGCTCGGTATGCTCGGAGTCGATGAGGCTGCGGCCATCAATATTATGGCTGAGTCCTTTGCACAAGACCGGGTTAAGGATCTCCTGAAATCGTGGAGTTCATTCCAACAGGATGGAGAGAATCTCAAGATGGGCACGATCGGCCTGATCAATATCACTGTCGATGGCATAAAAGGTGCTACTGCCAGCCTCAAGCTACCGGAGGTGAAGAAGTCAGGGTTCTTTGGTTTGCCGTTTAAGACCACAGGATAGTCATGGCTTCCCGTGCATGTATCATACATATACTGGATGTACTAGACACTGTGGGTGCTGACACAGGCCCTCTACGCTATCTTCTCAGCTACTGCTGGGATTTCATGCTTGACGCCTCCATCGCCTCCTTCGTATCCGCTGGAGGTGCAGGATTCCCCGCTCTGCAGGTGAAAGAGCTGGTGCAGAAAGTACTGCCGTTTAGTCTCCCAGATATAGACGAGGCTACCGCCGACCAAGTGCTAACCATCCTCCGCACGCATGTCTGTACCATTCGACAGTAGGCCGGCCGATGCGGGCCACGTGGTGCTGATCATTGCCCCACCAGGACACGGGAAAAACATCTTGCAGCGGGCTCTCCTGGCCGAACATCTACACTCTCAATACATCCTTCTGGTGTCTGACTCCGCTGCTGAGGCGGTTGACAGTAATGATCAATGGTACAATGGCCCAATCACCAAGACGTAGAACCTACAAACACTGATGGAGAAGCTGCTGGCAGCCCGACTGACCACTTGTTCTAGTTATTGATGACCCTGCAATGGACCGGAAGACAATCACCTACCTCAGCAACATCACCCGGTGCATCAGGCACACAAAGATAACTGTCTTCATCCTCTTTCAGAAGTACACCCGCGAGCTCTCACCGGACATCCATCACAATGCCCGGTTGCTATGCTTCATCTCCAAGTTTGGACGTGCCCGGCTCGAGACCATATACCCTCAAGGAGATCAAAGGGGAATTTATCGCAGGTGTACAGAGGGCAGCTGATCTGTACTGCTTCATCTTCAGCAACATGGAGACAGGTGAGCTGTCACACTTCAAGCCATCTCTGGAAAAGGTGCAGACCTTCACCTACAAGCTGAATCCAGCCAGGAAACTAGCCTGCTTTACAGACTGTCGGCCGTAACATTCTTTCATTCATCAGAAGGCTGACGAACTTCGTCCACAGTCTCTGCTACTTCGTCAGATGCTTGAGGACCTTCGTCAGAAGCTTGAGGAACTTTGTCAGAAACTACTTCGTCAGTTTTGTACTGTCGCCGAAATCCTACCCGCTGAGGTTACTTGTCTGGGACTCTCTTCTTCTGGAACTTCTCACGGAAGACCTAATTTAGCCATGGACGACGAGCATCTGACTTGCGAGTGGATTTGATGAGGTAGTCCTGGTAGTTATCTGGGAATTTCAGAAATGCTAGCTGATTATGCATCCTTGTGGCCGACAGTGAGCCCCTCCTGAGTACCTTCTGCATGACCAGTGTTGTGGCTCTCTGCTACAGCGGCATTGACCTCCTCCCTGAAGTAGTTATTTGCTCCAGACTGGTGGTTATCCAGCATATCTCGCTCTCTCTGGCTATGGAGGCTAAATACGGCAGCCCACTTCCCGACCATTAGTCGATCTTTGGGTTCAACCCTCACCCTTTGGAGAGCTAGAATAACAGGACTGTTGGTTTGGGCCACAGGTAGTTTGAGTGCCCTGCCCTGGGTGCTGTCAAACTTCCGGTAGAGTATCCAAGTAAGGAGTTCTTTTGTACTACGAGCTGGCGCTCCTTCCTCTATGGTGGCCAGTATCTCCGCATCAGACGGAGGTGTGACATTGGCTCGCTCGTGGATAATGTTGATGTCACCAAACAGTCCTCGGACCCTGTCACAGTGGGACAGTGCATGCCGTGGCTGTCGTGCCGACTTGTCCTGCTGCCTATAGACAATCTGCAAGCTTCAGAGCACAACAGAATGGACGGTAGAGCTCCCGCAGGTTCTGAACAGGTGGGAGATCGTGCAGAGCAACAGCACCATTGACACCACCTATGTGAACGATGAGTACCGAGTCCTAGGTCCGCTGGCTCGTGGACCAACCTTCTATACGAAGGGTCAAAGGGGTACTACGCTGTGGGGTGCAATGAGGGGTTCACGGAATTCGAACTACAGGTAGGTGTCGAGATGCCCGTGGCAGTTCAACTCTTAACCCTCCTCGAGAACACACACGTGAATCCGGCTGCCATGCAGGATAGGCTGTTCCTCCGGGTGTACACTGAGCAGCTCGCAGATGTGATGATGAATGCTCCAAGACTTCATGTCTGGCTTGACAAGAATGACCAGGAGCTGAAGCAAACGGGTTCCAAACAGCGGATCATGCATGTGGAGCGACAACACCAGCAGGTCCAAGCCACAGCTAACCAACGGGTAGAGCTGACATTGCATCGTGGTGTATCGGACTGTGTCGCTGTTGCAGTCCTGGTTCAGAAGGGGTGAGTCATCCAGCAGGTACATACGCTAGACGACTTCAAGCTTGTGGTTGCTGGGACCAATGTTCTTGGTGATTGCCAACTTTACAGACAGAGAACTAAGTCATATGCGCTTCTGTGACTAACCAGTGGAAGCGACGACATGCTGTCACCACATCGGGGGCATGGACATCCCACCTAATCATGGCAACCGGTTCAGCTTTAACATCGGAAACCTCATAGCTGGGACTCGCTCATTAGGTGTGACGGTACTTTACTTTGGCTATGCTAAGGTATGCATTTTGAACACATCAGGTATTCAGCTTGAGCGTGTGTAGAGCACGACTCCTGTCATCATAGCTGTAGCTGCCACCACTACTATAAGCTCTGATAGCTTCTGACTTGTCGATGCTTCATAGTCGAGCGTTGGCTCAGATATTTTAAACCCTCGTAGTACTCATCAAGACTCTCATCTGCCTCTGTGATGCTCTGGTTGGCCTTGGCTCGGAGTTGCCGTCGGCGTGTCTCCCTCTGGTGCATATGCTCGAGTGCTTTGCTGTACTCAAACTTCTCCTTAGACAGCTTCTCCATCGCCTGGTTATGATGCTCATGCTCGACCTCTGCTGCCTTCTTGTCCCCAGTTCGCTAAGGAAAACACGCCCGCATTCAAGATTGTGAATGCCATGCTATAGACTACAGTTTAAAGCTACTATATAGCTGCCCCAGCGACGGATCCCCAGAGCGATGTATGAACCAGGGGCTGATCCAGTCGAGGATATAGATGACGAGGACTATGAGGAGGACTATGATGAGGATGATGATTATGATGCAGACTACGATGTCGGTGGTGAGTATGATGATGTAGAGCCTGAATCTCGCAAGCTAGTACACAGAGCGAAAGGAATCTATCGCACTTACATAAAAGGTTCTATCAGTCCGCTGGCAGCAGTTGGGGCTCTGATCGCTCTGTTCATAATGAAGGCTGGCGAGACGGTCCGCAAGATCGCCAACAATGCTCTCCATGGTGTGGAGAGCATTTCTGAAGCCATACCAGTCATCGCCTCAGGAGTAGGTACGTTCTTCGGAATTGCAGGCCCTTGGCTACCGTACGTTGCCATAGCGCTCACGGCCATCTGGGCCGCTGAACATTTAAGCTGTACTATATAAGGATGGCGTCTCTGTACGACCTGGTCAAGTCCCTTAACTTCCAAGGGTTGGTCGATAAACTACTGTTCAGTGAGGATCCAACAGAGATTAGACGCCAGTGTACGGAGGTGTTTGAGGAGGTCTTCAGTGTTGGTCGAATGAATGACGGTCGTCTGTTCGCCTGTTTAGAGTTCACCCAGGCCATGCGTGACAGGACAGGAGTGGACGTCAGTGATGAAATCCGGGTTTCCATCTTTCTTGAGGAACTCTACTATCAGCCTGGTGGATATAACTTTGAGCCCCCTCACCTACTCGAGGCTGCACGTCGCAACGGCCACAACTTCACATTGGAGACAGTTAGCCAGTGGCTCAGCCGCCAGGCGATGTGGCAGACATACAGACCTCATCCACGGCACATCAGGCATGCCCATTTCGAGGAAACTGTCCCGAACAGAGTTCACCAGGCAGATGTTCTATTCCTTTCACACAACTTGGCTGATCGTAAGACCTACAAGTATGCCCTCGCCATCGTCGATGTCGTCAGCAGGTACAAGGCGGCAGTACCGCTCACAGACAAGTCAGCTGGCCACGTGGCCCATGCATTCCAGCGTCTCTACGAGGCTTCGGAAAATCCCCTCCAGTGGCCGAAATTGTTACAGGTGGATGAGGGTAAGGAGTTCAAAGGTGAGACTGCAGCCCTCATGTGGAAACACGGTGTGGCAGATAGGCGAGGCGAGGTAGGGCATCACCAGGCTATCGTTGAGTGGTGGAATCGGACATTGACAGAGAGACTATTCCCACACCAATACTCCCAGGGAATGGCCGCACCGAGTGAACGTTCTAGAGTATGGGTGAGATGGCTGCCTGCTGTGGTGAAGAGATCCAATGCCGAGGTTACTAGGCTAATCGGAAAGAAGCCGGTAGAGGCTATCAGACACTCTGCCAGTCACAGCTCTAGAGGAGCAAACAAGGGAGAGGAGTGCCTACAACCTGATGCTCTGGTTCAGTACCTGTATGAGCCTGGTGAGCTGGAACGTGGTCTACGGCGTGAAACATATCCTAACTGTTCGATAGATGTTCACAGGCTTGACAGGTATGTGGAGGTATGTGGAGGCGAAGTGGCGGCCTACACTGTACTACCTGGCATGCCAGCACGGAGTGCCTAGGCGACCATTTGTCATAGCAGAGCTTCAGTTAGTCCCTGCAGACACACAGCTACCACCACCTAGGGTGCTAACATGATACTCGATGGGCTCGGTATGGACACCATCTGGCAGCACATGGCACTTATCATAGTAAGCGGAGAGTCCGAGTTTTTCCTGCTCATACGTCACCATAACCTGGTTGTGCATGCGTAGGCCTAGATTTTTAGCTCTGTCCACCCCGCCATGTAGGGCGCTGTAGAACCTCTGCCAAGAGACCTCATTCTGCCGCCTTGACATTCCCTTAGCCGAGCACTTACTTGCAGCTGGGCTCTCCATGTAGTAGCATTTGGAGCAGAGAGCGATACCACGAGAGCCTTCGAACTCGAGTTTGAACAGTCAATCCAGACCATTTGTCCCAAGCTAGCCAGTCCCACTTATGAGCCTGAAACTCTGCGCGCATCTCAGGGAGAATGACGTCGTCGAGGTTGGCGCCTGTTATAGCGATATACGTGGAGTCAGTGTCCATCTGCAGGTACTCAAAGCTGTCATGAGCTATGTAGCGATCGAGGAAGTCGTAGTAGAACTTCAGCATTCGCAGCGTCGGGAGCTCATAAACGGCTATCCCCACCTGGAAGGGCCTTCGAATAGTGATTCTCGGCTTATGACTCTGGAGCTCGTATGACTCACCAATCTCCTCGACATCCTCGAACCATGCACTACGCAGGGCCTTGTCTACCACGTATTCATCCTTCATGAAGCTGGTGTTGCTATGACGTTCTAGGGCCTCGATGAGCTTCCCATAGGCACTGTTGCTGAGGAGTTTAAAGAGATCTGCCAAGAGCGCTTTGCTCTTATCTACATCTCCTGAGCGGCGGGCCTCCATAACATTCTACACGAACCACTCGACTGGGCGCTTGGCCTCATAGTCTATGGTGCAGTATACAGCAGTGATCTCCAGGCCATGGGTTATATACCACTTGAGGGTCAGGACGTACAGCAGCTGCTTCTTGCCAGAGAGGGCGCCAACCAGCTTCTGGGTGGTGGGACGCTTCCTCCCTGTTCGCCCTAGATATCCCAGCATCTCAGAAGAGATTGCCTCTACTGGGATCTCGCGGTTATAGACGAGAGGAGGCATTTCCTCAAACTTTTTCCCACAGAGCCTTGGGGACCTCTATATCCATTTCAGCAAACCCAAACCAGATGTCTGCTAGGAGAGCCTCCTTAAAGCTAGCTACACCTCTGGCACCGGACCAATGGCACACTGTCCTCCTTACCACATGGCATCTATTTGGCCATCGTTGACAGGTACAGAGCATTTACATCGTAGCCGAGTAGACGTTGGCAGACACGCTCACTCTGGCAGATTCGAGTCACACCGGCCTCATGGTATCTGGTGAACACGATACTGGGACCTCCAGCAACAGCACCCTTCGGCATCTCGTAGGTGTCCTTGCCCAGTGAATAGAGACTAACATCCGGCATGTGCTGAGCGGTTTCACGTAGGAGGTACTGCAGTAACACACCTGGGAGAGACACTGTGTCTTTGAGGATGTCTATTTCTCGTTCTGTGTAGAACTTCCGCATCTGCTCTAGGGCTTTGATCAATGGACTGATGTCCAGGTTGTTGTAGCATCGCAGCCAGTCGGCGAATTTCCGCATTCCATGCTCGCTGAATGTCTGGTTAAATTGTTCCCACTCTGATCGCGTCAAGAGGTAGCCACCCTTGAGCTTAGATATCCATGCTGTGTAGTCAGGAAGCCCTGGATAGTTGAGCTTCTCATGTGTGTCAAACCATTCATACGGGAACCAGCTCGTCTGGTGTGTATACCTGTAAGCTTTGACCCATACCTCATACGGGACTCCTGAGCCGAGGTAATCCAGCACATCGAGAAACCGTAGCTCAGGTGTTATGAGGAACATGGTCTGACTAGCCTTCTTGGCGACTTTCAATGTACCTGTACTGTCAGTCAGCTCATCGATAAAGTACTTCTTGATGAGGTTCAGCTCATACCGCCCAGAGTTGAACCCCAGTACAGGCACTTGGTCACACCACTCGTTGATCAGTCGCTGCCATAGCTTTGGGAGCTTGTTCAGGTCTCTCGGTATGTACTGTGCCCTAACCCTTGTCCGCATTAGATATGCTCGCCGTTGGATCACCAGCATGAACTCTCTGATCAGTTCTTTGGGGTCAGGATTGCAGAGGTGAATGGGCTCACTCGTGGCGCCATCTAAGGAGCAGCCAACTGACAGAGAGATAGGTTTGTGAGTACACTCGATCGTGAGAGTCTCCGTTAGGATGAGTCTTGATACCATCTAGGACGCTCGGGCAGCGTTTTATACAGCACTCCCACTGTACCACAAGCAAGCATCCAGATGCTCTCAGCTTCTCCTCTCTCAGGACTGTCTTGCGGTATCTTTGTTCGGCATCCTCACCTTGCTGGTGTGGTGGACACCCGTGCCAGTGACAGCCATGGAAGTGGTAAACGGTGTTAGTGGTCGGATCATAACCATCTACGGGAGCGCCCTCGATCCAATGCTCACAACCGTGCCCACACTCTACATGGTGTATGTATACGCCTCTGTTTCTCGGCTCATACTCGATCCAACGAGTAGCCGCTGAACTGGATGGTTGGGGCGGGTAGAAGGCTTTCTCATACACAGACTGTGGCGCGCCTCAACCTTCTCGCCAGGACACACGATTGTTGTTTTGCCGCCTGTACAGTGATCAGCGTGGCATTGAAGACTGCATGCCTGTGTAAGCCTCTGCTGACAGTGACTGCAGACTAGTGTATATGCCAGCTTAGAGATGTTCTTGATGTAGAAGGCGTGGTGGTCCCACACTCCGATGGTCATGGTGTCACGGTAGTGAGCCGCTTGCCTGATCAAGTGCCAGGTGCCCTGTTCGGTTGGTTCATACACGTGAATCCCGATCTTGGCGAAGAACTCTACCTTGTCCAGCTAATCCAGCGAGGTCTTGCGGACATGAGGTACTGTCACTGTCTTGCCGTAGAACCGTGTGGCAAGCTCTCGTGCAGGAGCTGTACTTCTATCAGCTCCCGCTCTTCGGTGGACTGCTAGACATCTCCAGAGACACATGTTGTCCCTGTAGGTGTCGAAGGCAGTCATACTCTTCTTCTGTCGTTGCCAGTCTGGGAGGGGGCCTGTCCCAAGCAGAGGTTGGCGGTCAATGACAGCCCTGACCTCAACGTTGATGGATAGAATGAAAGCCCTCTTGGTGTTGGATCAATCGATATTGTCTGTGTTGAGGCGGGCTTGCTCTCTTGCTGCCACCCAGTCCTGAGCTGCTCCTATCGTGTTCAGCCACGGGCTCCCTGGAGCATTCTTGTGGAAGTGCATCACCCTGCCGTCTTCGATGTGACGGATGCGATAGGTATGGGTGTAGCAGAGGTAGATGGCGTTCTGGACAGTCTGCTGGATCTTTTGCATGATCTGGCCTGTGAGGTCTCCTTCTAGTCCTCTGAAGAATGTCCAGCATACTGACCGGCATCCTCTATCCTCTGTCACCCTTTCGCCGAGACGCTGGTAGAGAATGTGTTCGCCTTCTCGCCTCATGGTCCGCGCTAAGGGTTCAGACCACGGCCCCCCTCATCACTCCCTTAGTGATCCTGTCGGGATTCCAAGGATCATCTTTGGTAAGCACTGGAAAACTTCCCGTCTTCATTGCTCGGGAGAGTCGCTTCTGCAACTCCTCGGCACAGGCCTGTCTGATCATCTGGAGCAGGTCGGCTTTCTTGACCTTAGAGTAGCCTCTAAGGCCGAATTGCTTTGCAATAGCGCGAAGCTGTGCAACAGTAATCACGGTGTATATCACTGTGGATGCCTGTCTCTAAATGGGCATTCAGACCCTATTATGTGTGGATGATCACAAGGCGATCAGTGGTGCATATCACTGTGGATGCTTGTCTCTAAATGGGCGTTCAGACCCTATTATGTGCGGTTGATCACAATGCGATCAGTAGTGTATATCACTGTGGATGCTTGTCTCTAAATGGGCGTTCAGCCTCTATTATGTTTGGTTGATCACAAGGCGATTAGTGGTGTATACAACTGTGGATGCTAGTCTCTAAATGGGCGTTCAGACCCTATTATGTGTGGTTGATCACAAGTCGATCAGTAGTGTATATCACTGTGGATGCTTGTCTCTAAATGGGCGTTCAGACCCTATTATGTGTGGGTGATCACAAGGCGATCAGTGGTGTATATCACTGTGGATGCTTGTCTCTAAATGGGCGTTCATACCCTATTATGTGTGGTAGTAGTAGGGTCGGGATTAAAATGATACTACCTCCAACTGGCAGCCGTTCGGCGATCCGTTGTGGCCCCCACCGCCCTCTCAATCTCTGGGGGCCTCCATCTAGAGGCATACACCAACCACATGTCTCAACAACCCTTGGGGACCTCCATCTAGAGGCAAACACCAACCACATGTCTCAACAACCCTATGCCCCAGGGATTGAGAGGGCGGTGGGGCCACGGATCGCCGAACGGCGGCCAGTTGAGGGAGGTGGTATCATTTTAATCCCAACCCTACTACTCGCTGATTGGGATTGCTGGCATTACGTCATAGATTCAGGAACATTAATACTTCTGTTACTACCTCAGGCTAATCTGCTGTAATTTTGAAAATAGCTCATTTCACCACCATTTTCGTCATTAGATAAATTCCGAATAAAACATTTAATTTTTGGAGTAAGGAATCTGAAACTGTGACCTAGCTTGTTTCGGTATTTAATGTTTAGTCCCCAAACACCAGCTATCCGTGGTTGACTATGATAAATTTTCCTGCTCTGGTAGTATGACGAAGTTCGTCACGTTACTATAGCGGCGCCGGGCGGGTCCACACTACTATCTTGGAACTATTTGTCAGACTTCGACTAATGCTCGCTTACAGTTTTTTGTTCGTCCAACTAAACCTCGGCTAATTTGGAAATCATGTAGGTCTTGCATGGGGGAAGGGACGAATCTGATGCTGACCAGGTACTATTACATTCGTAGATGGTAAGTCTGTGAGCTCTAGAAGATAACTAGATATTATAGATCTTATCCGTGTGTATATATTAATCAAGGTCCATTGTACGGGCTTCGATTCATTTCATTACCCGCCTAGAATAGATCTTACCGTATCCAATGTAAACCCGAACAGGTTGGCCATTTCCTGACAAACTCCAGTCAGCCAACGGAAGCCATAAACACACGGACGTGCTATTGATATCCAACTGGGTCAGTGAGAGGAGCATAAGGACCATAACCATCAGATTCTTGTACTTAGCTTATTTTTTTATAGTTCTAAGGACGCGGATCAGCTCTTGATTTAGATACTCTACACGCGTGTTGCACCTAAGGTACATATAGCGTGGAGCTAGTGGCAGATAGATGCAACGTACCCCGACACAGACCTGACAGACTACGGACACCTGTCCTCACAACAGCGATTGAATCAACGCTCCAGCAAATGTTTCCTTGTTTCAACCACACTAAGTCATCAGATATAAAGGCGTACGCTCTTGGGTACGTGACTATTTCCCAACTGTAGCATCTCGTCGCAAGGTGTGCCATCCACGCAGATACTTAAAAGGCCACGCCTGTCGTTACTAAAGGGTTCTGAGCCTATTGTAATGCTTTCATGAGTTCTCTCAATCACAATTACTCTGCTAGCAATATATGTTTCTCCATTCCTTAGATGAAACCGGCAAACAACAAAATGCAAGAAAAGTTAAATAAAAATCTTTTTTCCGGATTTTACCATCAGCTAAATGGTTTACTAATCGCTGTCGCTGGCGAAAAATGGTGTTATACCAATAATATAAAGTGCTATAAGTATAAAATCAACGATGGACTAGTAAAACTAATCAATTTCAAATCGAGAAGTGTATTTAAAGATCGTGGGTCAAAAGATCGTCATCTAAAGAACTTATCATTAGTACGAAAACTGGTGTCAACTGACCCAAATTCAAATTGGCTCCAAAAGATGCGAAAGACAAAAAAGTCGTCGAAAAACATCAGTAACTGAACTGGAAGGTAAATCGTTGAGTGACTGGAACACGATTCAGATAGTGAAAGTGAAGTAACATTGCAAACTGAGGTCAAAGATGTTCTATTTAACACACTGTTCAATGACAAACATTTCATGTCATAGTTAATAGAAACAATTGCCACGAATATAGCTGACCGACTTGCAAAAACTCCCGAAGCATTGCTGTCAATTCTTAAGACAGCAGGAGTGATGGAAGAAATCAAGCAAGATGTATATAGTGATATCACCATGGATATCAAACCCACAAAAGATGACATAGATAACATGAAACTGGAACTCCAATCACTACGACAGGCTAATGAGCATCTAGCCCTGGAGCTGGATTCCCAACAACAGTACACCCGCAGAACATGTCTGTTGCTACATGGTTTCCCAGAAAAAGGGAATGAGAGCACCGATGAGCTCGTTATTCAAACAGTCAATGAAAAGCTTCACGCCCATGGTGTTAAAATGAGCAGCACAGATATCTGTAGAAGTCACAGACTCGGCAGAAAAAGCCTCACACAGGCTACAACCGCACGCCATCGACCAATTATCTCACTACATTCAACAAAAGAAATGAAGTCTTCACCCGTAAAAGGTTTCTAAAGAACGCTGGTATCACTTTAACAGAAAGCCTGACCCCCAGCAAGGTTCCAACTACTTAAGGATGTTCAACGACATTAATCCGTTGAAAATGCTTGGACAATTGATGGAAAAGTGACAGGCCTACTCAGATCGGTAGAAAAATACCAATCATGTCACCAAATGTTCTATCCA
Organism: Chaetoderma sp. LZ-2023a; assembly: GCA_034401795.1. Taxonomy (NCBI): domain Eukaryota; kingdom Metazoa; phylum Mollusca; class Caudofoveata; order Chaetodermatida; family Chaetodermatidae; genus Chaetoderma; species Chaetoderma sp. LZ-2023a. The sequence goes on along the minus strand of CM067370.1, from coordinate 35,748,782 downwards.
AACTTCAACAATAGCTTTTGACTTTTTTCTTACTGTTACACAAGATCATGACCATGTATTTCCAAATGTGTATAAATAGTATGCATAGATGCATATTTATTTATTTGACCATATAATGGCTAATCTGCTCAAGAAAACCAAAATATTCTGAATGCCCATTTGTAGGCCACCAGACTATTTTTCAGGGTTTACTACTGGAATGAAGGGCTCAGCCAGTCATTCCAGTGTTAAAATCTTTTTAAATGGCATTCTTTTGGTCTGGAAAAAAATGGAAGTACTCCAAGGCCACTGCTGAGGTCGGCTTGCCGTGAAATTATATGTATATAATATTCTAAACTTTCATATTATTATTTTACAGATGATGATAGCACCTGAACCCATTTAGAATAGTTGGAAAAATTGTGACACGAGGCTAATCTTCAACACGGTAATATATAGTACACAAAGCACTATGTGTTATCTGTTGTTTGTCTGCTTTGGTAAGTGGTGTTGTACATACTATTAAATTGTATGTGCTAAAAGTAGTCCAAAGGTCTAATTGTCTGTCCTCCCGATTACCTAAGAACTGGAAGTAATAATAATGTTTATATGCCTGAAACCGATACCCAACACTTTCACCGATGAACTCCCCATACATCTCATTTTCAACATTTAAATTTGTCTGGAAGCCGTTGCTGTCTTAGGCAGCAATGATTCCCAGTCAGGTTGATTTCAAAAGACACAACAGTATACGTTCGATATCACAAAGATTCTACTTTTTCTGGATCTTCTCAAGAAAAGGGTTAAGCTATTCTAGCTTCAATGACTTAAATGATTGTTATCTGAATATCCATAAATGTAGTTACGCTCCCAATGCCTATACGCTTTTCTAACCTGTGATCTGAATACTCGTCACTCTCCGAAGATACATGTCGCCTGGCCTTACCTTCGCTCATATCTGCCCATGGCCTTAACTGGCATAACTTATGGTTATATAAATGCTCACCATTATCCATATATGTCGCCTCGCTTTACTCGTGATCTATCAAACTCCAACAATAGATTTTCTCTTACTGTTGGACAATATCAAGACTGTGTTTCCAAATGTGTATAAATAGTATGTATAGATGCACATATATCTATTTAACCCTATAATGGCTAATCTGGAGAAAATCAAAATATCCTGAATGCCCTTTTGCATGCCAAGATAAGGTTATTTTTCATGGTTTACCACTGGAATGAAGGGCTCGGCTTTCGAGCCAGTCATTCCAGTATTAAAATCTCAAAGATGGCATTGTCTTGGTCATCAAGGTCACTACATAGGCTGGCCTGTTTTGAAAGGGTTAAATGTATATAATATTCTAATCTTCCATATTATTATTTTACAGCTGATGATAACACTTGAATCCACATAGAATAGTTGTCAAATTGTAACACCAGGCAAATCCTCAACACGGTAATATATAGTATACAAACCACTATGTGTTATCTGTTGTCTATCTGCTTTGGTAAGTGGTGTTGTGCATACTGTTACACTGTAAGCGCTAAATGTAGTCCAAATGTATATTTGTCTGTCCTACCGATTACCTAAGTACGTGAAGTAACAATAATGTTTATATGCCGGAAACCGTTACCCAACACTTTCACTGATGAACTTCCCATATATCTCATTTTCAACGTCACCACTTTGGAAAACTGCTGAATATTATCAGTTAAATCTGTCTGGAAACCGTTGTGGTCTTAGAGGGTGTCCAGAGAAGGGCGACTACCTGATCACGCCGTAACAGCTCCAACACTAAATGGCTTCAAATCAAGACTCGACAAGGAATGGGCACTATACATGTTTGCCATATGAACTGATATAGTTATAGTTGGACATCATCAACGGATGCAACACTACATTTGTATATTACTATATTTTACTATACTGTATTTTAACCATGTGGATAAGAACTGGGTATGGTAATCCAGGCCAGTTAAAAAATGTGAGGGATCATGGACAGGGCGTGAAATCACATCAGCCCATAGTACAATTACATTAGCTTGTCACTTTATATAACGTTTTATGTGTACTGTACAAGATCTGGGTATGGTAATCCAGGCCATTCATAAACAAGAGGGTGTGAGGACCGGGTGTGAAATCACATCAGTCCATATTGTTAATTCATTTGTATATTTATCATTGTGTAGTATCTACATGTAGTCCATACTACAGCTACATTGTAAACCATTGTATATATCAACCTATAAGTTAGGAACTAGGTATGCTAATCCAGGCCAGTTCAAGTACATCAGCGAGTGTGGACTAGGTGTGGAACCACACTAGTCCATATAGTAAGTCCATTTGTAAATGTATCAATGTCTAGTAAATTATAGGGATAGGAACTGGGTATGGTAATTCAGGCCAGTTCATAAACTTGACAGAACATGGACCGGATGTGGAACCGCATCAGTCCACGTTATAATTACACTTGTATTGTCATTTATTGTATGTTAAAATATTGATAGCACACCGGCTCATGTATAAGCAATTTCTGTAAATACTACTCTGGGTTATCTCTAAATTCCAGAATGAGTTATGACCCAAACATATACAATTGTAAATACTATACGTTAGTGGAGATTAGAATAAAGTTTTGAATGCTAGGACCAGCTGACAGGCTTCAACATGCCTAATAAATTTCAGCTGTAAACGATATCATATCATATCATATCATATCATATCATATCATATCATATCATATCATTAATTTACAAATTACGAAACATTAAGTTCAATTTTTTGGAACTATTTGGACTGGGAGCTGTTGCTACCATAGGCAGCAACAAACCCAAGCGCAATGCGTTTCAAAATATTCAACAGATTACCTGTATAATTACTATAAAATCTGGATTCAGGGAATTCAGCTAAAACAGTTTCAAATCGATTCATGTACGCTCACAAAGCGGGCGGAGCTTAGCTAGAAATGGTTGCGGCTTAGTTAGAAATGGACGTGGCTTAGCCGGAAATGGATGTGGCTTAGCTAGAAATGGGCGTGGCTTAGCTAGAAATGGATGTGGCTTAGCTAGAAATTGGCGTGGCTTAGCTATAAATGGATGTGGCTTAGCTAGAAATGGGCGTGGCTTAGCTAGAAATGGATGTGACTTAGCTGGAAATTGGCGTGGCTCAGCTAGAAATGGGTGTGGCTTAGCTAGAAATGGACGTGGATTGGCTAGAAATGGACGTGACTTAGCAAGAAATGGACACGACTTAGCTAGAAATGGAAGTGGCTTAGCTAGAAATGGACGTGACATATATCGCTCTATTATATCTCTCTTAGCGACAGTATGTTATGACGCGGCGCGCAATATGAACATTAGTTTTAGGCGAGTCTCGATCTTGTACCAACGCAGATTGAATATGTACTAGGCCTTTCTCAGATGCGCTTGTATGCTTCGATAACAATGCACATGCGTCCCCAAGACAGATGGGACGCCAGCAACATGATTTACTTAAGGAACCCAATGAAATCGTAAAATGCCAAAGATTTATCACGCACGCACGCACGCACTAACGCACGTACCCACGCACGCACTATCTCACGCACGTACGCGCGCACTGACACCCGCGCGAGCAAACACGCGGGCACGCACGCAGATATGTTATTTCTGATGCCAATCCATACTGAGCATACAAGCACTACACTTACAAACACTATTTCAAAGATCGCTAACTTGGTGCGATGTTTAGTATTTTGAGTCTATTGTGATCAGTTGATTAGTTAGTTTGATCAAGCGACTCACTAACATGGTTATATTATTCTAGCTGCATATATATTCGCTACCTTATTACCTTAAAGCACAACGAAATGAAGCAAATTGCAAACAAAATAACGCAAACATCATTTCTCATCGCTCCTTATAGACAGTCATTGCTGTGGGAATATTGAAACACGTTATCAATAATGATGGTGCCGATGGTGGTGGGGATGATGGTGATGCTGCTGCTGCTGCTGCTGCTGCTGCTGCTGATGATGATGGTGATGGTGATGATGTTCGAGCCTATGATGATGATCATGATGATGATGAAGAAAAAGTTGGAGATGGTGATGATAGTGACGATGATGATGGTGGTTATGATGATAAAGATGGTGATCATGACGGTAATGATAAAAATGCTGGTGATGATGGTGGTGATGAGGGTTATAATAATAATAATAATAATAATAATAATAATAATAATAATGTTTAAAATGTTACTATTGCTACTACTGCTACTGCTGCGACTACTACCGGTACTGCAACTACTACTGCTACTGCTGCTGCTGCTGCTGCTGCTACTAGCGCTACACTGCTACTGCTGCTGCTACTACTACTACTACTACTACTACTACTACTACTACCAGTGCTACTGCCACTCTACTGCTACTGCTACCGCTACCGTTGCTGCTACTGTAACTGCCATTACCAGCGCCACTACCGCTGCCACTACTACTGCCGCTACCACCACCACCGCCACTACTACAACCACTACCACCGCCACTACCACTGCCACTACCATTGCCACTACTACTGCCACTAGCACAACCACTACGCATGCTTCTACTACTGCCGCTACAACAACCATTACCACTGCTACTACCACTGCTACTGCCACAATCAGTACCACTACCATTACCATTGCCAATGCCAGCCAATACCAATGTTACTGATGCAGCGGCTGCCATCCATACAGACATCATATATTATGGTAATATAGAATTAAAAATTGTGTTCGTAAATGTATGCGGATAAAAGCATAAGCTCAACTACCCTGAGATTTTAGAGCTTATATATGAACATGATATAATAGGAATGGCTGAAACTCATCTGGCACGTATGACAATATTACTGTACCTGGGTATACAATTATACACAAAATAAGAACTAACGCTAAACGCAAGTCTGGAGGTATTGCTATTTTCATAAGCAATAATATAATTGGTCACGTTAGGGAATTAAAATCAAGCAATGTATTCATCATCTGGATACAAATATATAAATACTTTACACAGACAATAACTAATATATACCACCAGTTGATTCAAACATTTCATCTGTCGAATCACTAGATGCTATAGAAAATAAAGAATTATAGGGGATTTTAATGCTAAAACTGGCAATACCAATAAAATTCTTGAAACTGATAAAGTGCTTAAAGATATTTGCCAAGCTGAAACTGATGAAGAACTGGTTATACAGATAAAGCCGAGATAACCGAACAAGACAAATTAATCCATATGGACACAAACTAATAGATATGTGTAACTATAGCAACCTGTGTATATATAACGGTAGAATGGGGAGAGACAAGGGATTAGGAAAATTGACTTGCAAGAACAGCAGCGTTGTAGATTATGTAATGTCGTCCTATAAGGTATTCGAAAACGTCAAAGATTTTACTGTTATGGACTACTTCCCTCTACTGTCAGATGCCCATGCAGCCTTACAAGTAAGATTTACCTTCCCAAACACCCACTCTGCCCATGCTAATAGGGATATAACCCGTTATACAAACAACCCTATGGTCAGTAACCAACAAATCAAAACACGACCAACCAGATGGAAATCTGACACATCTCAAATTGTCGTAGAAAAGGTGCTAGAAGACCAGATGTATACAGATCTCTGTATTAAAACTGAGAGCTGTCAAATAAACCGATTGAACTTTAACATTGATGTTAACCAAGTAGTCGAAAATATAGCAACGCTATTTGGAAAAGCTGCTATCAGCGCAACAGGAATACTAAAGAATAGTGAACAAAACGCACAGACCCTGGTTCAATAAAGAATGTCATCTGGCAACAAAAACATACCATAATTGTAGAAACGAGCATTGGCTAAAGAAAACAGACGCATTACAAATTTAATCGAAGCCAGCAAACAGTAAAAAATACGATGAACAAAGCAATAAGTGAAAGCAAGATAAACTTTAAAATTAGAATATAAAAGCTACATAGGACCAACACACGCGAATATTGGAAAACAATAAAATCACAAGATCATAATCCAGATAAATGCAAAATACCTATCGATGATATGTACAGATTTTATAAATCCATAATGCAGGGTGATGATGCTCCACACACACACATCACAATAAATGATACACAGCAGCCTATAAGTGACTTACTAAATGTCGAAACTATGGGCCTGAAATTAGCAAGGCAATACAATCACTTAAAACAATCAAAGCAGCCGGAGGGGATTGTATAACGAATGAATACCTTAAATCAACTGAACATATAATGCTACCCATTTACCACGCCCTTTTTAATTATGTACTCGAAATGGGTAACATACCTGGGTCATGGACAGAAGGAATAATTAAACCCATTTATAACGGTAAAGGCCCACTAACTGAAGCGCAGAACTATAGACCAATTACCTTAGTTAGCTGTTTGGCTAAGAATCTTACATGTATTATAAGTACACGGATTGACACCTATCTGGAACAAAACAAGCCAATGCAAGAGAACCAAGCAAGATTTAGAAAGAAATATTCAACGCCAGACCATCTATTCGCGCTGCACGCAATCTTAGAAATATATCGAAATAAAAAGAAAAAAACTATTCTGCGCCATCATTGATCTGGAAAAAGCAGTTGATAAAGTATGGAGGGACGCATTATGGGGGAAATGAATAAAAGAACACATAAATGGAAAAACACTTAGAGCCATTCAGAATATGTACATGGACATAAAATCCCGCGTATTTGTGAATCGACGTTGTATCAGAGCCGTTCATATGTAATTGGGGATTGCGTCTAGGCGAAACCCTCTCCCCGATATTATTTAATATCTACCTTAATGACCTTCAGGAATACCTGAAAACCCTATTTGTAAAGGTCTATTATTAGCAGATAACATTGAAATATATCCGAAATTATTGGTGCAAATGACACAGTACAATTGTCCGATGATAGCGCCGAATTACAATTAAAGCTGAATGCATATAATGACTACTGCAGAATTTGGACTCTCAAAGTTAATAAGGATAAAACGAAGCTAGTGATATTTGGAAGCAATAAGCGGGGTTGAGCTAATCTTTTAATTTAGCCTGGATGGGAACATACTTGAAATAATCGACAGATACACGTATCTAGGAAACAACCTTTTACAGCTGTCGCTACATAACAGCATTAAAACATAGCAGAGCAAGCTACAAAAGCCCTCTATTGACTATATAGAAGATGCAAAAATATGAACTTACCTATACACTGTCAACTTAAACCTGTTGATTCGATGATTGCACCAATTATTACATACGGCTCTGAAATCTGGATGACTGAAAATACGACACTAGTAGAAAAATTACAACTAGACTTTTATCGAAGGCTGCTGAAAGTAAACAGAAGCACATCAAAGTATATGATCCATGATGAATTGGCCCAATACACACTTGAAACCACCCTAAAATACAGAACAAGTGCCTATTGGGAGAAATTATTAAATAGCAAAGATGCAAAACTCTCCTAGCTGCTCTATACGTATATATATATAATGACATTAAGAATAATAATGTACAAGATAAATGGATTAATGTAGTCAAGGGGATACCTAATAATGTAGGATTGGGATACCTATGGTAAGAGCAAAGCATTACACATAGCACAACAAAACATACCAAACAGATTCTTATCGACGAGTATGTCCAATCTTGGCACAGTCAGATTAATGCGTCATCGAACAGAAAAACCTATACCATCGATAAAACAAAATTCAAAATAGAATCCTACTTGTGTAAACTAAATTATATGAACAGAATAACCCTAACAAGATTCCGCACAGCTAACCACAAACGGCGTATAGAAACCGGGAGGTGGGAAGGGTTAAATAAGGAGCATAGGCTTTGTAACCTCTGTAATCAACATGATATAGGTGATGAGTACCATTGCCTATTCCTTTATGATTTCTTCCGAAATGATGGAACTGTACTGCGCCCGAGAGACTTCCGGATCAAACCTAGCTACTATAAGTTTGGCTGTCTTTTATCAAGTAACAAAATATCACTGCTAAGCAACATTTATACGAAAAATAGTAGGGCATGTTAGGTAAATACAGTATACAGTAACTACTACTACTACTACTACTACTACTACTACTACTACTACTACTACTACTACTACTACTACTACTACTAATCACAACTGTTGCTGCTGCTTCCACTATAATGATGATGAGAATATTGAAAGCTACCATGTCCTAATGTTGTACACTAATGTCCAAAATATGCTGAAACAACTACATATTAATAATATAAATATATTGGTTTAGCAAAATAAGCATATATTTGTGACATGAGTTTAAATTCTAACTCAGACTGTAATTGTCGTTAATATCTATAATATTTATAATAATGATGATATATGATAATAATAGTTATACTACTGAGAATAATGTATAGCTATGTACTGATTTCTACTCAATACAACAGTATGCAAATGTTCCCCAAATGTCACATTGTGACCTGGGAGTAATAAAACACACTTGAAACTTGAATCAAGAGATTGAATTACAGCTTTGATGTTGTCCCTTAGCTTTATTGTATCATTTTGTTATGGAGAATTGCCATCTTGTATTCTGTATTCCTTCACATGCCATAGAGTGAGTGGGAAAATGAAGGATGCGTTGAGTAGTTCGATATCTTACTCGCCAACGATTTGCAAAATGTAGGAAACCAGCTTTAGCTATTCCAGAAATCTGTATCGCAAACTTCTTGCCTTTTGATTGTTTTGAACCTAATTTTACCAAGCGCCGTTGCTGCTAATGCAGCTAACATGCTGAATTTTTTCAAACTAATTTGACTGTCGTCTTTACTACAACACTTTCAATCTCTCCCACACCTTCTGAAGTGTATGCTCCTACCGATAAGAGGATTATCCGAACATCAGTATCATTATAGGAGCAACAGTGCGAACTCAAATTAGTTTTAAAAATATTCAAACGAATGTTGATTAAATAGTAAAGAAATAAAATTCGCACAACTCGACGACGGACTATTACGCATTTATGATGGACTTAGATATGCTATTCATGACATATTGTATTGTGATGTCAGCCGGCCTGTGACGTAATTGATTATGACGTCATATACTTGACTGACAGACTGGATTCTTCTATGCTGCTTATAGTGTGTTTGAAGCTGCATTATTCCGGATAGCGAAAATCAAATTACTTACAACACAAGTATTTTGGGCTTGTAACAAATTAATTTTAAAACAAGCTCTTCTATCTGACTGACCCTGAAACGCATGCAATGATTAACATTGATTACGACTAGTGACAAACAGCTGTGATCAAACTATCGATTGAAGTCATGAAACCATGTGGAAAGCTGAAACACGATAATGAGCTTCGTCAAGTCAAGAGCCACTGCACGGACACTAATGAGGCTTGCCTCAGAGATAAGTCAAATGTGTGGAAGGTATAGTCTAGGTCAACATGTACACGTTACCGCTCAATTAAACACGTCTCAGGATAAGTGGGTGCATTCACATGAAATCCTGCTTCTCGCCTAACGATAGTAAATTACCACGTAATTTATATGTTTAGGGATTTTCATGAAATCCAACCTCAGATCGAACATCTAGATTCCAGCTACATACACTTACACACTCACACTATTTAAGCTACATACACTTACACACTCATACTATTTAAGCTACACACACTTACACACTCATACTACGTAAGCTACACACAATTACACACTCATACTACGTAAGCTACACACAATTACACACTCATACTACGTAAGCTACACACAATTACACACTCATACTACGTAAGCTACACACAATTACACACTCATACTATTTAAGCTACACACAATTACACACTCATACTATTTAGGCTACACAGACGTACACACTCATACTATCTAAGCTACATACACTTACACACTCATGCTATTTAAGCTACACACAATTACACACGCATACTACCTAAGCTACACACAATTACACACTCATACTACGTAAGCTACACACAGATACACACTCATACGATTTAAGCTACACACAATTACACACTCATACTAGCTAAGCTACACACACTTACACACTCATACTATTTAAGTTACATACACTTACAAACTCAAACTATTTAAGCTACATACACTTACACACTAATACTATTTAAACTACATACACTTACAAACTCAAACGATTTAAGCTACATACACTTACACACTCATACTGTTTAAGCTACAAACACTTACACACTCATACTATTTAAGCTACATACACTTACAAACTCAAACTATTTAAACTACATACACTTACAAACTCAAACGATTTAAGCTACATACACTTACACACTCATACTGTTTAAGCTACAAACACTTACACATTCATACTATTTAAGCTACATACACTTACAAACTCAAACTATTTAAACTACATACACTTACACACTCATACTATTTAAGTTACATACACTTACACACTCATACTATTTAGGTTACATACACTTACACACTCATACTATTTAGGTTACATACACTTACACACGCATGCTATTTAAGCTACATACACTTACACACTCATGCTATTTAAGCTACATACACTTACAAACTCAAACTATTTAAGTTACATACACTTACACACTGAAACTATTTAAGCTACACACACTTACACACTCATACTATTTAAGCTACATACACTTACACACTCATACTATTTAAGCTACATACACTTACACACTCAGACTATTTAAGCTACATACACTAACAATCTCATACTATTTAAGCTACATACACTTACACACTCATATTATTTAAGCTACATACACTTACACACTCACACTATTTAAGCTACATACACTTTCACCCTCATACTATTTAAGCTACACACACTTACACACTCAGACTATTTAAGCTACATACACTTACAGACTCATACTATTTAAGTTACATACACTTACACACTCACACTATTGAAGCTACATACACTTTCACCCTCATACTATTTAAGCTACATACACTTACACACTCATATAATTTAAGCTGCATACACTTACACACTCATACTGTTTAAGCTACATACACTTTCACCCTCATACTAGTTAAGCTTCATACACTTACACACTCATATAATTTAAGCTACATACACTTACACACTCAGACTATTTAAGCTACATACACTTACACACTCATACTGTTTAAGTTACATACACTTACACACTCACACTATTTAAGCTGCATACACTTTCACCCTCATACTATTTAAGCTACATACACTTACACACTCATACTAGTTAAGCAACATACACTTACACACTCAGACTATTTAAGCTACATACACTTACAGACTCATACTATTTAAGTTACATACACTTACACACTCACACTATTGAAGCTACATACACTTTCACCCTCATACTATTTAAGCTACATACACTTACACACTCATATAATTTAAGCTGCATACACTTACACACTCATACTGTTTAAGCTACATACACTTTCACCCTCATACTAGTTAAGCTTCATACACTTACACACTCATATAATTTAAGCTACATACACTTACATACTCATACTGGTTAAGCTACATACACTTTCACCCTCATACTATTTAAGCTACATACACTTACACACTCATACTAGTTAAGCTACACACACTTACACACTCATACTAGTTAAGCTACATACACTTACACACTCATACTATTTAAGCTACATAAACCTACACACTCATACTATTTAAGCTACATACACTTACACACTCATACTATTTAAGCTACATACACTTACACACTCACACTATTTAAGCTACATACATAAGGGCCTATCTTGAATTTATAGACGAATTCGTCAAATGAGTTGTCCTTGATAAGAAAAGATCTATTATTTGTAACATAGCGACCTATCTGACAATTTATTTAGTTTCTCCGATTTTTTTCTTCATTTACCGGATTTCCAGGATTTTCTATCACGAGCAAAGTTGTGGAATCGTAGTGCACGGCCACACGCTTTCTTGTGTTAAAATCCGAGTCAAAATGGACTAGTAGATTCAAAGCTATCCATAGATTCTGCCCGGACTTTTTCAGAATCGCAGTCGATGTCTGGAAAATCACAGTACGCCTTTACTCGTGTTAAAAGTTTAACTAAATGTGATCAGTAGTGTTTGAGATATAGCACTGCCAGCCTTTCCCTAATGTTGGGCGTGTAACTATACGATGACATTAACACAATAGAAAACTAGAATGATCTCATTTTGATAGGTTTTTATTTGATTCACGCAGAAAATTTTGGCTGATTTAGCAAAGCATAGTTTACGTCTTTTCTATTTCTATGTTAATACTGAGGTTTCCTTCCCACGACATGGGCTAGACTAACAAGTGATCTATTGCAAACATAGATCAAATATGAATCTGACTTGTTCTGACCGGTAGCTAATATACACGCATGCGGAACTGTGACAATAGCGTACTCAATACTAAGAAAAAAGCCTTTGAACAATTGCAGACCAGAGCTCTCCGAATATTTCCATTCTCATTTCCCAACCTTCGTTTCCACAGTTTAAGATCTTAATACGATTAAGGGCGGGTTCCATTTCTATCTATAGCCACCCAGTTATAGCTACGCGCCATCCACTTTGTACGCGAATTTGTCTAGATTTTATCATTTTTACTTTTAAATTTGCAGAATCCCAACCTCAAGGTAACTAACTACACAGCAACAGTCGAATTAGTCACATAATGTTTAACAAAATGGTTAATAAATTGTAATCGTTGGACCTTTACCACTTTCATCACCTGTTGGCTAATATCACGATGACTTGACATAGGCCGACACGGCCCGATGTCAAGTGATCGTGATGTTAGCTAACAGGTGATGAATTTTGATTCAAACACTTGAGTGACAGATTCACGCATGCACATTGAGAATCCGGAGCTGACGCAGTATCCGATGCTACAAAAGATGGTCGAATGTCAGCAAGTAGCATACATACATATGTAGCAACGACATTATTATTATTAGGGGCCAAGCTGGTGCTTGGCACCCTATTGTTTTCGTTCTGTTTATTAGAGGGCCAAGCTGGTGCTTGGCACCCTATTGTTTTCGTTCTGTTTATTTCTTTATTTATTATTCCGTGCTTTTATTTGTTCGCGAATAGTGCGAAGACAAAAATGCCGATGAAATTCAGGCTTTGCATGGCAAGAGGGCCTTATTAGAGCAAACCTTTTACGTGTGAATGGATATGATTTTCTAGAAAGGTTGGCGGCCATCTTGGATTTCTGTAAAATCTTGCCGCATTAAAAAAAATCGTCTTCTCCAGAACCATTGAACAGAATAAACTGAAATTTGGACAGAAGTAGCGGAGAGTGGCTTCCTATAAAGTTTGTTCAAGAGAAGTTATGAGCTTGAAAAACATGGATTTCCGTATGGACCAATCCGCATCAAGGCCATGTTGAATTTTTTATTTAATGGATTTTGATGCCCAAATTGGGCCTATATATGTTTGGCGGGTCGAGAAATCGAAATCTGGCATTTTCCAATTTGTTCGATCGACGGTTTGGCTGCCATTTTGGATTGTGTAGTATTTCGGGAAACGTATTTAAAATTCTTCTCCTCCGAAATCACTTGGCAGATTGATTCAAAACTCATGAAATATCATCTAGGGCATCGGCTGAACCAAGTTTGTTCAAGGGTATTTGATTGGCCCAAAACTTGGGTGGCCATCTGAATGACCTAGCTTTCGTGTAAACGACTTCTCCAGAACCGCTGAACGGATTTGGCCGAACTTTGGGTGGTATGATTAGGGACTGAGTGTCATTACAGTTTGTTCAAGAGAAATTGATACGTCAAAAGCCATGGTCGCCATCGACCAATCAAAATTCAGCATGATTGGCGGTCATTTTTAATTTTTTAATTTGTTGAAATTTGAAGCCGAAATTGGTTTTACATAGGTTTTTGAGTCTTCTGATTCCAAATTTGCCATTTTCAAACTGTCGGACGAACTATTTGGCGGCCATCTTGGATCGTTTTCCTACCAAAATTGCCAATACTAAAGCAACTGGAGAATTGAATTGTCTTCTTCTCAAGAAGAACTGGGCCGATTTTATTTATATTATTTTTACTGCCGTTGTTGACACACGATTGTTTGTTTTTCAAATCCACGTTTAATGATGGGTAGATTAGTCGGATAAAGAAGATTCCTACTGTAACATTCTCATATAATTCCATAAAACTGACAGCATTAATCCAACTTGATCAAATCTAAGAGGCTATTTAGGCTCTAAGCCACCTATAAAAGCTGACTCAGATAAGGTTCTCATCTTAGCGACCGGGATGCTAGCCGCTTGCCCCCCCCCACCCTGTAACAACATTACATATATCTTATTCAAATTTGGCTGTCATTGTGTTGTGCATGTGGGTCGTAGTTTGTGTTCAATTGGCAGCACTCGGAGATCTATATTGTAATCTGTCTGCGAAAAGAGCTTATTATATGCTGCAGAGAATTTACCCAATAACATATTAGAACATGTCTCGTGCTTACATTCTACTCATTGAACTGTGATGAGTCTAGACTGTGAATGCATATGCACCAGGAGGGGTATACTTAGAACATTATTTGGACCACTGATTTTCAATATACACCTAATGGAGTCCCACAGAATGTGGCTCAAGAGGAATTGTAGATAATAGACCAATCATGTTAGAGAGGAAGAACTAAATGACACACGCTTCAATGTCTTAAAGCGTATAATTATGTACATTTCTTTCATCAGTGCAATTGTTACACACGTACATCGTGTAGGAGTCGGTACCTCAGGCAAGAACAGTGATTCCTCTCCTGACACCAGGTGTGTCACGCACACATCCCGCTTTGATGTCACAGAGATTCACTTAAGGGAAGACTAGCACATATTAGCATGCCATTATACCGGTATGGTATGCTCGCCAATGATAATGGATAAATGTCAGTAGAAACACTTTCCTGGTTTCATTTGATTGATATGTGCTGGAAGGAGAAGTGTGGATATCTATTCGAATGAGCAATGATCGCGGAATTGGACCACACTCCTTACTGGGTGAAACTATTTCAATCCCTGATATCTTACTTTCAAGGCAGCAACATGGATGAATTGGCGTATGGTATGAATTTAATTTTATTGCATAATCAAATATAGGTTGCCTGCACGCCAAAAAGAACAATTTCAACAAAAGAGTTTCCAAATGGGTTAATACATTTATAACATAATAGCATATAGCATAATAACATAACAAAAATCGTTTTGCAATCAAATTACTGAAATATACTTGAATGACCCTACGATTATATACATTCTGTTCGTTATTTTTGTTAAATTTTGATTGAAGTTACATCAATTTAATTCAATCTTTTACATATCTATTCAAAACGCCTACCAGCTTAAAGCGTTTATAATTACTTGACTTTCATATCTTGTAACCACGAATTATGGTAAGCAGGCTTGTTTTACTGGAATACCTCCGAAGGAAACGTTGGCATATTCTAGCTAAGTATTCTATTCTGGATTTTAGCTTAGCCAATTTTATAAGGTTCACCGCACATTATTGACAATTCTTTTCTGAGATTTAGTTTTAAGTATTCTTCGCATACAGGAGTATAGTAGTAAATTTGGTGTATCGATGCAGTGTAGGCTAATTATGTGTCGCATATTAAAAGGATGCCAGCGTGACCTACATTCCACTGCTCAGGGAACATCGTATAGAGCTTTTGTCTGGTGATTTCAGGTGTATTCGTGTACAGAAAACAGACATCTTTGTATGGATGCACTGTAGACTAAATGTGTCTCCGCTCTCAAAGGTAGGTCAACGCTATGTGCTCTACACGGCCCAATAGATATCATAAACAATCGTGGCCGTGCTGTACCTTTTCCGCACCCAGTAACAGAACTTGGTATAAGGATGCATTGTAGGCTAACTTACTGTGTTCGCTGCTTTGCACAATTCATTGAACAGCATAGAACATTACGGTCCCAGCGCTATTGTCAATAGATTTTCTTATACAGTGGCCAAGTTTGTCCGTGAGCCAGACATTGAATTTTAGAGTTTGAGTACCAAAAAGCTGAACAGATTCAATGTGGAGTTTTGGTTAACTGGATTGGTTAAATGGATGATGGACTTTTGAAAAGTGTAGCTAAATGCCTGTACGTAGGCCATCTTTAAATATGGCCGCCATTTTTTTTTTACTGAAACGTGACAATACAGAGAGAAACGTCTAGCTCCCCAACCAAAATGCCTATGGAGGCCCAGTTTGGCTTATTTTATTCGTATTGATATTCCGCATCTTCTCATATATTATTAGGGGACATTCCTTCTATTTTCTGTTTCACTATAATGAGATTGTGCTAAAAACGCCGATTTTTTGTACTTTTCAAAATATAAGTTACTCACATGACAGATGAATACATTTCCTGATAAAATTTCCTATTTGACCATCTAGATGGACTTAAATGCTATCCATAACACCAGTTATAAAAGGGGTTTCATGTGTGCTTTACTCGGCAGGCATGTTTTATACAGATAATATAGTATTGCATATTATCTTTAAATCTTTGTTTTCTCATACACGCTTCTTCATTGACTAGAGTGTACTGTTTGAAATTGAGTACACCCACCTACCCCTTCCCATCCATCAGTGCTAGCTATTCCTTCCATTCCAATAATTTTACTGTAATACATGGAGCGGGGTAATTTTCAAAACTATTGCCAATAGTAAATAGAGAAAATATTTTGGTAAAAGCGCCACTTATAAGTGTAAAATATACTTAAATTGTCGTCTGATTACAGAATTACAACACATGTATATGTAGTTATGCAAGTAGTAAGCCATCAACATTTCTAATTCTAAATCGAACCCATCAGCTTAAAATAAAATAAATACATAAATAAATACAGATTATTTTGGTCACATCAGTGTGTAGTGAGACTATTATTATCATCACAGAGGGCTGTGTGAAAAATTAAAAATAATGTTCACTTCGAACGTTTACTGTGTCTGATTGCATAGTGATTTACTAATTGCCTACATATTATTCTGTCTCGATCTAGTCGCTATGATGGAGAGTTCACAGAAGCAACCCAAAGGTGACCCATGCGTCATATGTGGATACAATTCACCATGCGATATATTGGTAAAGTTGAGAAATTTTGACTGGTGGAAAACACTATGAAACAGCAGCGATTGGGTGTTTCAATCCAATCACTAAGTTTGAGGTGAAGGACAATGATGCGCCGAATATCCATTATGACCGCGAATGTATGTCGGTGTTCACGCACAAGAAAGAAGTCACCAGGCTAGAAAATGAAGCAAAGAAACCCGCATTCGATGTTTCTGAACGGATCACTACTCCACGGTAATTGCGCCAAGGAACTACTCAGGAACATTCACGTATCTACGATAAGGTGTGCATTTTTGCGAACGTGAGTCAAGGTACGTAAAGGGCACACACAGACGAGAACACTTGATTCATGCAGTAGACCTGAGAGCCTACAAAACTATTCGTGACATTGCAACTAAGACGGGTAATGGGAGACTTGTTGGCATTACTTCAAGGGACATTGTTGCAGCTGAAGCACACTACTAGGCTTCATGTTATAAATTGTATACGTGTACGCAGAAGGACACATCTGCAGACATTGAGGTCAGTGACAGATATACTGTGCTTGAAAAAGACGCCCTGCAGCGACTGTTTGATTATATTCGCGGTGACATCTTCAGAGATCCCCGTATGGTCCCACTCATTGACCTCACCATAATGTTGGGGTCATTACTACGTGAAAGAGGAACAGAAATGAAATACTCAAGCAAATACATTCGTAGCCATCTTGAAAATGAGGTTGTTTAAGCTTTTTATCGGCTGGTCGATGGGTTTACCTGCGACCACACACCTTGTCAACAGATCCCATTGCTTGTGATGTGAGTATAGTTTATCTGACCTGATCAATAGACAGGCGAGGTCAATGGGACAAGATGTTCTCAATGCAGTGTCCAATAGCAAAACTATGACACCAAAGCATATTCTTCTATGGGTTGTCAAGACATTGGCTGCTAACGTAGAGCTGATTAGAACGCTGAACCGACGTGGCCATTTCTGCACATACACTGAGTTAGAGGAGATATACACTGCCGTTTATATTGAGAAGATTCAGAAATTCCAATAACGAGCGTACTCTGCCTTCGGGGACCCTGCCCTGTGTGCCCACTGTGCTTGCTTTCGACAATATTGACAGAGTAGATGACAATGTTGTTCAGCTTCTTACTTTATCGTTTGCACCCCGAGCAAATGACCCGCGAATTGACATATTTCCTGTGAAATTTAAACTGTTTATGTGGATCAAGGGCCAAAGGGTTAATAAGGAAGTAGTAAATGTAATGTCTGAATTTATAATTGTTTGTGTAAGTACTGTCTTGTCTAATTTATATATACCTGTATATATGTGTGTAAGGTGTCCGCCATAACAATAGGCACTGCCTTAGGCGGACTACCTGGTATGATTTGTGAATTCGTTTATCTTGGAATTTTTGAATAAATAATCTTGAATCTTGAATCTCAAATGAAAACTCAGCATCGATAAGAAAGAAAAGAAACAAAGTATACATCCATTAGACCCTCCACTACCTATTTACATGTCAGGTAAGATAGTAGATCTTCCACAATTAACCCCAGCAAACCTATCGATGCGATGGCTACTGCACAGAAAATCCTTCGTGGGAACCTCACCTTTAAGGAAGTGTAGAACAGGTGCTATGACAGATGATAAACAATGGTGAGGCAAAAGACATAATCGATGTAGTTTTCAACTTGTACAGGGAACAGTCGAGAAAGGGGGCTGGACGGGCGAGTCGTGGTTTTAAGGATGGAGTGGTCTTCAAACAGATCAAGCCAGGTTATAGAATAAAAAACTGGAAGCGGTTGTTGGCAAGCAGCGAAACCAAGAACAAGCTCACCTACTAACTAGCAGACAGTTGGAAAGAAAGAGATAGTAGAGAAACGCTTGGTACGATCTCACTGGTGGTCAATTGTGGTGAACAATCCTTCCTTATTGCAAAGAAAAAGGTGATAGAGTTTGTTGAACTCAAAGCTACACACGAGGAGGCTGACACTAGAATTATGATTCACGCCCGGTATGCAGCTCACATACAGCCAGGTTGTAGTAACTTCAGAGGATACTGACGTGTTCGTAATCCTACTTGGACTGCATTCATAAATGATCGGCACTCAGAACACCAGGATCTTCGTGGGAAGAAAAATAAGATCAGGCTCATTGACATATCTAGACTGTTAACAATACTTGGCAGAGACCTGTGCACAGCATTGGTCGGTGTCCATGCTTGGACAGGTTGAGATTATGTCAGTGCATTTGGTGGTCAAGGTAAAGTAAAAGCCATCAACTTAGTACACAAGAGTCAGCCAATTAGGGAACCGTTTGTGGCCCTAGGATTAGAGTAGTTGATCTCAGAAGCTGTTTGCTTCAATACAGGCATTCACATATAGCATGTACTCACTCAGTACAAAGATAGCACCTGTCAATATGATGAGGTATGAAATGTTCCGATCTAAACGGAGAGATGTTTCATCAGGACAATTGCCTCCATACCATGATGCCCTCACGCAGCACACAACACGCACCAATTACTAGGCAGGCATTTGGCGGAGAAGCTTGCAGCATTCTCCGGATATCCCTGATCCAACAGACGGCTATGGATGGGTGATAAGTGATGGACAAAGCACAACCCGGTGGCTTAATCTACACACCCCCCACCCCCGTCCCTCCACCGGAGGTTGTTCTTTCTCTCCTATCTTGCTAGTGAACCCGCTCATGCAATGCTGACACCTGCACATGCATTAAAAACGGTTTCGGGAATGTTTGGGAAGAGGAGGACCAGGTTCAAGATGCGGTAGACAGTGAGAGAGGTAACGATTACATTTTTACACTTACACAAGTAGCATTCAGCTGTTTTAAGAATAAAATAAACGATGTTTGGTTTAATTTGAATTAGATAACTTTGAAACTACTCTCCCAGCAGATTTTACAAGCCGGCTGAAACAGGCATTTTCATGCCCAGAAGGCTCAAAACATGCAAGGGTTAAAATGATATTTTCGAAATAATGGTCATGTGCAAAATATTATTTGGCTTCTAATTCTTCTGATTGCATGTTTTCAAGTCTTCTTTCTGAAACGCCATACCAGGTTACTTGTGATCTAACAATACCGCCACCACCAAATCGCGGATACTTGAAAACAGGAATTAAATAAGAAAAGGCCTCCCGAGTAAAAAACACATGAGAACTTTATAACTGGTGTTATGGATAGCATGTAGGTCCAGCTAGATGGGCAAATAGGAAATTTGACCAGGAAATGTACTGATTGGTCATGGTGATGAGCTTCAGAAGACATATTTTGAAAGGTACCTAAAAAGGCAGTTTTTTAAAATCACAATATCTTAATATTGGAACAGATGATAGACATAATGTCCCGTAATTATATATCATAAGCTGCGGAAATCCAATACGAATAAAACAAGCAAAACCGGGCCTCACTAGGGAGCTAGATGTTTTATCTGAATCGTCAAGGTTTAGCAAAAAAACCGGAGGCCATTTAGTTCATCATCCATTTCCTGACGCCTCGGACACCAAGATAACGACAAATCCACATTGGATCTGTTCAACCTTTGGGTACCAAGATTCGGTCTGACTCACGGACTAATTGCACACATTGTTACGGTTCAATAAAAATGAAGTCAATTGTTATCCAGGCTGTATTCTCAACACCAGTCCACCTATGATCCGCAAGGGGTATGGGGGTGGGGGTGGTGGTAAAGGAGCACACGTGCATTTAGTTGCACGTACCACGAGGTGCGGGGTGGGAATATATCACGCAACACGAGATAATGGTGGGGGACATATCACGCAACACGAGGTACAGGGTGGGAGATATATCCCGCAGCACGACGTACATGGGTGGGGGATATATCACGTGATACGAGGTACGGGGTGGGGGATATGTCACGCAACATGAGGTACGGGGTGGGGATATATCACGCAACATAAGGTATGGGGTGTGGGGATGTCATGCAACACGAGGTGCGGGGTGGTGGATATATCACGTGACACGAGGTACGGGGTGGGGGATATATCATGCAACGCGAGGTACGGGGTGGGGATATATCACGTGACACGAGATATGGGGTGGGGGATATGTCAAGCAACATGAGGTATGGGGTGGGGATATATCATGCAACACGAGGTGTGGGGTGAGGTATATGTCAAGCAACATGAGGTATGGGGTGGGGGATATATCATGCAAGACGAGGTACGTGATGGTGGGTATATCATGCAACACGAGGTGAGGGGTGGGGGATATATCACGCAACACGAGGTATGGGGATGGGGATATGTCACGCAACACGAGGGACGGCGTTGGGGGATATATCACGCAATACGAGGTATGGGTGGGGGATTATATCATGCAACACGAGTTTTAGGGGGTGGGGTGGGTATATCACGCAACGCGAGGTACAGGGGAGAGGATATATCACGCAATACGAGGTTTAGGCGAGGGTGGGGTATATCACGCAACATGAGGTACGGGGTGTTTATGGGTGGGTGGGTGGTGGGGGGGGGGGATATATCACACAACACGAGGTATGGGTGGGTGATATATCACGCCAACGCAACATGAGGTACGGGGGTGGGTATATTATGCAACACGAGTTACAGGGGCTAATGATGTAAGTCAGAAAATTTCCCATGGGTAATATGTCACACAACACGATGTATGGGGTGTGGTATATGTCACGCAACACGATGCATGGGGAGGGGGATATATCACGTAACACGAGGTATGTGGTGGGTAAACGGGGTGGGAATATATCACGCAACACGATGTACAGGGGAGGGGATATATCGCGCAACATGAGGTATAGGGTGGGAGTATATCACGCAACACAAGGTATGGGTGATATATCACGCAACATGAGGTACGGGTCGCTGGGGGGATATATCACGCAACACGAGGTATAGGGTGGGGTATATCACGCAACACGAGGTATGGGTGGGGGATATGTCATGCAACACGATGTACGGGTGGGGTGGGGAATATCACGCAACACGTGGTACGGCGAGGTGGGGGATATATCAATAGCTATGCAATACATCACGAAAGTTCTAATTTAAACTGGATCAATTCTAAAAAACCTGTTTCTGGCGTCACTACTAGATACACTGAACTGACGATTTAATTGGATAAAACGGCCAAATTCTGAACAAATTAGACATGATTATTTGGTTGATAAGCAATGATTCTATAGTGTGACTGACTTGCCGAATGAATTGATCCTATCTGTCACTCAAGTATACGACGGCATTCTCAATGATCCATTTGCGGGCTGACGTCACGATCATAACGGATACTGAATGACGTATCTAGTTCCGCCATGAGCATGTAAACGTCTGTACAGTGTTAGAATTGTATGTTTATGATGGTTTTCCTATTTAATAAACATTCTGCGGAATATTTTGAAACTAATTTGACGGGATACTGTTAGTGCCCTAGGAAACAACAGCACCCAACAAAATTAGTTTCAAAATATCCAGCAGGTTACTTGTATAGTTACATTGAGAATGGGATTTTGAGAATTCAGGGGTCAAAATATATAAATCAATCCCAACATGCGCAAAACTTGGGCAGGACTACTTGTAAAGTTCGTTCAGATTATCGTAGTGTCCACCAACCTACACACTTTAAATTGAAGTAAAATGAAACGTCCACATTAATCAAGATAAGAGCACGTCTATCCATAGAAACCTTTGATAGCAAACCCGAATGCATCTTCTATGGAACTAAGGCTTTATCGGATAGTTGGGACTATCGATGCACTAAGACTGATTCTTTCGCTATAACAATCCTGGAGCGCTATACGATGCGTGGTCTGACGATTGAAACCTTACCCTAGTATAGTATGATTGGCTCGATTGAGTACTATTGTGTCGACATGCACGCTGCTGACTCTGTGTATCACCAATCGTGTAGCGTGAATATTCTAGCATAAGTTGACATTCCACAGTCGCTTAGAATTAAGACAAGGACGGAGAATAGATAATCTGGAAGACCAAGAGCAAGCAATTATTAATATGTGTTCTTACTAGAAGTTGTTTATTGTGAAAGTGCTGAAGCACATATGCTGATGTTAAAGTCCGTCCAGAGACATCCGTCGTACGTCCGTCGTAACTAACATTCATATAAATGACTGAGTATATATATATATAATGACGAAAACAACCATTGAATATGCATATCCGGGTTAACTCCAACGAAGTCACGACAAGGATTCGTAAGGTCAAGGATTATCTACGAAAAATACTGAAACTGCGAGTAGATAATTCGTAAATCCATATGCACAAAGTGGCATCATTGAGAACTCGGGAAGTCCAGTTATGGCTGTGTGGTGGAAAATGTACAGATTTGATTGTATCATTGCGCTATAACTTTTTGAGCAATAACGTAATTGATGTAAGGCTCTTTTTTTATATCCGAACCTCTCCCCACAACTGCATCTTCTACCAAATTTCACCTTCCCCGATGTTATTACCGGATCATGATCTGAATTTGAGAGAAACACGATATGCATGCTGTGAACCAGAAACGTGTGGCCAATCAATCTCTGCCCATAAGGCCGAGACAGAATGCTTCACATGACAATCTCCTGTTCCCTTGCACCCGTTCCACTGCCTGCAATAAACACCGTTGCACTGGCATGGGGGTCATTCCATATAAGAAGGACCAAAATTTTTGAAATCCGTCATGTCATAGTTTCAGATTTCCTTCAAACTTTGTCAGAGTAAGCATATGTATGTATTAACAGGAAATTCCAAGTATTATAGTGAAAGGTCAAATACCTTTTGAAAACTGGCCTATCCAATAACCCCTGCCTAAAATTGACAAAAATTTGTAACAAAATTTCTATGTTTGAGGCTTCATATCTCACCGACTACAGTGCTCACAATACTAGGTCTTTTTATTTTAACAGTCTGGTCACCATAGTTCGAGAAAATCACAAGCATTTTGTGCTGACCTGTATTAGGCATGTATTAGGGGTCGTCAAAAATGCCAAAAAATTTTATTTTTCATATTTTAATCCAAATTTGGTGATGCCGTAAAATGTATTTGTATTTGGTTTACACAAATGATTTCTATCCTGTTAACTAGAGCTACTGCTACTTTAGTGATATTTATTACCTAATGGCAAGATATGCTCGGCAAAAATTTTGTGGGAGCCATACCCCCACCCCTGTTCGCCAAAATGGGGTGACTTCATAACATCTTTTTTCAAAATAACCCCTTTCAATTTTTTTAATATTTTGGTGAATGTTATATATATGGTCAATGGTTCCAGGGCCAAAAGGTTCACTCTTACATTTGTTTCCTTTTAGAGCTATGGCAAATACAAAATCTGATATTTTTTCAAAAACTTGTATGATATTCGATTTTGGGGGGTTAATAATTTTAAAAGTATACACTCTAGAAGTATGAAACAAGAGATGTAGCGCGTTTCCCTGCCTTATTAAAAGAAACAACCAGCATTTCCCTTTTACAAAATAGATAAACATGGATTTTAGAGATGTCAAAACCTTACTTTGTTAAAATTTGACATTTTTTTGGGTAAACTACAAGTCATTATTCAACAACATTTTCAATGGGAATAACATATTGCCTGGAGAATATTAAAAAAACAATTTGACTATAAGTTGTTGCTGACTTAGCCATCAATAATTTTCAGTCAAATCATTTTCAAAATATACACCAGGTACAGAGTTTGTCCTGTAAGCTGGTCGAGCTGCAACAGCTCATCACTCAGTCTTGAGTTATCCAGTGTTAATAAAGACTGAGAGATTTCATATCTAGAGAAAATAACTCAACCTTCAGAGCTTTGTATATAATTAGGTCAATTGCTGTAATAGACATAGGTAGTGAGGTGATATTGATTAGTCACATGGTCTCAGTTTTTCTCAGAGATCTGCATGCAAGTATTGCTATCAACAAGAGTTCAGTCAAGCATTTTAAGTGATCAAGATTAGGCAGCATGACCAGTGAAAGTGTTTAATAATTACTGCTTTGAAACATTGACATTGTTGCTGATACACAAATGTTTAGATATTTACTTTAGAAATTTAATAATTCACTATACATTTTAATGATAAATTAGGCCTTTTAATTTGAAAAGTGTAAACTTTGACTAGGACACGTTGCACAATGGCTGAATTACCAGAGACATTTTGTTCAGTTGGACGTCTCACTAATGATAAATGTCATAAGTTTACGGATAAATGCTCTGTAAATGATGTTGTACAAGTGACGGCTACAGATAAAACACTTGTTCCAATGAGAAGCGGTCAGAGTGAGGATAGTTTAGAAACAGTGTGCTGTTGCCACAAGAAACACTATCTGCATATATTCCCGATGATGAAGCAGAAGACTTCATGTTGTGATCCCCTAAAAGTTCACAAAAAGCTTATTAAAAAGGGACTAGTTAATATAGATCAAGAAATTGTGGCATTAATACAGTCGAAAACTAGAGAGAGAAAACAACCTGGCCAAAAGATTTGCCATCATTGTTTGCAGAAAATTAATAACCTGACAGATTGTAGTGACAGTGAACCGGAATCAATGGTCATAGCAGATACTTTGTACAGTAATGCTGAATGCCTCAACTCTAGTTTCTCAGCAGTTGGAGTTTCTCCCCTAAAGAGTGTCCATTCAGAAAGGAAAGTATCATATGGTAAACGAAAAATCAAACAAATGGCAGAAGCAACAACAAGTCACGTGGCATCCCACCTAGGTTTTCCACCTAATAAATTAGTTGCTGACACTTCACAAACTGAATGTACATGTGATTCTAAGTTAGATGTGGACTACTTGGTGTCGAACATGAAAACTGTCTGTGTCATCACGAAATCAAAAGATACAAGTATTGACTATTACACCTAAATCATGGTCGATAGATAAAACTGTTCAGGTTTTTCAGGCATGTGGTGTTACGCGTTATATGGTGAAACAAGCCAGACAACTTGCGCAGAATGATGGAATACTCGCTGATCGTGAAACCTTTAAAAGAAATAAGCTTGATCAGCATACACTAGATAGTGTTATTAACTACTACCAAGATGATACTGTATCTAGACTATTACCCGGGAAAAATGATTTTGTTACTATAAGAATTTGTGGTACCAAAGAACATAAGCAAAAACGGCTAATCCTGACAAATTTGAAGGAAGTACATGCTAATTTCAAAACAGAAACTGGACTTAAAATTGGTTTCTCTAAATTTGTTGAGTTAAGACCCAAAAGATGTGTAACTGTTTCTTCTAGCGGCAGCCACAATGTTTGTGTATGCGAAAAACACCAAAATGTAAAGTTTATGGTGGATGTTATCTCTGAAGACTATCATAACCTAATTGACAAATCTGTATGTGACAGTAGTTCTAGAAATTGCATGCTGTAACGATGTGAAAAGTGTCCAGGAACTGCATTTCTCAAAACTTACTTAGAGCAAGACCTTTACGAGCACATGGATGAGGATGACATCATTAAATTCAATGAATGGGTATTCACAGACCGAATTGAAATCATGCGCTGAGAAGTATCAGTTGAAGATTTTATTTCTATATTATGTCAACGGATCCAAGAATTAACACCACATTCCTTCATAGCGAAATCTCAAAGTGAATTCTTGAAAGCGTGCAAACATGATTTAGATGACACTACTGCCATTGTTGTTCTCGACTTTGCTGAAAATTACAGCATTATTGTGCAAGATTGTGCATAGGGATTTTATTGGAACAATTCTCAAGTCACGATACATCCTTTGGCATTTTATGTTAAGGCTTATGGAATGTTGAATGAAGAAAATGTATGCTTCATCTCTGAGTGTCTGAAACACGAAACAAATACTGTGTACTGTTTTCAGGAGATTTTTACAAGATATTTGAAGGAAAAGTATCCCAATATTCATATAATTAAATACTTTAGTGATGGGTGTGCAGGACAATACAAGAACTTCAAAAACTTTATTAATGTCTGCCATCATTATTCAGATTTTGATATTAAGGCAGAATGGCATTTCTTTGCTACCAGCCATGGTAAAGGTGTTTGCGACGGTATCGGTGACACAGTGAAGCGCTTAGCCGCAAGGGCTAGTCTGCAAACAGCGCTTATACGAAATGCTAGTGAATTGTATGAATTCAGCCAACAGAACATAAGCAAGATCAAGTTCTTCTTAGTTAGTAAAGATGAGATCCAGAGCCATCATACAATGTTGGAAGAGCGGTATCTCCTTGCCAAAACAGTGCAAGGAACCAGGTCATTCCATTCGTTTGTTCCAAATGACACTAACTCTATCACAGTAAAGCGAATTTCAACTGATGATGTTTCATACACTCGGTCATTTTCTAACACACAACCTGGTATGTCATCAGAGATTCAGAATTTAAATATCCCTATGGAACTGTCTTTGAGTGACTATGTTGGTGCATTGTATGACAAAAATTGGTGGTTTGGCATAGTGTTAGAAATTAGTCTAGAAAATGAGGACTGTCTCATTTCGTTTATGAAGCCGCATGGACCAGCTCGATCCTTTAGTTGGCCAAGGCGCACAGACCAGTGATGGGTTCCTTTTTGTGACATTCTAAGTAAGGTGTCAACACCATTGACAGCAACTGGCCGGCAGCACACTTTTCCACAAACTGATATCGACTTTATAAATGGACTATTTAAATAATTTGGAGGAGCGGTATATGCTGGATCATGTACCGTATCATCAATTATTGCTGAGGTATGTAGTATTATGTACTATCTCTTAACACTTTTATATTATATCATGTGTATTAACCAATGCCTGTCTCAGTTTATTAAATAATTCCATGAAATGGGTGACATTTAGGCATACTTTAGTATGAGAGATTACACATATTGGCCTGG
Source organism: Chaetoderma sp. LZ-2023a (assembly GCA_034401795.1). NCBI lineage: Eukaryota > Metazoa > Mollusca > Caudofoveata > Chaetodermatida > Chaetodermatidae > Chaetoderma > Chaetoderma sp. LZ-2023a. Next base: position 35,720,810 of record CM067370.1, on the reverse strand, counting down.
TCGCAGTACATATCAAAATTGTCTATAAATGGCCATAGAAGTCCATGTAGCTGTACTAATATGACCATAATATACCATTCAATGTCCACCTATGATGAAAAAGTATCTAAAATGAAAAGTGGAGATATTTTAAACTTTTTAAAACAAATTAGATTGTCGCGAAAAATGTCAAATTTTAACAGAGTCAGGTCTTTGGGTCTAGAAAATCGATGTTTATGTATTAAATAACCAGGGAATGCTGATTGGTTCTTCTAATATAGCAGGAGAACTGGTTGTATTGCTTGTTTCATGCCTATAGGCCCTATAATTTTAAAATTATTAACCCCCCAAAAATGGAATATCGTACAAGTTTTACAAAAATGTCACATTTCTAATATGCCATAGCTCCAAAAGGGAACAAATGTAAGAGTGCAACTTTTAACCATGTAACTATTGACCATATATCTACCATTCACCAAAATAAAATAAAAATTGAAAGGGGTTATTTTGACTTAATAGGCGATGAAGTTGGCCCTCTTTTGTGAACAGCGGTGGTGCATTGGGCCCCCAAAATCTTTTGATGAGCAAACCTTGCTGTTAGTCAGTAAATATTACTAAGCTAATATTAGCACTAGTGAACTGGGTAGAAATCATTTAGTTACAGCAACTATAATATACATTTTACTGTATCACCAAATTTTGTTGAAACAGGAAAATTAGCTGTTTTTAACGTTTTTGGTGACCCCTAAAACACACCCAAAACAAGTCAACACATATTGCTTGTTATTTTCCTCAAGTATGCTGACCAGAGCATTAGAATGAAAAGATCTAGTATTGTAAACAGTATATTGGATGAGATATGATGTCTCAAACATTGGATTTGTACTTGAAACTTTTGTCAATTTTAGCATAGGGGTCTTTGAGAGGGCATTTTTCAAAAAGTATTTCACATATCAGTTAAAAAATTGTCATGCTCAACTAAAACATCCATATGCTCACACTGAGAAAGTTTGAAGGAAATCCGTGACTATGAGTTGACGGGCATTGGTCCATCTTATACGGAATGGCCCATGGGCTATTGATACCATGCACCCATGCTTGTGGATAATGTGGCAATCCATATAACTATTCTATCGGTGATCGAGCCTATGGCAGTGAGGAAATGTGATTCTTGTAATGAAGCATCATTCAAAACAGCATTAGAAATGTATCCTTTATCCTCTTCTTGCGTTCATCTTTCTCATGACAGTAATCTTAGACTGTTTTCCTTATTTGGTGCATGAAAGCTGAGGTAGTCATCAAACTGTCTCTGTCTTATCTGATCTTCTTTTCAAAGGATACTTTAATAGGCCAGAAGCTTCTCCTAGCCTGTTCATATCGCTGGCAGTGCTACAAGAGATGTTCTGCTGTTTCTTCTGCCTGCTGACACTTACAAAGTGCAGAATCTGTAATCTTGAGACGGTGAAGATGTGCATTGAGACGATTGTGACCAGTCCTCAGTCTGAAGATACATGTCTGATCCTCCTTACTGAGGCTGTGTATTGGATCATTATGCTGCCTGCTGGTGCTTCTTGTGGCTTTAATGATATGCTTCAGTTCTTCAAAGTCAACCTCGCGGTTGAATTGTTCTTTGTTTGAGCTTTATCATTTCCTAATATGCCACAATGCGAGGGGATCCACTTTAAGTTGACATTGTTCTCATTGGCCAGTTGCGTAAGGTTTTCATGAATTAAATCTGTACTTTCCTTTCCACTCTCCAGTGTCTGGATCGCTGAGAGGGAGTCTGTCAGGAAGACAATATTTTCATTTCTGGTTTTTTGTTGTATCAGCTTTTGGCTAGCTAAGATCAGTGCCAGGATTTCTGCAGTGTAATTGCTACAGTGCTTCCCTGTTGACAAGCACGAGTCTGTTGTATCCTTTATAAAGGCAAAGATTAATTACTTGCTTTTACAAATAAAATTCATGCAAACGTGTGGACACTAGAGAAATCCATTTCTAGCTATGCCCCTCCCATTTTAGCTACGCCCAACCCACGCTTTACCTGTACAGGAATTCCCAGAACCACAATATCAAGGTAACTATACAGGTCAACTGTTTAATATTTTGAAACTAATTTTGACTGGGTGCTACTGCCTATGGCGGCAGCAGCTCCCAGTCAAATCAGATTCAAGATTTTCAACAGAATGTTTATTAAATGATAAATCCACCAAAGAAATACAATTCGTACACTTGTCAGACAATTCCAGCTTTATGACGGCGTATTTCAGTAAATTATGATTCTGACCTCAGCCTACATGTGACGTAATTGATTATGACGCCAAGCCTTTCTTTTACATTTGCTTCTATTTTACTTCATATTGTCTGCTGTAAATTACTGTGGGAAGTGCTAATGTATGTTGTGGAAAGGAATCTTTATTCATTCCTCTGCCAGAATACTATTAATTAGCATGCCACAGGCCTTTGTACGTAGAGTACTAGTAAACTATGTTACTCAGTAATTTGGCCACGTCCTCAAAAGGCAGCAATATTAAACAAGGGAATTTTCAAAATGGATTGGAGCATTTCCTCGTCATGGATCCTATGATGATTGTAATTACAATGTACTATGGAAGAGGACAACCCGAGGCGTTTACGTGTAATGGCTTATGATCAAACAGACGCGAGAATCGTAGGCTGAATTACGTGAAATGGAGAGGAGTGAAATATTCTTAATGCTATGCTTATTTGCTCTGATGTATTCCAATTATTAAAATTAACACCCCCGTCTTCTTGGTAACCCCGACCTTGACATCTTGACCCAAAATCAAGAAAATCAAACTAGTTCTTCGAGACCTCAAATAGAATTACCAAATCTGGTTGAAATCACCAGTACATTTCGTGCGGGCGTGCGTGCGTACGTGCGTACGTGCATGGTACGGATTGCAGACATACAGATGAATCACAGATCTATTCTAGTGAAGCTATGCCGACTTTGTTCGTGGGTTGGAATCGATTTGAAAGCCATATCAGCAATGACTGATGCTACGGCTGTGGCTGCGGCTGCTGCTTCTGCAACCGTAAATTAACCAAAACATTGAGGAAGACGATAATCATATTAGCGATGGTAAAATAAATGATGATGATGATGGTGATGATGATTCCGACGACCACGACGATGATGATGGATGATGATCATGATGATAAATGATGCTATCTATAATAGCAATAATGATAACGAGAATAATAATAATAAAAATAACGATGATGATGATGATGATGATGATGATGGTAATTTATGTGAACACTGCTTATTGTATATATCAATACTACAGGGCCACATGTCACTATGTGACCTGGGTGAAATAAGGAAACTGAAACTGAGACTTAGACATATGCTACTATGCTTACTTGCTGAATTGTTCGCTTAATCTTTTAAGGGCTATTTTACGGTCTAAGGGTTCCCCGCGCAAGTTGCAGGTCAGATGGCCCTTTTTCTCAATACAGTAGAGATTCGGGGTTGGGGTGGGGTGGTTTGGTGGTGGTGCTAAGGGGTGGTTGATGGTAAACGGTCAGAAATTGTTGAAATCTATGTACTCTTAGATGGAATTCCCCTGGAAGAAAATATAATGATAAAAACCTTCACATGGCTGACACAGTATTGTATTTTGCAAGGGTTGCCAAAGTTTTGAAATCTACATTGATCTTAGCGGGCATTTCCAGCATCTCTGGATGGAGATAACATAATATGGGTCTTCAAATGGCTGCTAAATCATTATATTTTTACAAGGACCGCGTGAGTTCGTGCCCCCGGTAAATTGACGCCCTGCACGACCGCCCACCCACCATCGCCAGACGCTTTCGCGTTTCTATTATCCAGCTCTATTTTCATATGAAATATGCGCGCAGTAAGGCGGCAATGATTACAACCGTTGCTGCCTAACAAAGGCTTTCGCTATCACGATTTTCAGAACTAAATCAGAATTGAAACTGGCTCAAACTATTGATTACATATTCTATAAAAATGTGATATACCTATCGATATAGGTATTTGTAAGTATTTGTATTGTTGCCTGAAGTCAAAGATACGATAATGTACATGGTTAATATAGAGAAGTTTGCCGACGACTACCTTAAAAGCAAACGGTAACAATACCTTATTGTGCGGCGTTCCACGCTCAGCACGGCATGACCTTGAAATGCCATAACTGCAATCTATATCCGCGGTATGAAATGGAATAGATAAGCGATATATGCATTGGTTTTCTGAAGGTCATGTACAACATCTATAATCCTTTTGTTAATAATTTATGTGGGTGAAAATGGTTTTGCAATTGCTTCACAATAATTTCCAGTCAGAGTATTAATAAAATCGGCAACAATTTCTAAATATATAGTAAGGCGCTGCATTTGCAACATTATATGCGCATTTATTAAAGAAGTGTCAGCTAGACCGACAGCGCGACTGACAAACCAACTCATACTAGTTGTGAGTTGCAACAAAAAGGTTGTAGTGACTGGTTAATCTGATTGAAATCGTTAAATTCATAGCAATCTTAATGCACAATCTCCATATATAGAAGATGAAATTAAAGGCGCTTCAGCTTATTTGTAGCGAATTGATCTGCTTACATTTGACAAATTTCCATTTCTTTTACTATTTTCAGAATATTGTTTTGATCAGTCTTGCTAGCAAAAAGATCATCACACCTAAGCGATATCATATACTACTCAAACATCAGCAATCATCATTGAATACGGGAATCCGCCAATCTGCCGATCAAGTATATGACTTCATAATCAATTGCGTCACATATTGGCTGTCGTCACAATCAACTACGAAATGAATGGCGTAGCTAAGTCCGTTAGGAAATCTTTTAAATCCGTCAGTTATACGAATTGTATGTCTTTACTATTTAAAAAACAATTCAACAGCTCACCCGTATCGGAAAAGCGTTGGTGGAGCTTAGCTAGGGATGGGTGGGGCATAGCTAAGGAGGTTATTGAAACATTGGCAATGTTAATCATTCATCAGATTATTAATTATTAACCCTGGCACAAATACCAATGACCCGGAGCCATCACCATAGCATTTGTAAATGTGCAATCATACTCAACGGACATATGTGATATAAATAGCGCGATTGGAGGAGCCAACTGCGAGCTCTAACTGACATACATGTATGAACTATGATTAGGCATGTAGCCTGGTACACTCGGTCATGCGTAGATAACAAACAGGAGAAATCGTAGTTTCCACACGTGCAGCTTCATCTTTCGGATTTTTCGAATAATTTTTCGCGTGTAGTCACCGAAGATGGGCAATCCATGTGTACTCGAACTCTATTCTTGTGTTAAAATTTTACTCACAGTGTATCAGTAGTTTCCGGACTACAATCCAGGAAGACAGACAAACGGACAAAGAAACCAAGAGACGGGCGAACGAGAAAAGCGAAAAGGAATTGCCAACCCCCCCCCCCCACCACTCCATGGATAGGATAAAACACACTCCTCAATAGCTGTCAATCGTCCACGTGTATTTAGTAAGTGTAGTCTGTCCTCCACGTGTATTTAGTACTTACTCCACGAAGTGTCAAGGTACTATGGTAACAGCTATGTCTGTCTGTGCGTACGTAGGCGTGTATGTGTATGTGTGGATGCGCGCGTGCAGAATCGAAACCCCAGTTTCCCAGAAGGGATATTCACCAATCTTTGATGGGACGTTGTGGTCCAGATGAAATATCGATTTTTGGGTCAACTGCCAAATTCAAGGTCATCAAAAACTAACAAAGATTGTGAACGATACTCAAATTCTACTGACGGGTGTAATATAATTTTGGGGTTCCAAAAAACGGAATTGATTTCGGTGTCAAATGTCAACGCTCAACTAAATTGAGGGGTGTTGGAATGTTGAGAGGCACTTTAGGTACTGCGATACATTTGAAACTAATAAACACATAACAGGTCTATATGCGTTAACACCCATATTCATTAGTCGCAGAACCCCACAACTATTTAAACCAAATACATCTTAACTTAGTATGCTCTCATTCCGGATAAATTAATATAATTCCTTTAATTTTGAAGCTGAATCAGGGACTCGTGTTTCTAACTCAATTTCACAAATTAAAAAATTATATTAATTAATACGTAATGAAATTTTCATATGCTAACATTTCTCTCGTTTCATTACATCTAGTAACACAATGTAAGCCTCTGAGTGTATACAATTTTAATCATTTTATTTTCAATCATTTTGGGGTGAATATGCATCTTTAACAATCGTAATAATATCGCGATTATATACAGATACACTTTACTTCCAGACCTACAGGATATATTGACGCGCCGCAATTAGTGCGATTACGAATCTGGCCATTATTACCCTGAAGGCTATCTGATATACGGCGTCGTTTATAGGGCAGAAACGGATATCCTTCTTCCACCCAAATATGACTACACTTAGCAATCCTTTCTCAGCAGACCTTTTAATGACAGAGTAATTACGGCGAAAATGATGAACCCGCCATTATCAGCAAAATATTCTTTACAACGCAGCATGATTGTCTCTACTTCCAGTTAGTGTATTCAAATTACTTTGTATTATAACTTTATTTCACTTCTTCGGAGCTGCCTGCGAATTGCAGTTTTACAATCTGTAATTTTACTGTTGGTTAATACATGAAATGCAATAGTGTTGCTGAAAACTGTTGCTGCCTACAGAAGATAATTTAGTATTAGTTTTTCTATTGTCTTCCCAATGTAAGCTTATCCATTATCGCACGGGCAAATCTCCCTCCAGTGCCAATAATAATAATAATAATAATAATAATAATTATTATTATTATTATTATTAATATTATTATTATTCCCTCCTCTTTTCTGAGAATTGCACACACTGATTAGACATCGAATCTAAGGAAATTCTAAGAAACTGGCACCAGCTACCGTGAGAGACTGCCTATAAAAAATAAGCGTTTCCAATAGAACTTAATCGAATGGTTGCTATAGGACATTTATGGATCTGATTGTCTTTCTTTATCCGTTAGGCCTACTTGATTTAATACCTGTATTAAATAAAGATTCAATGAAAATACCACTATGGAGAAAATCATCTATGGTGTTGGGTAGGATGCGTGGGTTGGGTTGGGGCTGGAATTATAACAATTTATCGAAAATGACTCACCACGCTATAAACATAGGTAATGGGAAACCGATCCATATCTAACTTAGGCAACATTGTGTCTATATAGTGTGATTTGTAAGAACAAGGTGAGTGGACATAATAGCGTAACACTATTTTGCTTTCGTAAACCGACATTTCAAATTAATATTGACTGTTTATTCCTATTGCTAAACAGATTTGAGGAAGCTTGTGAAAAACGATGCAGTTTTAAAATACTATGATAATCTATTTTCTAAGGGCGTATTCTCACTAGAGAGTTAATCAAGAATAACACTATACGTCAGTAAGGCGTTATTATTGATTACGTCTCTAGTGAGAACGCAGCCTTAGTCTCTGTTCTGATGCATCTACATCAATACATTTGAAGGTATCTGTTCAAACATCAAATTGCATATTCACAGTGTATATCGACACTACGACAGAAAGCGAGCAATGATTGTTTCTAGCAAATTGGCGTTATGGGCCCTGTATTTTATTCATCACAAAGAACACACACCGGTGAACGGTTGTAGTACATTAATATCTTTGAAATTCTAGACATTAGTGCCATGCCCATTCGGTAAGCAAACATCACAACGTGTGCTGTCAACATGACGTTGGAGTAAACTGTCAACCGGGACGTAATATCTCCTATGAGAGGCATCCCGGCTTTCAAAATCCCTGCACATGTTTTAGATGGCGGTTTGTGACGCTCACACCACGCAGCATAACCTTGTCGGAGCTTATGGAAATTGTAAACATTCATTCAGGGGGCAGATAATTAGCTGATTAACTGGAGGATTTGGTGTGACAATGCTAACATGGATGGCATTGCCAAACCAATGAACAAGACCTGCAGCGCAAATCCACAACGAATCCATATACACAACCATGTCTCGAGGTCTGTTCCTGTATGTCTCTTTCAGTCGAATCCGGCAAATTTAAGTTGGTGCTCGATACGTACCGGTCACCACGCATGCAATACTAAGAGAGTTAAGGTACTAATCAAACTATTTACTACTGAGTCTGAGAAAGCCCAGCGCGAGTCTGATAGAGATCCAAAAATATGGTTATTCAAGGAAGACTCGTTCGGTTTCGTCATGGAGGAATGGCGGAAACGCAGCTATCGCCAAGTTCCCGGACGAGTACATGCCATTTAAGATGATAAACAGGTTGCAATCAGCCGAACCTAATTACCCCCATCGGTCGACACTATGGGAGTGAAAACTCATACCACTGATTGGTTTTCATGCTCGAAAATGTGTGCGACTTTTTACCCATGCTTCTTCAGAAAAGCAAGGTGAAACATTTCCAACGGCTTGAGGATGATGCAACTCTGAACAATGTGATGGCATTGTGATATATACATGCTACCTTAATGGAGAGATCCAATCTGTCACTCAAATATACGATGACATACAATTATGTCACACGCAGGCTGACGCGACGCATCTAGCCCCGTCATGGACATTAAACAGTCCGTCAAATGTACGAATTGTATGTCTTTACGATTTAATAAACCGGCTAATTTGGCTGTGCGCTGGTGCTGCCATAGACCAGTCAAATTAGCTTACATTATTCAACAACCTACCTTGATATTAGGATTCTGGGAATTCTGGGTTCGATCGATCCAAACATGGTCAATGCATGGGAGAAGTTTAGTTAGAAATGCATCCATTTATTTTCGGTTCTTTATATGATGTCGACTTATGTGATATAAATAATGCGTGGTATAAGACATTTTGCGCCTGAGTTATGGTAGTGAGAAGGAGCTCTTTCACAGAAATCAATATCAATCATGTATTTATTCCACATATGATATATTAGACAACTTTAGGTCGACATCTTACATGCTTCCTTATAATGGTATGCGACGGTGTCATCGAACACAAAGGCCAAAACGCATTTCTTTCAACATGAACATAGCTTTTAGATCAACTTAGCGGATTAAGCATACAGTGCACATACATAGACAGTCGTTTTCCGATAACGAGTTGACATGCCACAATCACCTTGACATCAAAAGATCAAATATCAAGGTCAACGAGACAATGATAGACCTTAGCTTCTCGAAAAAATAAAATTTTGAGTTAAGCTCAATTTAGTGGTTTATATCTCATTCTGGATCAATCATACTTCACCCAACTCTGCAGACATGTCACTACTTATGAGATGGCAGGACACATGGACTTTGTGGTTAAATGGCTAAAGGTACTCGTGACTGATAAGTGTATTGATTATGCTTCTATATTTAGCCTTCGTCTATGTATGCAGAATTATATTTGAAGTCAAGCTTCACAGTACATTGCATACACTTGAGCTTCATGGTTGCATTCAACCACATTTCTGGTTATATTAGAACGGACACGCCGCTTATCTTAGCAAGCAATAGATAAAACATTATAGCCGTAATCGCCAACTCACAATGGATCAATTAGTTATTAGTAGGACACGGCGCTTGACAAATATAACTCATGTAATTCGACGTATTTATGCTGTAACATGTTGCTATACGATGATATTATATATGTTAGTTATTAATTAGTTAAATTAGTTAATTATATTCACGCCCACACAAGCCTTCACCTAATACGCATAGATGTGTTGATATTACGATAGAATCAGATTTAAGAGTGCACGAATTTTAACGACGAACAGTTACAGTTACGGACTCGAACACGCTTCGACAGCGGACTCGCTAGTGACATCTAGCGAGGAGGGAGAGTGTCAGCTATGTAGTTAGCTGGCTGGTCAATTACAGAGGAGCACGTAAGGTTAAGTTTGTAATGCTTTATTAGAATACTTCCCTCTTAGGAATCGATTGCAGTTAAGTAGAATAGGTTTAGAATAGGTAGGCAACACGTGACTATAGTTTGGAATTTTATGTGTAAACAGTAGAATAAAGAAAGTTCAGTGAACGAGTAATCAATAGAATATAGCATTATGCCATCCATTCCATCTATCTCCACTAGAAGGAGGATCCCGCTCGGTACGTGGGTTGAGGCGGTGGCGAAAGAATCCCCAACAAGAACCACCTAGTCGGCCACCCATCTAAACAAAATCCGGTACCATAGAAGTACAGGGGGTATTTGATACTGGTTTAATCTTTGAAGCCTTTCGCGTAAATAAATGTCACTCTGTTCCTGTTATTTTTGTGATGGGTGACTTTGGGGGACGATAGACGTAACAGTCATGCATTTTGGGATGTCTATGGGCGGTCCTATATAATATTATGATTGTGAGCATTGTCTTAGCTTATACATGGATAACTAGTCTGGACTCTCCATTTAATAGCACATGTTACAATTATGCATCCCTCCCCACCATAATTATGCATCCCTCACCACTACAATTATGCATCCCTCACCAACACAAGTATGCATCCCTCACCACCACAATTGTGTATCCCTCACCACCACAATTATGCATCCCTCACCACCACAAGTATGCATCCCTCCCTACCACAATTATGCATCACTCCCCACCACACGTATGCATCACTCCCTACCACAATTATGCATCCCTTCCCACCACAATTATGCATCACTCCCCACCACAAGTATGCATCCTTGCCCACCACACGTATGCATCACTCCCCACCACACGTATGCATCCTTGCCCACCACAAGTATGCATCACTCCCCACCACAAGTATGCATCCCTCACCACCACAAGTATGCATCCCTCACTACCACAATTGTGTATCCCTCCCTACCACAATTATGCATCCCTCCCCACCACAAGTATGCATCCCTCCCCACCACAGGTATGCATCCCTCCTCACCACAATTATGCATCACTCCCCACCACAAGTATGTATCCTTCACCACCACAAGTATGCATCCCTCACCACCACAATTGTGTATCCCTCACCACCACACGTATGCATCCCTCCTCACCACAATTATGCATCACTCCCAACCACAAGTATGCATCACTCTACCACAATTATGCATCCCACACCACCACAAGAATGCATCCCTCACCATCACAAGTATGCATCCCTCCCCATCACAATTATGCTTCCATCACTTCAACAAGTATGCGTCCCTCCCCACCACAAGCATGTGTCCTTCCCCACCACAATTATGCATCCCTCACCACCACAATTGTGTATCCCTCCCTACCACAATTATGCATCCCTCCCCACCACAATTATGCATCCCTCACCTCCCAAAGTATGCATCCCTCACCATCACAAGTATGCATCCCTCCCCAGCACAATTAGGCTTCCATCACTACAACACGTATGCGTCCCTCCCCATCACAAGTATGCGTCCTTCCCCACCACAATTATGCACCCCTCACCACTGCAATTATGCATTCCTCACCACCACAAGTATGCATCCCGCCCCACCACAATTATGCATCCCTCACCACCACAAATATGCATCCCTCCCCACCACAATTATGCATCCCTCACCACCACAAGTATGCATCCCTCCCCAGCACAATTATGCTTCCATCACTACAACAAGTATGCATCCATCCCCCCACAAGTATGCATCCTTCCCCACCACAAGTATGCATCACTCCCTACCACAATTATGCATCCCTCACGACCACAAGTATGCATCCCTCACCATCATAAGTATGCATCCCTCCCCAGCACAAGTATGCGTCCCTCCCCCCCCCCCCCAACACACAAGTATGCATCCTTCCCCACCACAAGTATGCGTCCCTCCTTACCACAAGTATGAATCCCTCACCACCATAAGTATGCTTCCATCACTACAACAATTATGCATCCATCCACACCACAATTATGCATCCCTCCCCACCACAATTATGCATCCCTCACCACCACAAGTATGCATCTCCCCCTACCACAATTATGCATCCCTCACAACCACAAGTATGCATCCCTCAGCATCACAAGTATGCATCCCTCACCACCACAAGTATGCATCCCTCCCCAGCACAATTATTCTTCCATCGCTACAACACGTATGCGTCCCTCCCCACCACAAGTATGCGTCCTTCCCCACCACAATTATGCACCCCTCACCACTGCAATTATGCATCCCTCACCACCACAAGTATGCATCCCGCCCCACCACAATTATGCATCCCTCACCACCACAAGTATGCATCCCTCCCCACCACAATTATGCATACCTCACCACCACAAGTATGCATCCCTCCCCAGCACAATTATGCTTCCATCACTACAACAAGTATGCGTCCCTCCCCCCACAAGTATGCATCCTTCCCCACCACAAGTATGCATCACTCCCTACCACAATTATGCATCCCTCACGACCACAAGTATGCATCCCTCACCATCATAAGTATGCATCCCTCCCCAGCACAAGTATGCGTCCCTCCCCCCCCCCCGACAAGTATGCATCATTCCCACCACAAGTATGCATCCTTCCCCACCACAAGTATGCGTCCCTCCTTACCACAAGTATGCATCCCTCACCACCATAAGTATGCTTCCATCACTACAACAATTATGCATCCCTCACCACCACAAGTATGCATCTCCCCCTACCACAATTATGCATCCCTCACAACCACAAGTATGCATCCCTCAGCATCACAAGTATGCATCCCTCTCCAGCACAATTTTGCTTCCATCGCTACAACAAGTATGCGTCCCTCCCCGCCACAAGTATGCATCCTTGCCCACCACAATTATGCATCCCTCACCACTACAATTATGCATCCCTCCCCACCACAATTGTGCATACCTCCCCACCACAATTATGCATCCCTCACCACCACAAGAATGCATACCTCAGCATCACAAGTATGCTTCCATCACTACAAAAATTATGCTTCCCTCCACACCACAAGTATACATCCATCCCCACCACAAGTATGCATCCCTCACCACCACAAATATGCATCCCTCCCCACCGCAATTGTGCATCCGTCCACACCACAATTATTCATCCCTCCCCACCACAATTATGCATTTCTCCCTACCTCAATTATGCATCCCTCCCTACCACAATTATACATCACTCCCCACCACAAGTATGCATCCCTCCCCACCATAATTATGTCTCCATCCTCCCCACTACAATTATGCATCCCTCCCCACCACAATTATGCCTCCATCACTACAACAAGGATGCATCCTTCCCTACCACAATTATGCAGCCCTCCCCACCACAATTATGCATCCCTCCCCCTCCCCCCCCCCCCACAAGTATGCATCCCTCCCTGACACAATTATGCATCCCTTCCCACCACAATAATGCATCCCTCCACACCACAAGTATGCATCCCTCCCCAGCACAATTATGCATCCGTCCCCACCACAATTATGCTTCCATCACTACAACATGTATGCATCCCTCCCTACCACAAGTATCCATCCCTCCCCACCACAAGTATGCTTCCATCACTACAACAAGTATGCATCCCTCGCCACCACAATTATGCAATCCCTCACCACCACAAGTATGCATCACTCCCTACCACAATTATGCATCCCTCACCACCACAAGTATGCATCCCTCACCATCACAATCATGCATCCCTCCCCAGCACAATTATGCTTCCATCACTACAACAAGTATGCAACCCTCCCTACAACAAGTATGCATCCCTCCCTATCACAATTATGCATCGCTCCCCACCACAATTATGCATCCCTCCCCAGCACAAGTATGTGTCCCTCCGCACCACAATTATGCACCCCTCCCCACCACAATTATGCATCCCTCACCACCACAATTATGCACCCCTCCCCACCACAATTATGCATCCCTCTACCACAATTATGCATCCATCCCCACCGCAAGTACGCATCCCTCTCCAGCACAATTATGCATCCCTCCCCACCACAATTATCCATCCCTCCCCACCACAAGTTTGCATACCTCACCACTGCAATTATGCATCCCTTCCCACCACAATTATGTATCCTTCCCCATCACAATTATGCATCCCTCACCACTACAATTATGCATCTCTACCCAGCACAATTATGCATCCCTCCCCAGCACAATTATGCATCCGTCCCTACCACAATTATGCATCCTTCCCCACCACAATTATGCATCCCTCCCAGCACAATTTTGCATCCCTCCCCAGAACAATTATGCATGCGTCCCTACCACAAGTATGCATCCTTCCCCACTACAATTATGCATCCCTCCCTACCATAATTATGCATCCCTCTCCAGCACAATTATGCACCCCTCCCCACCACAATTATGCATCCCTCTACCACAATTATGCATCCATCCCCACCGCAAGTACGCATCCCTCTCCAGCACAATTATGCATCCCTCCCCACCACAAGTATGCATACCTCACCACTGCAATTATGCATCCTTCCCCATCACGATTATGCATCCCTCACCACTACAATTATGCATCTCTACCCAGCACAATTATGCATCCCTCCGCAGCACAATTATGCACCCCTCCCCAGAACAATTATGCATCCGTCCCTACCACAATTGTGCATCCTTCCCCACCACAATTATGCATCCCTCCCCACTACAATTATGCATCCCTCCCTACCATAATTATGCATCCCTCTCCAGCACAATTATGCATCCCTCCCTACAACAATTATGCATCCATCCCTACCATAATTATGCATCCCTCTCCAGCACAATTATGCATCCCTCCCTACAACAATTATGCATCCATCCCCCCCACAAGTATGCATCCCTCCCTACCACAATTATGCATCCCTCCCCAGCTCAATAATGCATCCCCTCTACCACAAGTATACATCCCTCCCCACCACAAGTATGCATCCCCCACCAAACCATATCACCATAGATGTGTATATCTAGCTGAATTGTGCTTACAAAGAAGCCTGTGGTGCCCATGGAGGGAATTGTGGTTGGGTAGTGTGGGCGTATGTGTGCCTTGATATTTCACGTTGTTATGGCGAGCTAATTGTATGTGTGTCTGGATGTCTCACGTGACAATTATCATTCATGTTCAAGGTAAATATGTGCCCTATATACTTACCATAATTCTTTTCGCATTCACAACTCGCTCATTTCGTTATCGCACTAAGAAATGCGGTATGAAGGACGCATCTTCATAGGAAAAGTGTGTATGCATACGAGCAGAATGCTAATGCTTGCCAATAGTTCTATGTCATATTATTGATATAATCCTCTTTATATTATGATTGTATTAGATACGCCACCAGAAAGAGGTGCAGCAGGTAAGTAAAGAATCCCATTTTTGGCTAATTGCTAATGCACTCGCTTCTTCCATACGCGCCTAATGCAATACCATTATAAATAACGCGTCTGTCTCAATAGATTTTATTGGTTTATACCTTTGCAAATCTCCCACACTGTTCACATCAAATGTTTACAACGGCAAAACCCATGTGCTTTCCTCGCTCTAAAATAAATTTATGAATGGCAGATTAAGAATAATAATAATAATAATAATAATAATAATAATAATAATAATAATGTGTAACAATTTTCGACACGCTAGGGACCAAAAATCCAAGATGGCAGCCGTCGCTCATTGAAACTACTCAGAATGCCAAATCTCTGGAACCACTTGACCAATTTCAATGATGCTTTTATGATTTTCAAAGATACCTGATCATCTGGAATAGGTTTCCTGTCAACAGGAGGTCAAGGTCATGCAACAAGGTGAAGGTCAATGCTATTTTGGCCTCTCGTTGCAGAAATATGAGTGCCTCTGCAGATAATTGATCAACTGGTATGATTCCAGACTCTATTGTAGGGTTTTCAAACAAGCTCGATCATTTGGAATATGTTTTATCATTTTACTGATTTTTATGAGGTCAAGGTCACATAGCGTTATCAAGGTCATTGATATTTTGAACGTTTTGCTACAGCGAGCTGAGCATCTCTGAGGTGAATTGCGCAAGACTTAATAGCAATTCTGACAGCATAATGCCACATTGACCGGAACAGATTAACGCTGATAGCAATATAATAACTCGTGACTCATCTCGCGAGTATACACAATACCAAATACTAATCAATTTCATATCGTCGTCTTGAAAGGTGTTCACAAATCCATCCAGTAAGCGTGTTTGATGGCCTTCTAATAATGAGAACCGTAATAATATCGCCGTTTTATCTGATTAAATGTTACACTAACCAGACATAATTTCGGAAAACATTAGCAAATCAAAGGAATTAAAACGTATATTCATTTATTTAACAGATTAGATTTTGAAGCGGCTAATAGCGGCTATTTAAAATTACGCCATCACTATTATCGCCCGTATTAGGGCAGATACATCGATAGTAAGAAATATATATATATATATATATATATATATATATATATATATATATATATATATATATATATATATATATATATCCGTCTCCTACTTCCATTTTTTCTCCTCCCATATAAAATGTTTTCTCTCAGTCTCGTAAGGCTAACTTACCAAATTTCTCTCTCTCTCTCTCTCTCTCTCTCTCTCTCTCTCTCTCTCTCTCTCTATATATATATATATATATATATATATATATATATATATATATATATATATATATATATATATATATATATACATATATATATATATATATATGTATATCTTATGATGAAATATCAAAGACCTATCTCATGCATGTGGAATTTGTGATATGTTTTCCCGTTAGCATCGCTTTAGTGCACCACAGCTTACCTGGATGGTTTCTTTATCACGGAGATAGTGCCTGTGTTAACAACGCTAATGAAATGTTCAACGGGGTTGCTCTCTTCTGTAAACTCAAACGTTAATTATAGCCACCGCCAGTTATGAAATAATGGTGTATATATTTGCATCGATGTAACCACGCTGTCGTCAAGTGATGAGCGTAACTAGAATGGCCATTAACAAACAGCTGTTTGTGATTTTGTCAATGTTGCCTTCACTTATTTGATTGACCTGACGTGTTTTGTCAAATGTGGCCTCAAGGTAGTAGCGGAAAGCGCCACTAAAATGCTAAAACGCGATAGACACGGATTTGCAGGCGCCAGATATGCGCTCGTGCTTAGAAGATTATCGAGATCAATATATTTAGTACAGCAGATTCCATTACTGCCATAATAATAGTGTGTAATTACATGAAAACAAGTTTGACTAACAATTTCTGTTGCTGGAGACAACATATCACAAGCTATTATTGATCATAGCATTGAATACATCGTAAAGGAGTTATCCTATGCATATTCATTGTTCGTGATATGTCGACTTGATAGTGATGCAGTCCCCTGGGGAAGCCTAAGTAGCGCAGTCGATCCCTTATAGCGTGTGTTAGAGAACAGGAACCGAATTGTCACTCTAGTATCTCACGTCATAATCGAAATACGTCACTTGTTAGTCGTTAACTGCGGTTACAAACAAATGACGTAAATGCGACTGGAAAATGGCAAAATTCCGACAATAACCGTCTGAATAATATGTCTTTGGTGACATTACAAATTAATAAGCAGTCTGTTGAATATTTTCAGAATAATGTGACTGGGAGTTAAATTAATTTCACAATGTTCAACAGCTTACCCGTGTACAGTTACCTTGAAGTTGAGATTCTGGGATTTCTTGGTTCACGGTGTAAAACTGTATTTAAAAGTGTGCGGAGAGAGAGAGAGAGAGAGAGAGAGAGAGAGAGAGAGAGAGAGAGAGATCAATTAACTTACTGTTGTTAACCTTCCTGTCACACAATCTCCCATGTATGAAACTCAACACCAGTACAACAAATGCCCTCTATTCACAATTACAATGCATTTACTTTTTGTCTCGGTCTTCGGGCATTGCTCATAATTCGTGAGCAGAACACAAAGGATACAGTCTGATTTAATTTACCCATGCATTGTACATTATCTATATCTCCGCCTCTATATTGTTGATATGAGACACATATAATGTAGATGATGATGAGGCACTTAGTAGTTACCGCCACACCCATCACCCCTCCCCCTATCAAGTCTCTAAGCTTAGCATGAATGAGACTGTGAATTGCGTTAACAAAAGTCACAGATTTGGCCCAGTCGTGTGAAAGTCTAATCAAAGGAAGCTAAAATGTAGAAATTCTGGACGCAGGACGAATGAAAATTAAAAAAGAATTATTTTATTTACAAATTTTCATAGATTATAGATCAATTGGTAGATGGATGGATGGATGAGTGGCTGGGCGGGCGAGTGGGCAGGTGGGTGGGTGTATGGGTAGGCGGCGGGGGTGGTGTGCGTGGATGTGCAGGCGTGTGTGTATATTGGGGTGGGTGGGTGGCTGGGTGTGTGTGGGGTGTGTGTGCGTGCGTGTGTGTGGGGGGAGCGGTGTATAGATGGAGGGAGGTGCGATGGAGGGATTTATCTGTGGATGGGTTGGTTGGGTGGGTGGGTGAGTGAGTGAGTGAGTGAGTGAGTGAGTGAGTGAGTGAGTGAGTGAGTGAGTGAGTGAGTGAGTGAGTGAGTGAGTGAGTGAGTGAGTGAGTGAGTGAGTGAGTGAGTGAGTGAGTGAGTGTGTGTGTGTGAGTTGGCGCGTGGGCCGATCGATTAATCGATCGACTCTCACCACCCACTCACCCTCCCACCACACACCCACCCACCCATACGGATGCACGCACGCACGCACACATACACCGACTTACCGATCGGCCGACCCGTCATGCAGGCAGCGAGTCTGGCAGACTTGCGGGCAGACAGATGGGCGGACAGGCGTGGGGATGGACAGATATATCTCACCATTCCAAGGCAGGAAAACCTTTATGCATCACTGATCAAGAAACGTTATGAATCACTGATAAAAAAATCTATGTTATATTTCTTCACCCTTTGGAATCATGCGTTTTTCCTTTTGATATTTCCAAGATATTCCCAAGAGTCGAGTGCAATTGGCCGACCTTTGACAATTAAATGATTAAATTCTGTTCTTATTGCTTGTCAATCAAAATGTTACATCGCTACGTGACTCCTTTCATTTTGTAATGCAATTTGCCATTTCTATTAACTTGTACAAGGCATTCATCAAACTCTATCCATACATCTCGATTCAAATCGACGAGGGATTGAGATGGTGACAGGGCATCTGCGTTTGCACTGATTGCATCTTACGGTATTTATATAACGTATGTGCTGATGTTTCACTTATTTTCCCAATAACAAGATTGGATTACAGAAACATTCTTGAATTTGCATAACCCTCTGTTATCTCAATCCATATAATATAATTTGCTTTGCACACCATATTCCTAATTGAGTTGAATGGACGTCATTACCAGTACTGCTGCTGCTGCTGAGGCTGCTGAGGCTGCTGATACTACTACTACTACTTTTTTCTTTCTTTTTTTTGAAAATCCGACGCTGACGCATTCGGATACACTTCCCGGAGGAACTCCTTTAAAAAGGCTTGCAAACCCCCATAAAAAATCGGTTGAAATAGCAGGCTTTATTAATAGAATAACAATACAAACCTAACATGTCAAAACAGTGCAAGCTAAAATACTCTATTATCATATACCACAACCGTGGCATAACTACATAGAAAACATAATTAATAAAGAGCTGATAACATAACATAATTCAACAAAGACATTGCTATTTGCACACCGTGTAGTAGTAGGCCCAAATGGCGAGCATAGCTAACCAACAAGTGGTAAAGACACTCATCAATAATTAGCAGTAAGCGACTGCTAATCATTGATGCCATTGAGCCGATTCATGACCGGCAGGCTAAGTAGATCATATGTAGTTTAACGTAGCACACCGTATAGTAGTATGGCCAAATGGCGAGTGCAGCTCACCAACAAGTGGCGAGGTGACTCGTCAATAAGTAACAAAAAGTCACTCATTGACGCCAGTTAGCCGATTATTAAATACCCAACGGACGTAGTAGCCTTTATATAATATAATGCACAAAGCAAACGTATACAAACTATGACTACTTAGATGGCGCTCTGGGTTCACATTCTAAATTTACTTCATTGTAGGTTTTTGCAAATTACCCTGGAACAAATACACCTACAGTAAATATTTACAACAGGAAGCTAATTGTAAGATATCACACTCTGTTAACTTGAAAATCGGATCACCTCCAGAATATTGACATAATGCTTTACAATTTTAAAATAAAGGCAATTAAATTAAATTAATATAGCATCTATCCATATACAGCAAGCAGCGAGTGTGCTATCTTATACAAGTTCCGCTTCTGATATTTTTAGATATCCGTATTCAATTGATACTAGGCCAGTTTTGCACCCTACGTCTTTAAATCTACTTTCTCTCCCATGTTCTACTAGCCTGTAAAATTCACAATGAATGCAGTTTATCAACAATGATCGAAATATAGCTTGTATGGCTCTCTGATGGTTGTTGCCGGTTTTTATCTCTGGCCTCTGAACACTGATGCTTCCAGATGGCCCACACCCCTACAGATAACAGGGTTATTAACAATTCTTTCTCCTTGCTATTAATGATTCGTCCGATAGTTGAGCAATCTTTGAACAAAATTGTTTCAGCCACTAAATTCACATATTTGGTTCCAAATTTAGCAAGGAGCATATTGATATATACCCAAAAGCCTGTAGTTATGCGACACTGAGTAAATAGATGGTCTATCGTTTCTTCCTCAGTATTACATAATAAGCACCCGTCTGTACTTGATATTTTACACATATAAGTAAGATGACCGACCCATAGCCTTCGATGGAGTAATCGCCATGCCAGGTTCCTGGTAGACAAGGTAGATGTATTGCTTTCCAGGCATTTTTCCAGTTCTTTGGCGTGCATCCTAAATTGCTCCAATGCCTAACCACAAAAGGAGTCTGTCTCCGACTTTGCATTAGAATTCTATACCAGTCTCAAGATGCCATGTTGTATTTTATATGTTCTGACATAAATACTAATGTTGGTTGCAACATATCAATGTTGCCACGTGCTTTCGGCAATTTGAACCATACAGCAGGTATTGCATTCTTTATTCTAACAAATAAGCGCTGAGCATCAATATGTCTCATTGAAGTTATTCTTGCTACATCTTGCATCGCAATCCATTTACGAGATTTCGGATTTACCAAGTCACGTAAATATTGAATACCATTCTTGGCCATAGAGGGAAAATATAATACATCATCATTATCACGAATCAACTCGTTGCCCCAAAGACGTTGCTCTAAGGCATCTTCCCAACAATTGGGTTGTGGCATTGATCGTGTAAATATTTGTATGGCTTCGTGCTGTTCTTTATATACATTTGGAATCTTTTGATGATTAGGTGGCAATTTATTGCACATAAATAAACATTCTACTGGAAATGGGTCAACGTACCTTTGGAGAAGTGCCCTTGAAACACTTGACCAAGATGAGTTTGAAGTAAGTAACTTATTCAAGAATTTCAATTTTAAAGAAGCACACTTTGCTGAAACATTAACCAAATCCAGGCCTCCGGCATGCTTTTCATTGGTGAGGATTGACTGTGATACTAAATGGGCTTTGTCCTCACATAAGGAGGATAAAAGTAATGTGTTGATCTTTGTCTCTACTGATTTGGGCATATGAATTACAGAAGCGGTATACCACAGTCCAGATAAAATTAAATTATTAAGGACAAATGTCCTGCCAAAGACAGTTAGGCGACATCGTTTCCAATTTAGTAATGCACACTTTAGCTTGGATATCCTTTCTTCCCAGTTTAGTAAAACATTTTGTTCTCTACTAAAGTAAATGCCCAAAATTTTTATGACATCATTTGAGCAGTTAATATCCATCACATTATCAGTTCGTCCCTTCCAATCGCCCAAAAACAATCCCTTAGATTTATCTTTATTGACTTTAAGTCCTGATGCCTTTTGAAAATCTGTTAATACTCCATTTAAAATTCTAAAATCCGTATTTTTACCCGCAAACACAGTCGTATCATCTGCATATTGAGAAACCTTTAGTGGCCTTTCTACGCCACGTATACATATTCCTTGAAAGTCATTGCGTTGCCTCAATGTGGCCCCCAACGATTCCATAGCTATGACGAATAGAAGCGGGGACAGTGAGCAACCCTGTCTGACACCTCGTTCCAACACTACAGGTTTGGATAGCTGATTCTTAACTAAATAGCAACTTGTTATATCAGTATATAAAATATTGACCTATTTAATAAATCTTGAATCAAAGCAAATATGGTCTAAAGACTTAAACAAGAAATCCCATTCTAGTCTGTCAAACGCCTTCTCGTTATCAAGTGCTATTATTGCTGCTGGGATACAATCCTTTTCAACTAATTGAATAAGGTCCCGTATAAGCAAAGTGTTGTTTAATATTGATCTTCCTGACACAGAGCAGGTTTGATCATCATGAATGACTTCGCCTATGACAGCGCCAAGTTTTAATGGTAGTGCCCGAGTAATAATCTTATAATCTACACAGAGTAGAGAGATTGGTCTATAATTCTGTATTTTATTTCTGTCACCCCTCTTGTATATAAGCCGAACATATGCTTGGGCCATCGATGTAGGGAGATGCCCTTGCTTGGAAATCCGTCACATCCACGAGACCTTTCTAACTTCATACCTTTGAGGGATTTTGTCAAATCATCAATTGTTATTGATTGGTCACAGCTTTCGCGACATGAATCTGGAAGTCTTTTCGTTATATTAGCTAAAACATCTCTGGTTGCAGTTTCCTCGCTTCCCTCAGATTTATACAATGATTTGTAAAATTCGGATACTGTTTCAATCATTTCTGCATTTGAGCACACTGATACTCTATCATTAGTCTTCAGTGAGCGCATTAATTTCTCTATACCTCTTGCTTTTTCCAAGTTACAAAAGTAACGTGTAGGCTTTTCGCCCTCGGTGTTCATTTGTGCTCTTGACCTTATTTTGGCGCCATCCAACTGATATTGCTCTATTTCATTTAGTCTACCTTTTAATTTAACTAATAGTTCGTAATAATTATATTCCCCATCATTAATTTTCTTATTAATTTTACACAACGACCTCTGAAGCGCCTTTTTACGCTTTCGTATTTCACGTGCTTTCCTAATGGAATACTGCCTTGAAATATATTTCAGGTCTGATTTAACATCTTCCCACCAATCTGTTATACATTCATACGAACCTCTTCTTTCATCCCAATGCCTCCAACAACTTTACACACATTTGCGGTAGCAACTATCTCGTAGCAATGCTACATTAAGTTTCCAAAATCCATCACCTCGTTTGACACAGTCAGCATTGTCTAATGTGATGGAAAACATATTGTGATCAGAGAAAGTTACTGGCTTTATGTTAGTTTTACACATGTAACCTTTCAATGAACGTTCTACATAGATCCTGTCTAACCTTGAAGCTAACCTTCAATCGGTTGAAAACCAAGTAAATTCTGGCCTTCTGGATTTTCAATCCGATAAGTGTCTAACAAGCTTTTATTTTCACAAATGTGTTTCAAAATATTATGCGATGTGTCATTAAAATTAGATCTAGAGTTTCTGTCTTTAGCCTCGTCTAATATGCAATTAAAGTCACCGCCCATAATTAGGTTTTCAGGCGTTCTGTCTTGAATTATTATGGAAACATCATTTAGAAATTCACGGCGCAATTGATGAGAGGTAGGTGCATAAAGGCACATCAAATTTAAACTTGTGTTTAGTACATCAATTGATACACAAATCCATCGTCCATTTGGATCTGATGACGACGATATAACGTCAACATAGTTGAGACAGCGGGGAAGGATAAGAATGGCCACCCCCGCACTATTATCTTGTGATAAAGAAAAAAAAATCTGCCCTTTTGAAATATCTTTGAGAGATTCATACACTTCAGCTTTTTGAATTAAACCATTTACCTAATTTTCCTGCGAATTCAATATTTCCTAGTTCTACCACAGACAAATATTCATATTTGGAAATATCAGAATCATGGCCCAGTATACAATATTTCACACCTCTCGGCGTTACATATGGCACTAACACTTCACCCCCTTCTGATCGGTACATTACCATTTTATCTTTCATCTGTGAACTCTGTGTTTGAATGGACACATCTGATTCTGCAACTGACATTGTATCATCATCCATATCATTTACTTCAATCTCAGATTCTGAGCTATTGTCTTCTTTATGACGCTTATTGCTACTTAAGTAACATTTGGCAGGAGCATCATTTACCATATCTTCAAGCTGACTTAAATCAAGTGGGCTTAGCGGAAAATCGACCGAATTTTCTGTCTTCTGAGTCCTAAACTTATCCTGTCCTAATTTTAATTCATCTTCTAAGGAATTGTAAACTGGCTCTTCTGTAAGATCATCATTTTCCTACGTTTGGTTCTACTGCATTTTGAGTATTTTCTTGACTTAAGGTTATACCCTCCTCTAATACATGAATTTCATCAACTGTAGTTACTTTAACAGGATTTGATGATTTGTTTGTGTCATTTACAGTGGCATGAGCCAAAACAACAGCTTCCGTAGCGGTTGCTTCAGAAGCATTTGACTCAGTTGCATCCTTTAATGGGCGATTATCTCCTGATACTGAGGGCTTGTTTTGATTTTTTGGACAGCGCCATTTAAAATGGTCAACTGAACCACAGAGCAAACATTTGTTTCGATTGGGACAATCGGTTGCCAAATGGTCAGTACTTAGGCAGATCCGGCACTCTTTAATTTGCCCTCTATACCATAAGGGCAGGACAAAGCTGCCATCAAGCGTCAATCTGCTTGGTAAAGGGCTATCCACTTTATCAAACCAAATACGTCTTACACCGTTTTCTAGCGTTCTGTCAAATGGATACGTTTCCCGTTCAATCTTTTGCACTTTGCCATACTTCTTGAGTTCACTCATGATTCTGTCATCTGGAATTTCTAGTGGAACTTTCATCTTCACTAGCAACCTATCTGACTCGATTTCCTCTACGTTACAAACTTCACCTCTTACAATAAGAACATCTTCCAGAAGCTTTTCCTTGACCCCCTCATTTGACACTGTTACATTCCATACAGTTTTAGTAACATTGATAAGCCCCTGCAAAGTAGCAGGTCCCGCGCCAACGACGTCTTTTAACCCATGATACACATCGATAGCCGTGACACCCCACCCATTAGTTGTTATTTTAAGGCTTAGGGTACGCTTATAGGTTGCCATGGTGGTTTATCAAAGGAGGAACCCCATACTACTACAATATATAATAAATGTATACTTATATAACACAAGGACGTCAGGGAAAGAGCTAAACACTAAATAAATAGTGTCCCCTTTTGAAACCCTGACGTCTACCAACAAATATACGAATAGAGAGTACAGTCGTATATTTGTTAGTTTGACCCACTTTCTAAGTGGTTCACTAACACCTAGCCGATTAAAGTATACTAACAAATATATGAATAGATAGTACAGTCATATATTTGTTAGTCTGTTCGAGTTGACCGGGGACAGCCAACTGACTATAAGGATTTATATAGTTAAAGAACTAGGCTTGTGCTTACAAATGACAAAGGAATTAAATCCACTCACTCAAGCGATCTTGCCAAATATAATGCGCTAGGGTAGGAACTATAGAAATAGCAGACTGGCGCGGGGAGAAATGTATTGCATTGACCACAGTAAGAGGAGCCCTATTAAATGGCGGAAACCGCCAGCTAAGAGGAATGCCTTTAGAAAATGGAGACACAAAATGCGCTCCAACCAAGACAAGAATTTACAAATTAAACATAAAGTTTGAAAGGAAATACTAATACGAAATATATGTATAAAATTTATCTACAAAATCGCGCTAGAAATAGCAAATTCGGGCATCAATTGCAGAGCTAAATAAACGCGTGCGTTCACTTCGACTACTACTACTACTACTGCTGCCGCCGCCGCCGCCGCCGCCGCCGCCGCCGCCGCCGCCGCCGCCGCCGCCGCCGCCGCCGCTACTACTACTACTACTACTACTACTACTACTACTACTACTACTACTACTACTACTACTACTACTACTACTACTACTACTACTACTACTGCTGCTGCTGCTGCTGCTGCTAATACTACTAGTGTTACTGCTCCTGCTCCTGCTGTTGTTGCTACTACTACTACTACTACTACTACTACTACTACTACTACTACTACTACTACTACTATAACTGCTGCTGCTGCTGCTGCTGCTGCTGCTGCTGCTGCTGCTACTACTACTACTACTACTAGTGCTACTACTACTATAACTACTGCTGCTGCTGCTGCTGCTGCTACTACTACTACTACTACTACTACTACTACTACTACTACTACTACTACTACTATAACTACTACTACTACTACTACTACTACTGCTGCTGCTGCTGCTGCTGCTGCTGCTGCTACTGCTGCTACTACTACTACTACTACTACTACTACTACTACTACTACTTGTAAAATACAAGTCTAACTATAACAACTATAATATAATTTGAATTATCAAAGGAAATAGTGTAGAGCAGGCCATTAAACTATAAACTATTACCATCCCAGTTACAAATGCATTGATGCACAGATGAGCCTACACGTTCAGGAAAAGTATAAAATACTAAAATATATGACTTATATAGGCGATTGCAATGGATAGAGCTGAGCTGTCACTCAAGTATATGACGTCACAATATATTCCGCCACATGTAGGATGACGTCACAATCTAAATGCCTAATGAATGACGTATCTAGAACCTGCATGAATATTGAATAGTCGGTCAATTGTACAAATTGTATGTTTTTACTATTTAAAGAAAATGTCTGTTGACTATTTGAAACTAAGTCGACAGTTTCAAGATACCCAGTAGCTTACCTGTATAGTTACCTTGATATTGAGATTCTGGGAATTCGGTGTTCGATCGATTCCAACACAGGCAAAGCGTAGGCGGAGCTTAGTCATAAATAGGCGTGGCATATCTAGAAATGGATTTCTATTTTGCATAAAGATTGGTCTCCGGTGATTATTCACTAGCACCGTTATATTGCAGTCTGACTATTGACTATCTGGTGCAAGTGAGTGAGGCTGCACGGTATGGCATAGTGCCAAACCGGTGACGATGTAAATTTTCAAACCGGTTTAAACCGTATATCGGTTTTATCTGGTGGGTGGTACCAGGGATGAGTGTATACAATTATTGTATGTAATATTCTTTAGATAAGCATATAGCAACTATACGTGCGTTGTCTGGAACCTTTGACCCAAAATACACGCGGTGTTGATTGCGTGATCGACAGGTAATCAGCAGGGCGAGGTTTAAATCCCGATCGACTGTCAAGCGATGAAGCGGCGAACGAGCAATCTGTGGAAACATAGGCAATCTCCTTCACTCCTCGCTGCCTCTCTCTCCACCAGGAGTATAAACGGGTACCAGTGTAAAACTGGGGAAGTAGTAAGAGACTGAAATACAAACCAGCGTGAATGGAAAATAGAATCAGGGACTCGATAGACGCCAAACAAACCAATAACTTCTGATTACGCCTGTAATTGATAAAATCTAGCTTCTCACACACTAACAATAATTTGTGTTCCATTTACAATCGATTAATTCTAATGCGCGAGATTTATCGCGTGTTTAATCATCACACGTCTAACAACGGGATATATACTTTAACTGTTGTTAATCAGTTAAATAATGTGCTGTTATTATTAGACTGCTTGTTGACAATTTTTGGTGTCACGGAACAGCAAAATCTTTCAATCAATTACTCTCATTTTAACATTCTGGTGACATGCGGTCATCGAAAAATATCGTTTACACATCCCAGTAATCATGCTTTTGTCCAGTTACAAGGGGTGGGTATGATTAGAGCATACGCTATTGCCTTGATATAACGCAAACTGACACAACTGGTCAAGGTGGTCGTTAACTTGTGATCATAGCTAATCCCGTAGACTTATCTAAACAATTACGTGGAATACTTAGCTTTGTTGTGAAAACTCTTACGCCCAAAAATACAGCGCCAATAAACATGTTTATATTGCATCCGAATTACGACAATTTAAAAATCCCTCGGAAATCCCGATGTGGACTACCTTTTTAGATTAGCAGAAGCTTAGATATAGGTAATCATATCATTTTAACGGAACTGATAATTATTCATAATAATAATAATAATAATAATAATAATAATAATAATAATAATAATAATCGTTATTTATTGAGAGTAGCGCTTCAAGTACACGGCCTGATCTAGCAGAGGCAGTGAATCACACAACGCCAAACAAGCGGCGACCATACGTACACGAATTAAGTAGAGCAATCATTGTATACCCAAGTAGATTATGTTAACGCTGAATACGAAAGGCCAATAGAAAGTCAATCATTTACAATTTTATAAATATTATCGTGTATGTTTGTTAAATATTTCGAAACTAACTAGACTGTGATCTGGTGCTACAAACAACAACAGCATCTCGTAGTCACAATAGTTTCAAAATATTGGAAATATTCCAGTCAGATTGCAATTCATCATGCGCAATTTAGTAGGAATAGCAAAAACGGAAATGTTGACTGTTCAGATGGGTCTGCCTTTTAGCCCTTTACTGGACAAATTTGGTCAATATAATTATAATTGTCTATGGAATTTGCAGAAAAAGGAAGATTCTTTTTAAAATTTACCCATACAGTGTGGTTTCCTTATCGAGCCAGTAATTCCTCTGGTAAATTGTCAAAAATATACATGTATATATATGATAAAGATGAGATGACAATATGAGAATGATGAAATAATGATATGATAATGATGATGGGATAATAACAGCGTAATCAGGAAGATGTGAAAACAAGTAAGAAAGTCTGATGCTTGGATATTTTTTGTAAATCCAGAAGTCTGAATGGTCTAAGACTATTCTTTCAGTCCCTTTTATACCCTCTTGGGGCTCACACTGTGGATTGGCCGGGACATGCCCAAATACGGGCATTCAGGATGGGTTTACCGGTTCAACTGAATGCCATTTCTAGAAACCCACTTCTACCTTGCAAAACAAGGAATTGCACTATCTGCCATACCATGCAGAAACACAGATTCTACTCAAGCTCCCATACATGTCTCTCTTATAGATCTAAAATCATTGGCGATTGTCAAACAAGAAACGTGGTATACATACTCACTTGCTCAGTATGCAAAAAAGCAATACGTAGGGGAAACTCTGAGTACTTTCAAAATACGCATCCAGGAACACTTGCGTTCCATCACGAAGCTCTACAAGAACGAGAGATACGACACTCCTGTATCTAGACACTTCAACAGACCTGGACATTCCAGAATTAACATGCAATTCACAATAATACAGGTGCTCTCCTCAGACCCTGAGGACGAAACCTCCACTAAATGGAGGAAACAAAAGGAGTGCAACTGGATACACCAGCTCCGCACAATGGAGCCCATAGGCATCAACCTAGCAGGGTAAGGGTCACCCATTTCCCTGGGTCAACTCGCTCACAAAAAATGGACAGACCCAGTACGTCGTTATTATCTCTTATGATAATGATGATAGCAGTAGATCAAATTCTACTACTACTACTACTACTACTACTACTACTACTACTACTCATACTGCTGCTGCTGCTGCTACTACTACTGCTACCACTATATAATTCTAAATTGTATATACAATTTACTGTATTGATAATATTCTACCGGCACAATCATTATGTACATTTTACCCTCATATGCCCTTGATGGGCCTAAATGTAATAAAGTGAACTTGAACTTGGATCCCTAACATGTGCTAATATGCTAATCGTTGGGGCATTGTACAGTTAAGCTAGTAAGTCTTTCAAATAAGCCTAGGTGGTATAATGATATACACTTCAAGCTGATAACGGCTTTATTTGCCAACATAAATGTTTCTCGATACAGTGAAACCTGTCTATAACAGGCAATGTATGGACTTTTAAAAGGGGACCACTAAAGACAAATAGACGCCTCATATAACTTACCTGCTATGGCAAATATGTTTAGGAGCCAACTGATTACGGTTCTTTTGCTCATATGAGCACCGTTAAAAAAAGTCACCAATGATTGGCGCCAAAACTAAACGCCGTTAGATACAGTTTTGCTGAGGAAAAATATCGTTGTAAAGCTTGCCATACAACAGCGGAAAACAAAAGCGAATGGTTTGATTTGCCAATCATATGCGTCGTTATAAAATAAGATTGGCCTGCTAATAATTAGTTTACATGACAATCATGGCCATTAAAATGTGACACTGCTAGAAGATGCTAAGATGTATACCATGACCGGCTGTTAACCCGTAGACCGCTGTTTCAAATTCTATATGGCATTGATTAAATCTTCTCTATCCTGTCAGTATGTGTTCACTTTGGTAACATTGTTGCTGTAAGCCATTGATGTGCACAACAGAAACGCGTTTCAGCAACATTTTTTTCAAAAATGTAGGCCGGCACTATCTTTGCAAGTAGGCTATACACACTAGCGTGATACGGGTTAAATGAAGTGGTGGCGTGGCACACTTAACATATTGTCACATTACTCAGCCCTCTCGCGATAGCGTTATATCACGGCCGGAGGGAGCATAAATACATATTCTGAGAAAACATATGAAAATATTACTGGAAGCACTCAACCGATTGTAATAATTCCGGTACCTACATGTAGCTGCAAATTCGTAAATGCTAGGGATGTCAGAATCGCCGTAGTGGTTCAAAAAGTACACTCTGCGGGACAACTAAGCCAGTAACATTTCAAACAAAAATTTCAAGATATCATCCCCTATCAAAATAACCATAACTGTCAAAGTTTCATCAAAATATCTTATTCATTGTAATTACCACAGCTTGCAGCGCAATGTTGATCAACCAAGGTAAAATTGGCCATTGTGATAATTCGCTGAGTCTAAGACAAAACGCTAAGTAATTTGTTAAATGTCAGACAATGCTCAGGTGAGCAAAATTATAATTAGCCAAGCAAATAGTCATTTCATTCGGGTTTAAGCACACACCAATTTTATACCGATACGCAAAGTATTTGCAAATATTAGATCCTGTGAGACAAAACCATCACATGCTGAATTTTACCAAAAAGATAGGCTATTCTCGATCGTATCTTAGATGACCAATATTTATATTTTCCAGAGTTTTGTACGCATTGTTCGATTTTAACATCCATTAGATCATATTGGGAGGTTCACGATTCATTGAAATGGCATCAGCGGTTCAATTGCTATTATCATTTGCATATACTTCCTTAAAATATGTACCCGCGTCTATTAGCCTCTCACCTCCAGTCATCCCTATAGCGGCGGTGCGGCGCGTACGTCACTAGACGCGATAAAATGGCAGCGTCCCGATGTGCGAAAAATGGTCAATTATACCATCTTTATCTAGCGATATTTGATTAAGCTATTTCTATCTAGCTATTATTCTGGCGTAGTTTCATTGTAAATGTAATAATTTCAAACAAAGCACGCTTTTTATCATCCCGGAATTGTCATTTAATAAACATTCTGTTGAATACTTTGAAACTAATTTGACTGGGTGCTGTTGTTATTGCCATAGGAGCAGCACCCAGTCAAATTAGTTCAAAATATTCAACAGCTTAGCCTACAAGTACAGTTTTCTGGAAATTGAAAGATAGTCAGTGAGTTCAGTGATCGATCGATCACAACACGGGCGAAGTGCTTGCGAAGCTTAGCTAACTAAAACTGGATTCCTCTATTTATGTCAGGACACGAGAGACGTTGCAAGAGTAACAGACTAAACGCATAGTCGAAGGAGTATCACTACGCCGTCACTGAATCTGAGGTTTTGCACCTGGTCCATGTCCCGCCCTCTAGGTGGCGGATATCAATATAACGGTCATCTCGCAATCCGTAATCATATGTGTTAGGAGTCACTTGGTGTAGTGGCTATCAGTCAGGATTACTTAACCGGAGAACCCATTCGCGCCCGAGCTGTGCGCTATCTCGCCATCGTTACAAACATGGGTAATCTCCTTAGCTCCTTGTCTCTCCACACAGACGTATACATGGGTACTAGTATAAAGGAAATTGGGTAAGTTAGCCTTACTAGACTGGGAGAAAACATTTTATATGGGAGGAGAAAAATGGAAGTGGTAGACGGATATATATATATGGAAGTCAACTGGTGTATCGTTTTCTGTTATTTTGCGGAGTAACTGGAAAATTGCTTTGTTGCCCTATTATGATCAGAAATCTAAAATAGGGCAACAAAGCAAAATAACAGAAAACGATACACCAGTTGCCTTCCAGTGTAGCTTATTTGACACTCTGATAACACCTGTGTTTTTATATGCCTCAGAGATATGGGGATTTGAAAATTTACAAATGATTGAAAGAAGTCAACTCGGCTTTCTGAAGTATTGTTTACGAGGGAAGAAAATGTTATGGTATATGAGGAAACCGGAAGGTACCCATTGGGTATAACGGTCAGGTGTAATATGATAACATGGATTGAAATATAATTTATTTTGTTCAATAGAAGCACAATAAGACATACGTGTTATACACGTGTCTCCCATACACATATAAATGCTATACAATAATTACATCAAGATGGGGTATAATAAAACATAGTTATATAGAAGTAAGGTGTGGAAATAACTAATTAATTGATAATCTATATCTAGCACTGCTTACATTTTTACTAGGTAGTGCACACGCGTGCATATGTGTGTGTGCGTCCGAGCGTGCGTATGTTCATATTGTGTGTGTGTGTGTGTGTGTGTGTGTGTGTGTATGCGTGCGTGCGTGCGTGCGTGCGTGCGTGCGTGCGTGCGTGCGTGCGTGCGTGCGTGCGTGTGTGTGTGTGCGTGACAGAGAGAGAGAGAGAGAGAGAGAGGAGAGAGAGAGAGAGAGAGAGAGAGAGAGAGAGAGAGAGAGAGTCGGTGGGAGGGGGGGGGTGTGTGGCAGAAAGAGATGGTTCTCCAAGGTATAAAATGAGTGTGAGAAGGGTGAGCTCTTAATGCTGTGTTCACCATGCTTGTACATGTTGGGATGTTTGCATTTTACCCCTTCTGGTTGTGAATTTCACAAATAGGAAGTTACTTGAAGCGATTGGTATTGACTATATAGTGACATACAGTGTTACATATCATAATATTCAAGTCGACATTGTTGATACCGTATAGAAGGTGATTAGCTGTAAGAGTGATCTCAAGGCATTTCCTGTCTAGGATATATTTAGTTCCTTGAGTAAAGAAAGTTTGTGTTGAGCATATGTTATTAAGCTCTTCACCTCAGTAAGCCAAGTGCCTGTGTTATCGAAAGTAATGCCAAGATGTTTATGGTTGTTTGATGGGAGTATTTCAGAATTGTTTTATTTGACTCGAAAGACAGTAGGCTCATTACGCAAAGAAAGATACAGACTAGTAGTTTTGGAGGCATTAAATTCAACAAGCCATGTGTTAATGCTGACATCTATGGAATCATCAGCCACCAGCACCATAGGAGGTCTAAAAAACAACGGAACTACATATACTGATGACTCTGTAGTAGTACAACTATCAGCAAAGCAGAAATCGTTACGGCCACATTAGCTTAAAAATCCTGCTATTCAACAAGCAGATTCCCTAACAGATGAAATCACTTCGAAGGATAACTGTCACAACATATTTCGGGCAACGTGAGGCCTGAGAGTTACCAACTACACACCACCACTCACAATTCACAACTCTGAAGGAGACTTTATCGGGACTGACCAGGGCAAAGCCGAGGCATTTCGGAATGGTTCAAGGAACAGTTTACTGACGACGATGATAAGCCCATCCACCCGTTATAAGGAGACACCAGGCCATTACTAACACCAATTAAAACAGCAGACGTTAAGAAGTCAATTAAAGTCCTGGAAAATGGACGTGCATCTGGACCTGAGGACACGAGCAATGAACAATTCAAATATGCAAGTGACATTATCTCAAAACCGATCACGCACCTAATCAATTCAGCTTTTATGCGCCACCTTCCCTTCGATGCTGTATGCCAAGCCACGCTTATCGGGCTACCAAGCCCAAGAAGCCATATGACCCCCAGTCGATCTGCAGCCCATTGTGCTCCTCAACAGCGATGCTACTCTATGCCACATCCGAGACAAGATCGATGACTTCACCGGATCATGTCAAAGAGGCTTCAAATATGGTCGCAGCTGCGCAGACATTGTATGGGCTCAACGCATGCTTGTGTGGGTAGTCATGTCCAAACACTGGGATTTCCACAGAATGGGCATTGACATGTCACGAGCCTTTGACACAATTAAACGATCAAAGATCCTAGGTGAACTTAGGGCTGTTCGATTATGGAAATAAGTAATCGATTATGATGTCTGGAAAATAATCGATTAAATCGGATAATCGATTATTTAATTTGTGAACTTTAGAAGTAGTAACTGCGGGGAGAGAGAGAGAGAGAGAGAGAGAGAGAGAGAATAAGAATAAATGAATAAATTAAAAATGCCTGATTTTCTAGAAAAAATAACAGAATACGCAATTTCGTGAATTGGTTCCTAGTTAGGTTTATATTGCCTCAACTAAGTAGGCCTATGAAACGGCCGCGAGACATTCAATAGGACAAGCTTTACCAAACAGTTCTCTGATTGGCTGAACGTGAGGCACAACCCCGCCCAGTATAATGAAGTCAATTTGGAATCCATACGCGTTCTCATTGGATAATGGTTTTAAGAAACCGGCGCGTATGCCCAGATTTTCAAGCCAGTAAAAAGCCGCCAATTTAATTTGTAATTATATATAGCTCGCCCTGAGCGCCTATCTATGATGTTTTCCTACTTTCCAACATCGGAAAAGCTGAATATATTCTGAACATCATTAGACTGCGTGTTGTTGTTGTTGCTAAGTCAAATTAGTTCCAAAACAATCGGCAGAATTTATGGAAATTTGTGTTGAAAAACAGTAAGTAAATTTTGTGCATTATCCCCCGAAATTGCCATATTATTTGTATGTGTACTGTGATATAGAGTTCACCTGTAGTTTCCCTATTTCCCAGCATTAGAAAACTCGAATATTTTTTAGACAGCAACGGCTTTAAGTTAAATTACTTCGAAAACAATCGTCAGAATTTGTGAAAATTCGCACCAAAATTTTGTGAATTTACAATGAAAACCCACAATTAATTTTTTTAGTTTTTCGCAAATTGGCCACCAGTCCTTCAGCCTACAGCCTTCAGAGGCAGATATTGTTCCATACACAGTAGCAATAAAATGTTTGCGATCACCGGCGTATCAAGCAATTGCTTATATAAACATTCGCATGCATTCATGGACTATGACTCGGGAGGTGTCGAATCGAACATCAGGAATAGATGTTTATACAACTACTTCGCTAGATCAATCAAACCACTGATACATTAGCTGTATTACAAAACTAAACACTAAATTGTCTGATTAAAATAAATAATCGATTTTTGCTCGATTAAATCGATTTTTGCTCGATTAAATCGATTTTTTAGATTTTTAGATTATTTACACTCGATTATATAATTGTCAGGAAAAATAATCGACTGGCGATGAAATATCGATTAATCGAACAGGCTTAGGTGAACTACGCCAGGCCAGTTGCAATGAAGTTGAGCTACCACTAGTGAGACTACTGCTTGCAGACACGAAGCTGAGAGTACGAGTCAAGTCTGTAAAGTTTGTAGAGTTTGATACATCAACCGGCTCTGCACAGGGAGATGGTCTATCCCCTGTTCGTTTCACATGTTACCTTGCTGCTGCATTGAAATCCGTGCGGGAAAATTCCACAAGACGAGATCCCCAAGTGTCCATACTGGATATGGCGCTAGTGATGGAATATGCGGACGATGTGGATTTCATAGACGAGGAAAAGAAACCCAGTGACTAACTTCTCCCAACAGTTGCAAGCAAAATAAAAATTGAGAATCTCTTTATGAATGAGTGGCGGAAAACCATGGAGGAAATGTAAAATCCTGGTCTCACTGTTTTGCAGTACTGCTGATATTGCTGCACTATGCGCCAAGGGGAACTGGCATTCCAGTCCTTCTGGAAGCTATGGATTCTTAGATCAAAGAAGCCATTGTCAACTAAGACTACGTTTATACAATGGAGTCTGCGTATCCTTGATGCTGTATAACTGTAGCAGCTGTGCAGCTCCGATGGCAACTCTAGGCAAACTGGTTGCCTGTCACCACAAACACTTACGCACCATCACTGGCCACCGATGGCCAGGCAGCATAATTTCCAATGATGCACTATACAAGATGTGTAATACATCGCCGCTAACTATAGAGGTCGCCATGCAAATATGGTCCATGTTTAGCCATGTGTTAATGATGCCAGGAAACACACCAGTACAGAGAGCCATGGAATTAGCCCTACCGGGAGCCAGCAAATACAAGCCCAGGAGAAGACATCATTGCATACATCGGCTAAGCTTGCTACGAGGTGACATCAAGAAAGCAGGACTCAGTACACTCAAATCAAGCATGGACCTGAGGAAGCCAAGAATGTTGCCTGAGGACAAGACACAGTGGGCAAAAGCCAAGAAGGACTGATCGTAGCTGTATGATGTTTATATACTACAAACGCAGAATACAGTAATCATACAGTAATCAGACATGTGTTAGCCCATTGCGTCATGATCTGAAGATCATGGTAAATTGTTGCAATGCGTGCTTCTAAGTTATCATACATTAAATATAAGCAGGTATAACCAGCAAACAGTCTAATATTGTTTAAAATATCGCCGGGCATGTCATTAGTGAAGATTAAAATAGCCTTGGGCCAAGGACTGGGCCCTGGGGCACTCCAGCATATAAGCGAAGGAAAGTAGTTTCGTTGCCGTTTATAACTAGTCGCTGGTAACGGTTTTCGAGATAGCGTTCACAATTGTTGTAGACGGTCACGTTGCCACACTCGGTCGAATGCTTTAGAAGTATTAAGGAATACGAACAGTATTTCCTTTTGATCGTCAAGAGCTTGAGCGATATCAGTGTAGTTGTCTATCGGTTGGTTTCCTGTAGAATTTGACGGAAGAAAGCCAGACTGGTATGGAGTAATTTCGTGTCTAATGTAGTTGCAAATATGCTTAATACAGTTCTCTCCATAACTTTGCTTAGGCAACTTAAGAGCGATAGTGGTCGGTAATTTGAAAATAGGTTCTTCTCACCTTTTTAAAAAATAGGGATTACATTAGCGATTTTCCACGGGGTAGGAAAATGTCCGCTAATAAGGGAATAATTAAACAACTGCGCCAATATTGGGATCAACACTTCCTTACTCTCGTCTAACAGTTTCATGATTATTAATAATAATAATAATAATAATAATAATAATAATAATAATAATCTTTATTTCAAGAGGGTACATCGTCAGTGTCCTGATGTTCCCGAGGCCCTCAAAACATATATACACTATGTACAATAATATATAATTATATACACGCCAGGTATGTACACATAGACATGTGTATAATAATTGCACTTACACGCACGCATGCACGCACTCGCTGAGACACGCAGGCGGGCGGGCAGGCAGGCATACAGTAAGGCAGGCAGGCAGGCAAACATGTAGGGAGGTAGACAGGCAGACTTATACTAGTTGCGAGTCTCTTCAATGTAACAGGTAAGCTGTTAAAAATATTTTGGGAAACTAATTTGACCGGACGCTGTAGCTACCTAAGGCAGCATCTGCCTCCAGCCATATCAGCCCCAAAATATTAAACAGAATATTTATTAAATCATACATGTTCAAGTTCACTTTATATAAATGTACATAACGACTGTGGTGGTAGAGTATTTGCAGTACAGTAATAATTACATGTGTGTAATATTCATAATTCTATGATTCGGTAGTAGTAGTAGTAGTAGTAGTAGTAGTAGTAGTAGTAGTAGTAGTAGCAGTAGCAGTAGTAGTAGTAGTAGCGATTGTAATAGTAAAAGTCATTTTTTTTTTTTTTTTTTCATCCTAGCCCTTAATTATCGTATTATAATTGTCCCAAAGGAAAGCCTGGCACGTGTCTAAGACCATTGTGAATCCCAAAGCGTTTTCGTCTCTTCAGATGACCAAAACTTTGTCTCCAAGGCAGATGAGGCAATGAAACGAAGAAGAACAGATTATTATTATTATTATTATTATTATTATTATTATTATTATTATTAATATTATTATTATTATTATTTTTATTATTATTATTAGATGTTCATCTATCTTGTATGTTTGATGTGAATGACCTAAGTGTTGACGAATGCTTAGTATTTATTGGTACAGAATTCCACATTTGCGTTGCCATGTATGTGAAACTGTACCTCCCGTAATCTGTTCTTATTTTTGGAGGCTTTAATAGACTGTTCGTCTTCGACCGTAAATGTCGAGAATGCGTGTCTTCTACCAACGTAAACATGTCTTTCATGTAGATAGGTGCAAGGCCGTTTAATGATTTATATGTCATGATATTGGTCTTAATTGACATTCTCCGAGTTAATGTTGTCCAGTTCAATGTTTCGTACATTTCTTGTGATGGGGTCCTATAGGGTACTTCTAATATTATTCTAGCTGCACGTTTTTGTAATTTTTCAAGCTTATTTAGCAATGTAGGAGTACCGGCATAATACACAAGACAACAGTAATCTATATGGGAAAGGATATATGCCTTATAAAACAGGTTTCGTGCTCCAACATTCATATATTTCTTATTTTTCTTTAGCATATAAATAAGTGAAGCGATCGTGTTACAAATTCTGCTAATGTGCTGTTGCCATGAAAGGTTGTCATTAATATATAAGCCTAAAAGTTTTGCTTCATTTACTATTTCTAACTCGCCATTATACATCGGTATCTTCATTTCTTCATGGTTAATTTGCTTTCGTTTGTTTGCACTGCTTATGATTAATAGTTTAGTTTTCTCCGTATTTACAACCATTTTATTATTTTGACACCAATCTGTATCAAAGCCATATCATAAGTTGGTTGTTCTTTTATCTTTGGCAAACTGTCAAAATTACAGTGCATAGTCGTATCATCACAATACATGTCAATGTTACTATTTACACCCATATGAAGATCGTTTACATATAATATAAACAAGAGTGGTCCCAACACCGAACCTTGCGGTACACCTACACTTACCGGTAAATGATCAGACACCTTATCAGAAATGGCCACATACTGATATCTATTTTCTAAATAAGATGAAAACCACTTTAGCGTTAACGAATCAAATTTATAAATGCCTAACTTTTCTAACAATATACTATGATTAACTAAGTCGAATGCTTTCTTAAAATCTATTAAAATAGCGCCTACAAACTCGCCATTATTTATTGCAAATCGCCATTTTTCTACTAATTTAAGTAATGCAGTCTCGCATGAATGTTTTGGCCTGAATCCTGACTGCGCGTCATTCAGTAAATCATAATTACTTAGGAATTTGTACAAATGATTGTGAACATGTCGTTCAATAATTTTGGACAGAATCAGTAAAATAGATATGGGTCTATAATTACTAATATCTCCTTTGTTGTCTGATTTGAATAACGGTTTTACCTTTGCGCACGTCCACACTGTCGGAAACACGCCCTTATCGATGCTTATATTAATAATACGTGTTATTGATGGCGCTATGACTGGTGCTGCTAATTTGAGGAAATGTGCATTCAGCCCGTCAAAACCGGCAGACTTATTTGTTTTTAGGCGGCTAAGTTCATCGTAGACGTAATTTACTGTTATTCTCGGGATTTTGAATTTAATTTCGCTTGGGACTTTATTTCTAACGTACGTTGTAAGGTCATTTAATATTGCGTGGGAGTGTGTATTTATGGAATTTGCTAGATTAACGGCAACAGTAGTGAAATATTGATTAAACATTTCGCAGTGTTTTTCCATGTCTCTAATTTCATTTCCGTCAATATCGTTCAAAACCAATGGCATTTTGTTCGCTTTTGAATTGATGCTTTTCATAATGTTCCATATATTCGAAGGATTCTTTTTATTTTCAACCAACGCTGTGCTGAAGTAGTTTTGCTTAGCACGTTCAATTAACGACATTACTTTATGTTTAAACTCTTTGTATTTAATCATGTTCTTAACCCTTTTATAGTAATCTCTGTCTTTAATTGCTTTTAAAATGTCATCGTTTATCCACCCAGGCTGGCAGAAACGTTTGACTCTACGTTCGATAATAGGAGCGTGATTATTTAAAATATCTATGAATGCGTCCTGCCATATTTGTAGAGCTTCATTAGGATCATTTAGCAAATCCATTATCTCCCAATTATATTCAGACAATGTTTGAAGAAATTTCTGATTGTCAAACTTCTTCTTGCATCTATATTTTATAGAATGGTGACTGTGCGATTTTTGCCTAAGATTCTGACGCATACCAAAAACGGGGGAATGGTCGCTTGACGCAAAATCGCCTACGCTTACTGACGTAAATTTTGTTTGCTCTGTAACGTATATATGATCTATTAGCGTAGCTGTTTTTTCGGTTATTCTAGTCGCAGTTTTTACTAATTGTTCAAGATGAAATATTTCCATTACTGATTGCCATTTCTGCGCGATAGGTTTGAGAAAATTAATATTGAAGTCGCCTATGAGAATGATATCCGCATTCTCTGAATATGCCGGCTCTAGCAAAGCTTCAAACTCGTCTATCCAAATTGTAGTGGAATCCGGGGGTCTATAAACGCAACATAATAAAAATGATTTCGTTTTATAGGGCGTAACCTCAATCCATAATGCTTCTATATTCAGAGTTTCTAGATCAAGTCTCCTACGATGGGACTGATTTTCGGCTATGTAGATCACGATTCCTCCTCCTGCATTATTTATCCTATCTTTTCTCTCAACACTATAACCTTGAATATCAATTTGATTATCCGTAACAACACTACTTATACATGCTTATGTTATACCAAATATTTCTATTTTCTGTACACTTTTTTCCATTATTATTTTTAATTGGCTTATTTTAGGCATTAAATGCTGTATATTTAAGTGTCCAATACGTATACCATTTCCCGTTAGATTAAATGACGTAATATCATACTGCCTCACGCGTCTGATAAACCTTTTGCTGCAAACCCACTGCTCAGCGGCAGTCTTAATACTGGCATGCGTATATAGAGCGTTACCATCTTTAATTTTACAATATTGTATAATATTAAGGAGATCGATAAAATTTAATTTAGTCATATTATTATTAATATTATTATTATTATTATTATTATTATTAATATTATTATTATTATTACTATTATTATTTTTATTGCCAATATCATCATAATCATTATCATCATCATCATCATCCTCATCATCATCATACTCATCATCATCAGCAGCAGCGGCGGTAGCAGCAGCCGCAGCAGTAGTAGTAGAAGCAGTAGTAGTAGAAGCAGTAGTAGCAGAAGCAGCAGTAGTAGCAGCAGTAGCAGTATTAGGAGATGGTGCATCCTCCTCATCATCATCATTTTTTATTGTGGTAATGGTGGATGTGGTGGCTGGCATGATTACATTATTTGTAACCATGACGCGGCTACGTACATCGTCAAGCGATAAGGAAGGAACAGGTGTGTACTCATCAACAACGGCAACAAATGTGTCAATGGTTTCCGCATCCATATTTCCATTAAGATCATTAATAAGTAACTTATCAAATCTGTTAGAGATAGATACATTGTAAATAATGGCATCATCAACATCATCATCCTTATTATTATTATTATTATTATTATTATTATTATTATTATTATTTTTATTATTATTATTATTATTATTATTATTTAGAGTCTTATCCAAATTTGCGTTGCGTCCAGTGTGATCATCACCTCTTTCCCGATAATCCGTAGCTAGCGTTGGCGCTCCTTCTTGGCCGGACCCCTATGCTCTTGGACACCGATTTGCTTTATGACCATGGGCGTTACACACTCGGCATCGGACCGGTTGACCGTGTCGGCACGATGAAAGTCTATGGTTGGGTTCACCGCAGTACTGACATGCAGGCCTTACAATGATTGACACATAGTCGTTTATGCATTGTACCAATCTATCTGGGCTAACTATTTAGAAGTGTCGATATTAGACAGTTCATCTGAGACATCGAGCTTTATAATTGTGATTGAATTTAATGCGTTCGCAGTATACAGAGATAGAGAAGGTAGGTGAGCATTAGTGTCTTCAATTGTAGCAATTTTAGAGAAAACTAAAGGTTAAGTAGATCTGCCCTTTCAGAAGAATTGTAAGTAAACGAACCATCTTCGCGCTTTAGAGGGGCCATTTCGTTAAAATTAGTGTTAGTGTCAACTAAGAAGGACTAACATATTTCCCCCAGCACTGATTAAAGCATGTGCGCCCATCTTTTTTTTCTCAACTAATTTATCTATAAAGTGTTGTTTAGCTACCCGTACTAGTGTGTTGACAAGGCTTATCTGTTTCTTATAGTTGGCCACATCTTGCTCTTGTTTAGCCTTTCTTGATTTACTAAATAGCTTTCTCTAATTCGCATCTCGTGTTTTATTTTATTGGACATCCAGGCTTTATTCTTGGGATTTATAGCAATAGTTTTATTTAGAATACTAGCATTAGCCGCGTCACTAATACTTGTAGTGATGGTCTGACACCAAATACCAACGGAATTATCATCATAAATGGTATCCCAGTGTGCGTTGGATAGCTGGTCCCTGAATAAGTCCCAATCAACATTTTCATAGTCCCATATACGGCGCTTGTAGAATTTACGCTTAGGCGTGGAAGATGTTAGAACCAGATATACTGGAGCATATGGTGCAAGTATTCCGCTGTATTCGACAACACTAGCACTGGTGATAATAGTTGGGCCGAGCAATGTGTTTGCAACATGCCGAATTGGTTCCGTTATTAACTGACAGAAGACTGGTGTAAAAATAATGTCTCCTAAGTGATGCTTGGATGTATTGAGCAGATCATCATTAAGATCCCCAAGTCGGACAATAGTTTTACTTGGGTTTAAGTCACGAACATTCTCTATATTATCAGAAATAGTTTGCCAGTTGTCGACATTCGAATTG
Organism: Chaetoderma sp. LZ-2023a; assembly: GCA_034401795.1. NCBI lineage: Eukaryota > Metazoa > Mollusca > Caudofoveata > Chaetodermatida > Chaetodermatidae > Chaetoderma > Chaetoderma sp. LZ-2023a. The sequence goes on along the minus strand of CM067370.1, from coordinate 35,677,806 downwards.
AGTTGACGATCAATGACACACATTAGAAATGGTAAGATTCTGGGCGGGTGAATACAGAGTATGGAAAATTATCCTCGGTGCTTTATTATATAAGTAGGGAAGGAGATATGGAAAATGATTTTAACTGTAAACGCTATTAAATCCATTTTACAAACGATACGACAAGAAGACATTAACTGAGCTGAACATGTAAATAAAGAACATATATACACCTGTGCAAAAGTTAAGCACCACCCTATTTTTACGCACATGCGAGGGTATAATCATGTGCTATGAAGAAAGCAATAGCATAAACATTTATGTACCCATCCATCTTAGTGCAAGAGGTAATAATGCTACTAGAGGAATGCTGATTATGATGGTGGGGAAACACTGTATGTTTTTGTTTGAACTTGAAAACGAGGCCTGAATATGGTTACGTTGACACAACTGACAACTATTGCCCTACAGTTGACACACGTGGCTAGATTGTCATTAATGGTGTCTGAAAACGAAGTTTAACATCTGTGCACGAGTTTGAGACTGTCATTATTAATACCGGGTATATCCACCTTGTGCCTGGATGACGGCCTGGACACGACGTCTCATGCTGGTCACCAACCGACTGATACGCCATTGTGGTATTCGTTGCCATTCAAGATGGAGTGCGTCTGTTAATTCCTGTAGGTTCTGCACAGGAGGATCCCTCCTTCTCACCATGTTTCCCAGAATGTCCCAGATATGCTCAATAGGGTTCATCTCAGGGCTCCTTGCTGGCCATGGTAGGGGTTCGATGGCATTCTGGCGGAGGTATTCATGCACAGCTCTAGCACGATGTGGTCGGGCGTTGTCATCCATGAATATAGGGTGGGTTCCAGGTGCATGATTTACAAAATGAGGGACCACAACTCTATCCAGTATGTAATCTTGATATCTTTGTCCATTTAGTGTTCCAGGTACAGTCAACAGATCCAGCTTACAATCAAATGAGATGCACCCCCATATCATAACGGAACCTCCACCAAATGGAACTTCTTCCATGATGTTACGTTGGTCGTACGCCGTGCGTCTGGACCTCCATACACGAGTTCAACCATCTGTGGCATGAAGCAGGAACCGACTTTCATCGGACCAGTGTACCCGTCTCCAGGATCTCATGTTCCAGTGTCTTCTTTCGTTGCACCACCTCAGACGCTCCTCTTTGTGGTGTGCAGTGAGGAGAGGACGTCTGAGAGGTCTCCTAGCTTTCATGCCAGCAGCATACAGTCTCCTTTTGACGGTAGACATTGACACTCTATTGCGCGTTTCCCATTGCTGGCTGAGCACTCTGCTGTTGGTGAATGGAGATCTCCTAACAAGGCGTACTAGGGCTCGATCATCACGGGCAGTAGTCTTCTTCGGTCTTCCAGATCTAGGCCTGTCCTTCACCTCGTTAGTTTGCCCATGTTTTGCAATCAAACATCTGATTACAGTATGGTTAATGTTCAGCTGTCTGCCAATCTCTCTGCATGACATACCAGTGGTATGCATGCCTATGATTTGCCATTTCACACGATCACTTAACCTTCGTCTTGCCATAGCGGTTCACAATCAAGAGCTAATTCTGTACAAATAAAACACGGTCATGAACACAAAATTCCTAATCTTGTCGCCTAAATCTGTATGTAATGTTCTACACCTCAAACTGGACTTTTACATAACTGAACACGTGTGCTGTTTCCCGCCACGCACGGACATCAAGCGGCGTGAAGTCATGCATGCATGTGCATTTCGTACTTGGAATTATGTCAGCTAACGCGGGGACAAAAAGTATGGCAGCCTAGTTGTACCATCACGTTTCTACGTTCTATTGTTTTTGCTGGTGCTTAACTTTTGCACAGGTGTATAGTTAAATTGACCAAAGAAACACTGCACATGCAATATATAGCTAATTGGAGGCATGAAATCAACATAAGAAACTGACTCACATTCTACAAAGAATTACAATTTGAAAAGTAACTTGAAAAATTTTCATTCAGAGAAGCGATTATTCTTTTTCATTTCAGAACCCTGAAGCACAAATTAAAAATAGAAACTGGGAGATGGGAAATTATTGCTAGAGATAATGAGATAGAGGATGAAATTAACTTTCTATATAGGTGTATTAAATAAAATGATGTGCGATCCAAATATATTCCACAATATTATATCATGTACAAACGCGAATAAAACTAAAGAACTACTATCAATGTGCATTGTGCATGTGCTTAAAAAGTAAATAATTTCTTATTATTTGCTAAAAACTTAGCCAAGACTGTAAACCACACAACATCAACATGTGTAAGTACATAATAGGCAAATGCACAATCTCACAAAAGACACGACGCTACTACTACTACTACTACTACTACTACTACTACTACTACTACTACTACTACTACTACTACTACTACTTGTTACTACTATACTGTGATGTACAGTTCAATATATGTAATTACTCTTATTATTGTATAATACTAGCTGTACATAGGCCACTATAATTTCTATAAATAAGTTACACATGTATCAGCTCCATTGCCATAATAATAGTATTATACACAGCTACCCCATATACCATTGTAATAGCCTGGGAGAATACACCGAAATTGAACTGAATACTGAATAAAAAAAAAGAAATAGGGATTCTGTAGAGGCCAATCAAACCAATCACTTCGCAATCATATGCGTACCAAATTTGTTTGAAATCCAAAAACATATTTTCAGATGAGATATCTCAAAGGCGATCGCAATATCAGGACGTTTTTTTCAAAATGCGTAGGGATAATTATGACAAAGGGGAAACGCTTCGATATAATCTAGTTATAGAACCAATGTGAATTTAATGCCCATAATATACATATTCAGACGTAACCGGCGCGTTATGATGAATGTGTATTAAAGTGGCATTGAGCGGGTTTTGGCTGCTGCAGAGATCTGACGTACTATGTCCATATGCGGCCGTACTGTCAACGGACACTGGGCGTATACTGGTTAACTATACCTTGGATGTGTTTGCGCAATCCTACTCTTGATACAATTTGAGCAATTAAAACAAATAAGATCTGCTTCACTGGGAATGTTGCGAGCTTAATTACGCCGGATTCATTGATCGCATATTTGTCAGTACGGGAAAAGCTGAACAGCACGACTCATCAAAAGTAATATTATCTACTTAACAATTCGATGCACTGGCTTACCGAATGTTACTCATTCTTCCAATCACGTAGATTGTAATTTGCGTCCCCTCATAACCCTTTGAGGACAGACCAGAGACATCATTAGGCTTAAATGTCATTTATCATCAAATATTCACACGATAATTAACCACAATGCCACATTCTAATTGTATCCAACTTCGTCAGAGTTTGTCTCACTTCAAACGTGATGTTTAATCACCTGGAATTATGGATTTGTTTGCTTCGAATGTTAACATGGTTTTGACATGCATTATAATACTTTTATTGCGCAATGCGTTAGTATGACACGATGCACTGGTTCACAAATGAACAACAGTCTGTAATGGAGAAATCCAGTTTTAGCTATTCCCCGCCCGTCTCTAGCTAAAAGTCCACCCGCACATCGCCCGTGTTGCGGTCGGTAGAACTCTGAACTCAATTGACTATCAATTTCCGGGAAACTGTACGGGTAAGTTGTTGAATATTTCGAAACTGATTTGATTATGGCAGCAACAGCACCCAGTCAAATTAGTTTCAAAATATTCAATAGCATATTTATGAAATAGTAAAAACGTACACTTCCTACAACACCGCGTAGTCCGTCACCAATTAAGCGTTCGTGACAAACCTTTATCTACACGTCACGTAGTAGATTATGATGTCATATGATTGATAGATAAACCGGAAAGGTCCATGAATTCCAGACATTACATTCGCTTTCAGGAATTATTGCCGGACGAAGAATCCACATCCACTATATTGCTACAAATAAACAGGTGGGTGTGGTGAGCTGTTAAAACAAGGTGAACGTCGCGGCAATTATTCCTTCTTAGGTGTTTTCTCCGCTGTGGCGTCTGTGTACCTCCTTTAGTGGTAGGATACCCAGCAGAAAATATGGGTGTGTTAGCTGTATCTTCACAGGCTGTTATATGGGCATGAATATCCTCAGATACCAAGTCGATGTTTCAACGATCCATTTTTTTTTAGCTGTCATCATTGTTTTGATATTTCTGTCAGAACTTTACTAAGATTTTCCTTTGAAATTGCCGTCACGAATGTGGAAATAGTCTGGCGTGAGCGCGTTTGTTTTGTGTGTCCTTAATAAATTTATAATTTAATACATATTCTGTTGAATATATTGAAACAAATTTGACTAGAGTTCTTGTTTCAAAATATTCAACAGCTTATATGTATAAGTAAATTAAATGCCATCCTGGGAATTCATGTGTCAGAGTGTTAATATAGATGCACATACACGTGCACTGTGGGCGGGGCCTAGCTACAAAGGGAAAGGGGTGGGACTCCAGTCAAGTAACTAGAAATGGGCACCCCTATAGTGTCATAATCGTGAAAACACCGGACTGAGAGCCTCTGTGCCTCCTTACATGTTCTGATATGGTGCACTATTAGAACCTTTGTCTCTGTGCTTCCTTACACGCTCTGATATGGTACACTACTAGAACCTTTGTCTCTCAATAACTTTCTGTTTGCATTATGTATGTATGAAAGTATTCAATTCGTTTATGTCAGGAAAGGTACCCACCTTTTGAATTAAAGGTTAAATGTTCCAGTTTCCGTAGATTAGACACTGCTCCACAAGTGTCTCAATGTTTAACGCTCTGATTCCTTGCCCAGTGTATGGATAATCCATCATACCAGTAAACGCAACATGGTCACAGAGTAGTCGGACCAGTATGACTAGTATTCTTAGAAAATGTGTGACCCTGCTGTTATGAATACTGGTGAACGGATATGGGATTGGACGGGTATGACTCCTTACAAAAACTGGGCGTGACTGGAGTATCTCAGGTCAATTTTTTGGCACTATATATAATAAGTGTATAAGTCCAGTGAGCCTAATGACCAGTTTCTCAGTTGGATACGGACATATAGACATGGATGACAGCTAAAGCGCATGGGCTAATCATTAAGTAGACAATGAAGAAGACTGAAAATGCAAATTCAGTGCTCTGAAAGAAAGACCACGTGTTCCACTGCACCGGACAGATACATAATTATGCTAGTGCGCTGTGTAGTTTGCTCCGGTCGAACATCATTTTGCTGAACTATTACCGTTTTCTGGTTAAGTTAATGCATTTATTAAGACACTATTCCGGATAGGAAACGCTACAGGGACCATATTCACGAAGGGCACTTAAGGGATCAAATGGGGTCTGCGTTTAAAAAGCATATATTCACCTAGATTAGATGACTATTTAGCCGCATCTTCGTGGTCTGGTCTTCTAAATAAGTGCAAGCAGTTAGCCGGATGCGTATCTTAGGTACTATTCGTGAATACGGCCCTGAACTGAATATGTCTGTGTGTCACGATGGAAAGGGGTTTTGAGACCTCTATTTCGGACGTTATATTGATTGACCCAATCCCAACCATCATACCAGGAAAAATATTACGGAAAGGAAAATGACCAATAAATAAAGAGTTCTGTCACAAGCTTCAATGAATCAAAAGCCAATTTCAAAGAAAACAAGTTTAGTGACATAAGAAGGAATATACAAATGTACACATTGGAGCACCACCAGTCACTTTGGGGTGCCACCAGTCTCATATGAGCGCCACCAATCACATAGAAGATCCACCAGTCACGTATGAACGTCACCAGTCACGTATGAGCGCCACCAGTCTCGTATGAGCGCCACTGGACACAACTTCCGGTCCAAACAATGTCATTTCCGGTCCAACCATAGTCACCTCCGGTCAGACAGTCACTTCCGGTCCACCCACGGTTACTTCCGTTTCACCAATGGTCACTTCCGGTCCAAACACACTTCCGGTTCACCCAGGGTCACTTCCGGTCTAACTAGAGTCACTTCCGGTTCAACATAATGACTCCTACTTCCAATACTGAGGATTACAAATACAAAGGAGCCCTGACTAATAGACTTGGATTAACGAATAGTGCAAAATCTTGAAATAATCACGATGCCAAGTTTCAAGACAATCTAACCAATACAATAAAAATGATCACCACAAAAACAATCATTCAATAATCATACCTGAGGTGCGATCAGCAAACAATATACACAGTCATGTCAACAGGTTGCCCACAAGCAGACGGACAGACCAACAACCAGCATATCCACCAGACAGGATAGCAATCACAAGAACAGCAGCATCTGGACAGAGTAAGCGAGTCTGACAACGATGGCAATTTAAGTAGCCCTTAAATACCCTATCTGCATGGGATGGTAAGAATAGGACATAACTAGCTGCTTGCAGAAATCATGCAGTGCACCACTCGAATGATCACACAATACATGTTGCACTAAATAATTAACATATAAATACAATAATTAGTCATTTCAGAATATCAATAGTCATTTGCATATGATCAATAGCTATATACATAACAATTAAACTCAACCAGCGCGAGCTGTAATTGACAAGTGAAATGAACATAATGAAATGGACAAGCGAAATGAACACCTTGTCGGATTTCAATCACGCAATAGGTACAGAAATTAACAGGTGAACGCGATCTGACATTGACGCGAGAATACTACGGCGACACAGTTACTAGCTTAATCATAGTAAATACAGGGTGGACGATTAAAATAGATCAGAAATGTGGCACTGTGTCATGTGTAGGATTCGGCGCTGGTTTGTTATTTGGACTATAGCTCTTTAACGCGAGTAGCTGTGCTCTCTGTACGTAAAACAAAAGACGTTAAGTAAATTGGTGAATTAGTTAGCAACTTCAACTTTATGAAATTTTAAGCCCATCTAGTGGTTAGTTGCTTCGAAAATTGGTTAATGTACATTACCCAGTACCGTCTGATACCATTGGATAGATAGAAAATTCTCATTAGCCAATTACTGCTACCGTTTTGGCAGCATTGTGAGATACGCCTACTGGTATGGTTATTAAGAAAGATGGTATTATAGAGATTTCCTGGCCTGGAACTAGTACAAGTTAAAGTAACTGTAAAGGATTTATTAATCCCGGTTCAGCCGTATGTTTAGACATTTACGACGGCATGCCTCCTCGAATACTCAGCAGGTGGAATTCGATAAGGCGGTTTTGGCTACACCTGGTTTAGCGGGCTAACCTAGATTTAGTTATGTGTAGGTCTAAACCTGCATTTAGATACCGACATATTGGATTTCTATGTGTAAAATCGTTTAACACACATGTAAATATTATCTTTTAGGATAAATATAAGCTTAAACCCACTTTGTACAAGCTGCAGAAAGGTATTAACCCGGCAACAAAGCAGATAATAAACATGCGGTAAGCTGATTTAAAACATAAACAAGGTAATAAATGACACAAGAAGTTAAATCACGTTTGTGGCTGTTTAGGATAATACTAAGTTTGCGCAGGTCATGCAAGCCGTTATATCCAGCAAAACACTTTTATAACTAATAGTATCTAATTTCAAAACAATAAGACCTTTAAGCTGTTGAATATTTCGAAACTAATTCGACTGAAAGCTGTTATTATCTTAGGCAGCATCATCTGCATCTCTTACTTATAGCGAATCTAGCGCGTCCAGTGCCGTGCCCAGTGCCGTGTCCGACGTGTTAAACGTCGTTATAAGTTGGCATCTGAATATAAACTAAACAGAGTTGGCCTAACAAATCTCTTATTACACAGTTGAAGAAGCGATGTGTTACCAGCTTTAAGCTAAACAGTGGTTTAACCCTTCTTATTGAATTCCACCCAGGAGTCTCGCCCACCCACACACAATCACAGCTCTCACCCATGGTAAATTTTGTGCTTTCTTACACGCTCTGATATGGTACACTATTAGAAACTTTGTCTCTCAATAACTTTCTATTTATTATTTATTCTTATTGAATTCCATCCTGTATCTTAAGACCAGGAGTCTCGCCCACCCACACACAATCACACCTCTCACCCCGGGTAAATTCCAGGAAAACCTCAAGAAGCAGTACAGTGGACTGCGCAAGAGGGTTGGAGCGCCAAAATGTTAATGATCAAAGTTCAATGTGTGGATCACCAGTGCCATCATGGGTGGAGCGTAGTTTCGTTCCATCACCCAGAGATGACCGTGACGTTTCCCGGCTGAAGATAAATGCTTGAAGGCACGACCATTATCAATCTGCAAAAACGTTTGTTCCACGACAATATGTATTAATTATTTCGCCTAGCAGAATGGCTAGCAGTCAGGAATGTATACATCAGTCGTCAGGAAATGTCAAATTAAATGACCGGATTAATTTCCATATGTCCACTTCATGCTGGCTGGGCCGGGTGGCTTAGTTTACATTTATTCTCAACGTGGACATCCAAAGGTGTTGCTAATTATTCCGATAGACGGTGTGCTTAGCATCTACATACACTGGGAAACGTATTAACAAAGCCGGAAGGACCACAGATAGCTTCATCTGTGGTTTTGAAGGATGTTTTGTTGGCATACGAATAAATATGGGATAGTGATGATAAGATATTACTATGACTATAGATATCGTCAAAGGTATTAACGTATTTTATGTAATCATGTACTTATAACATTCATCTATTACGTTTACTGGCTGAAATGTGGAAACCGTCATCACCTACCAACGAATTATGTGCAAATATTAATCCACTCTGACTATTTCGACATAGAATTCTAGAGAACTGCTCGGGAAATTGCATGAATGAGTTTATACAGCTGTGTAACTGATATGATGGATTGGATGTCTAGCAGTGATCAGACCACGAGCTTTACTACATCGTATAATCCAAAAGACGTCCTCTTGCCATGAAATAGCCAGACCGCCTTTTACGAGCCATTCAATTAAGATCGACGCAACTCTAACGAAGGATCGTTTACCCACCTACCACTCGTAACTCAGAAACTAGATCCGCCCGTTCAGTGTTCTAATTCTGAATGTGGCATTGCATTTTCTCTCAACATGGCGTGTTGTGCTGCTGTAATCGATGGCTGAACCCTTACGGTCTCCATGAAGTGTGTGATTTCATTGGACTACGCAGGTTGGTCAGTATTTGGCTTGCACTGTCGTTCCTACAATTATCATCCCGTGTATGGTCCTCAGCAACAGCTGTACTCCCCATCGTTCACAAAATGGATGACAGTCGTCATTCTATAAGACCTTATACCATCTTGACGTGGCATTTAGCATCGAGGTCGATACGATATAATTAATTGTGTTTAGCATTTCTCGCAACCCATTGAAGGGAGAGACAGACGGAGGGGTGAGGGCGGGTGGGGTTGGAGGGAGTGAGAAAGGGAGGGAGGGAAGGAGGGAGGGAAAGATGGATAAATGAGAGATCGATTGATTGTGCTCGCGACGGTCTCGCCGGTCTGTTCCAATGTAAATGTTATGATAAATTGCTTTGGCCTGACTTGGCGACACGGCGTGTGATTATCCTAGACAACTGGCTGCGTTGAAAATAATTCTCTATTTGCGATGGAACATAGATCTTTCGGACGTTTAGCTTGGTAAGATCCTTTGGTTGACACCCGTGTCCAAGCTGGTTTCTCTGACAGATAGGGCAAGCGTAGGTTTTTTTTAATGTAAACGGTGAAATATAACACAATAACGTACCTTTAAATCATTACCTGATTGTACATAGTGCATGACCCAGAACGCGGGGTAGAAGGTAGTGTACGTCAATGTTTGATTGTAATATGATTTCTAGGCAAGCAGACCACGTGACCTGATCTATATATTTGACGGAGAACGATAATATATATATATATATATATATATATATATATATATATATATATATATATATATATATATATATATATATATAGTCAGCGAAAGTTAAGAAAAATAGGAATCAGTGACTTGGTGTAGTGGCTAGCACTCAGGATTACTTAACCGGTTCGCGCCTGAGTTGTGCACTATATTGCCGTCATTAGAAACATAGGCAATCTCCGGCGTTCCTTGCCTCTCTCCACCCAGGAACATCCATGGGTACCAGTGTAATAAGCTGGGGAAGGTACTAATGATAGACTGAAATAAAATCAGACCATGCCCATATTGACACACACATATGATGCAATAAAAGGTCTTGAAATATTCTATGAAGAAAATAGATGAATCCGATCTGTCCTTCAAGTCTATTACGTCGTACTCAATTACGCCAAATGTAGGCTAACGTCACAATCATAAGTGATAGAAACACCCCGTCACGAAGATGGAATAGTCCGTCATTTCAAAACTAAATTGACTGCGAAGCAGCAGCAACCAGACAAATTAGTTTCAAAATAACCAATCGCTTATACCTGTGTACTTACGTTGATATTGGAGTTCTGGGAATTCATGGTTCTATCGATCCCAACATGGGCACAGCATTGGCGTATTTTGGCTAGAAATGGGCGGGGTATATCTAGGAATGGGCGGGGCATAGCTAGAAATAGATCCCTGTATTCTGTGTGTGACAGACTCAATCCACCACAACCTCTAATTTACGTGAATGATATGTCATGGTCATGCATATAGACAGCCTCTCGTTGAAAAATCGTTGGCGAATCACTAATAATTCTAGCCGTGATCTCAATGTGCTTTCACACTACAACTATCAATCCTTATTATGGGTATGTTGCGTTATAAAATGTATTATACACGATGACAATATGCAATTGGCAAATTGCCCAAACTTATTTGTTTGAGTCTCCATGCTTTTACACAAGAGGAAATTTCTACAAAACGTTTGAGAGCACCTACCAATAATCTGCAGGCACGTTTGAGATGGTATGCATATTAAACTGGTATTAGTGCATGTTGTCCGTACATAGCAGCTACGCCATTATAGTGTTGGCATCCTCTATTGCACGATATCAATAATTGATAACGACTGAACTAGCTGACAATGGATGAATCCGATCTGTCACTCAAGCATATGACGTCATAATCAATTACGATATGTCATATGTAGGCTGAGATCACAATAATAATTAACAGATAATACTCCGTCTTGAAGCTGGAATAGTCTGTCAAGTTGTACACATGTCTTTGATGGATTTACTATTTAATACACATTCTGTTGAATATTAAGAAAACCTAATTTGACTGGGCGTAGGCAACAACAGCATCAAGTCACATTAGGCTTAAAGTAGTGAACAGCTTACCTGCATAGTTACATTGAAAATGGAATTTTGGGGGACTCAGGGTTCGAAGTATATAAATCGATCCCAAGACGCCCAAAGCGGTGGGCGGAGCATAGCCATAGATGGGCGGGGCATAGCTAGAAATGGATCCTTCTATATGAGTGCTATTAACAACACAAGTATGCAACGCTGAATAACAATATACAAGTCTAGTTAAAAGGACACATTTGCCCAATACCGGCGTCGTTAATATATTTTTAATCGGGCCGCCATGTGGTCAAGTGTTCATTTCGAAACGATGTTACTGAAAGCTGGTACTGTTGCTGATTAACCTTTGATCTCAGCATTGGCATACGTTTTTGGGACCCCTGGGGAAGCTTCCACCCAAGTTTGGAAAAGATCACTCCAGTAGAACCAACATTATTGAAAAAGGTCTTTTGGATGACACGCCCAAGGTTCCACCCACGTTTGCAGAAGATCGATGAAGTATAACCAAAGTTATTAGAATGTCTTCTATCAACAACAACAACAACAACAACAACAACCAGAGCTCCATTCTCGCATTAAACCTGCTGTCTAGTGACGTAGGTAAATGTATCATATGCGGGTGACACGTGATACACGCCATGAATGCACCCGGCACTTCGCGCTCTTTATGACTACATAGGGACAGGATAATACACTAGAATAGAAGATAACTCGACGGATTATATATCGTTTTTCTCTCATAAATCTCAATAAAATGTGTCAACCTGTAGCAATGCATAAAATAAAGTTGATGCTTGTAGTTGACAATTGTTTGCGACTTTCGACACATTATTATACTCGTCCCGTAAGGGGAAGCGGATATTGCGATCGGGTCTGCATACCTGAGTGCGTGCGCGCGTGTCTGTTTTTGTCTGTGTCTCCGGAGGTGTATCTAAACGATATGACTCAAATTTTAACTCGCCGAAGGAGCAATCGGTGCAAGAGGAGCTCCAGTCTTTAGCCATGCTCCAAATAAGAGAACTCGACTCCGGATCTGATTAAATAGGGATCTCTGAATATCTCGTGTGACCATAGACTACGAATCCATAAGATTGGGCGTGATCCAGGAAAATAAAACCCCGGAAAATACCCAAACTTTTTAAAGCGGAGAGACCGCTCTGTAATCTCTGATTGCGTTGTTGCGCAGTTATTGCCAACACAAGTTTGTGTGTGTGCGTGCGTGCGTGTGGTGGTGGTGGTGGTGGAGGTGGTTGTGGTGGTGGTTGTGATAGCGATGATGACTGACTGTGTTCTGAAGGCGAAGAAGTGAAATCTTCTTTCAGCTGAAATCAATTTTTCTTCACGCTTTCACACCTTTACACTGTGTCTTGTCCACTGCGAGCTTCCTGCGCTCTAAAGCTTCTTTCTCGTCTTCAGTGGACCTCGATTACGTTCTCTGAGGTATGAGCACAAAACACTTAACAGGTTGATGTTTACAAACACTGCGAAAACCAAGGTGGTGGGTTTTTTCTAAGCGTACATTAAATAATTCTCCAATTTTTAATATAAATATATTTTGAAACAGTTGATGAATATATATATATATATATATAGGCATTTTATTAAAAACAAATGGAACCAAAGCTATATATGCATTGATCATAAATGGCAAGCAGCTAGTTCAGCTAACTGAAACGCTCACTGCAACGAAAATTCATCGAGGAGTGGATTAGAGAAATGAAAAATCAACGCGAGTAACCTTCTATAATGTAATAAAAAACAAAATTCCAGTTCGAAAATTATTTTAAATGTCTGCCGGGAAGCATTAACGCTTCTGCATTTTCGAACACTAAACCACCGACTCGCCATAGAAACACAAAGACGGAATGGAATAGACAGAAAGCGGCGGCTTTGCCCCAGATGTAATGGAGTTAGGATGAGAATCACTTTCCGTTTAATTGTCCGCGACATAGCATAGAACGAGAGAAATATATTCCACTATGCTATTCAAGACAAAAAATGAAGAAAAAACCCCGTGAACTATTTTCAATATGTAACAATCCCGTACTCAACAAACGCAAATTTCTATTACCTTCCAAGAGAAAGAAAGAAAGAAATGTTATCAATGCTACTATTCCTACCACGACCAACACTTCTCACATATAATGCACGAATGATACTCACCAACATAACCACTAACACTACTACTACTACTACTACTACTACTACTACTACTACTACTACTACTACTACTACTGCTACTACTACTACTACTACTACTACTACTACTACCACTACTACTACTACTACTACTACTACTACTACTACTACTACTACTACTACTACTACTGATGCTGCTGATGCTGCTGCTGCTACTGCTGCTGGTGCTGCTGCTACTAGGCCGTACTCAGACTAGACTGCATTTTAATACTGTATATTGTATGTATGTATATTTTATATTTCTACACCAACTACCGCTATATATTTTTTAATAAACAAAAAGGATTTCTCTCATATGCCATCGCAAGGATGGCTTGAGTGTAATACAGGAAACTGAAAGGGAAGCTATTGTGGCATCCTCGCTGGACTAATACCTGCTGACACATACAGTTGCAAACGCCAGTTCTTTCTGAGCAGACGTGTTTTCTGACATTCGAAGAACATGTCTGAACATAGATTCGCTGTTGCGCTACCATCACAGATAGAGGCTCTGTTTGCACAGTTTGTAAAGTGCTCCATTTGATATTATACTATCTGGTAATCCGTGATTTGTCATGGCTCGCTGATGTGTGTGGTGGCATGCATCAAGCTTTTTCAAGAGAACCTTTGGATCTTCCAGTTGCAATTGACAGTACGGGGAGCGTCATATAGTCGCATCTTAACTTTCACGGGGATTTTAGAGCCACGAACCCATAACTTCCAAAAGTACTGGAAAGTGATATTTACTCTTACACAGCAATGTCGGAAGAGTTGCAGATGGGTTGGGGACCCACGATTTCATTCTTTCTTTGCCACAAGGTCTTTGGTGAATCTACAATTTGATAGCAATTCTGTTTTGGGTGTTTTGTCCAGTTTGACAGGGAGCTGTTGCCACCATAGGCAGCAACGACACCAAGTCGGGTCCGTTCCAAAATATTCAACAACTTGCCTCAACGGTCACTTTGAAATTTGAACTCTGAAAATTCATGGCTCAAAGCGTTAAAATCGATACTAATACGTCTACAAAGTCGGAGGGGCCTCGCTTAAAATGAATCACTCTAATCTGTTGAAACTCTTAATTAACCTAGATTCTAATTTTTTCTGCCATTTCTGGCTGATTATTCGTTATATGTTGGGTTTTATATATTCTATTGCAACAGCTTACATGTATGGTTATCTGGAAATTGAAATTCTTCTGCCATTTGTTGCTGGCTGTTCGTTATTTGATGGGTTTTATATAATTTATTGGATTGTTGTAAACTAGTTCCAACAACGAAGATCATTCCATTGGCCACTTGGCAGATCTTCTTAATGGATGAGTGGTTAATTTGGTTTTATTTTATTTTCAAAACTATGTATATGTAAGCATTTGGAAAATCTGGAAAATTCGAAAATACTGTATTTAAATCACATTAAAATTACATTTATATCCAAAGTATCCAACAGCACATCATCATCATCATCATCATCATCATCATCATCGCCGCCAGCACCAACCTCGTAATTAGATACCAATCGTGTATGTATATTCATGTATCCACCATTGTATGTATGTTTTTCATGTATATATGTTCTTTTCGTGTACTTCAGAAGAAGTTAACGAATAAACCAAACTTAACTTAACTTAACATAACAATATTGAATGATTTCTGTTCAACTGAGATTTAACAATTGTGTCATTCACTCACCATACCGTCTCCCAAAACCTTACCATACCACGCGACGTCGTTGGCGGCGGCGTATTCACGTATTGAACAAGACTACGTCTATGCCCATAGAGGTGTTTTGACAATTCCCTGTGTCTGTTCCTCTAGAGGTACCTTCCTCAAACAATTACATGATTGTGAATATATAACATGAGACTGTGCAGTCCATTGTATTTAAATCGTTGCCTTTCATTTATGTATTTTTCGCACTAGAAGATAAAATTTGTTTCATTTTCTATGAGGTTACATATACTACAAAGCCGCCCATTACGTTCGATTCCCAGCCACCTTTTCGGCTCGATGGGCGATGTCAAGTTAGTGATTTAACGGTCTAAAATGACATAGTGGTAGGGCTTCGCGATAGGGAAGTAATTTTAGGCATTTCTCGGGCTCAAATCTTGATTTGATTTGTTTCACGAAAGCGAGGCGCGTCGATTCTTCTACAGTTCTGGTCGATTTCTCTATATATTGTTGTTCTAAAATTGGTTTGGTTGTTTAACTAATTGTTTAGTATCTACATGCTCTGACTGAACTATACTAAGTGTAGATTTAACGAGTAATACGTATATTCACTAAGCAAATGCATTCTAGAGCATTCATCGCTAGCATGAGGGTTTTATACAAATATTTAATTAATTGCCAATATCATGTAAGACACATTGAAGAGCATATGGAAGTTGTCTTTTCAGGGATCAGAGATTGGCTCAGAATCCTTTGGTAAATACCAAAATGACAAACATGTGCAGCTTAACATTTATGCAAGAACAACAATCTGAAACTGAGAGGAATGGATTTTCCATAGATGACGAAAATTGCTGCTAAACAAACATACGTGATAATCGACTAATAATTAGGGTTGCCGCAGTTCCTGGTGAAGACATGGTTTTCTGAAGAATTTTTCTTCTGCTGTCGAGTAATATATTCGTTAAAATAGTAATAAGAATAGTACTCGTCTTCAGAAAAATTTGGCAAGTCCGTAAATAACTCTTATAAATATTAATAACGTAACAAATTACAACCATTTCAGGGAATTTGTAGTATACTAATGGATAGATCCGATCTATCACTCACGTATATGACGTCATAATCAACTATGTTATGCGTAAGCCGACTTCACAATAAAAAGCATAATGAATGACGTATTTAGTTCCGTCATTAACATTTAAAAGTCCGTCACGTGTACGATTGTATATCCTTGATGGCTTTACTATTTAATAAACATTCTGTTGAATATTTTGACCTTAATTTGACTGGGCGTTCTTGCTGCCATAGACAGAATTAGCACCCAGCCAAATTAGTTTCAAAATATTAAACAGCTTGCCTGTATGGTTAGCTTGACAGTGGGATTGTGATAATTCACCTTTCCAGAGTACCCATCGATGATTTGGCGTCATATGACGTCATAACCAGCTAACCGGCGTGTAGGATGACGTCATAATCATTATGTCATAAATGGGTTCTATTAGGCTCGTCTTTAACTCTTAATAGTCCGACACGTTGTAAGGTATTCTATGTCTCTACTATTTAATAAACCTGCTGTTGACTATTCTGAAGTCTCAGAGGCATTGGATCTAAGTAATTTGCCATGATACGTGTGGGGGGGGGGAACTAAAATCACCCTAGCATCATTCCAACTTAGTCCTACTATCCACTGTCCGCTGGTACATCACCACACATAGTACATATTAGGTCAATAGTAAACTGTTTACTATTTAGTAAAACATTCTGTCACATATTTTGAAACTAATTTGACTGGGCGCTGTTCCTTCCTGGCAGCAACAGCACCCAGTCAAATTAGGTTCAAAATATTCAACAGCTTACCTGTATAGTTTTCTGGAAAATGATAGTCAGGCAGTTCAGAGATCGATCGATCCCAACACGAGCGATGGGTGGGTGGAGCTTAGATAGCGATGGGCAAGGAATAGCTAAAAATGTAAAGGTCCATTCAGTATTCAAAGTATATAAATAGATCCGAAACGTGGGCAGAGCTTAGCTAGAAATGGACTGATCATAGTTAGGAATGGATCCCCTTATGGTCCTTGTGTGTACACTGTCGCAGCACCAAAACTCTTTATCAGACGCAACTATTCGTAAATAACGACATGTTTAAATCAAATATAATTGCCATATTACAACATTTTTAATAAGCATACACATATGTCAGAATCGAGATATCCATATCTAGATACATGCCCCGCCTATTTCTAGCTAAGTTCTGCCCATGCTTAGTGCATGTTGGATTGATGTATATACTTTAAACCCTCAATTCCATAGAATCCCAATTTCAAGGTAACTATACAGGTGACCTATTGATTATTCTGAAACTAATTCGACTGGGTGCTGTAGCTGACTATGGCAGCAACAACACCCTGTCAAATTAGTTTCAAAATATTCAACATAATGTTTATGTATATTAACTAGTAAAGACATACAATTCGTATACTTGACGGACTATTCGACGTGCATGACCGATCTAAATAAGTAATTCATTACGTATATCGATTGTGACATACGCCTACATGTGACCTAATTGATTATAACGTCATATACCTGAGTGACTGATATGATTCATCCAGTGATCATTGAGTTTAATAAGTTGCTATATTTCATGTCCATCTGTAGGTTTGATCTCTACCCTGTTAGTCAGGTGCAGTTACACAAGTATTTGCTCTAGATAAATGTTACCATGGTGCATGCCTATAGATGTTATATCTGTATTAAAGAGAATGAGGAGCCTACAGAAGACAAATGTATACATAAAATTGTAAGACCATGTAGTTCAATTCTGCTAGATTATTCCGTCATTTATGATGTTTAGTGGTCGAATATTTAGTGAAGTTGTATGAAATGTTTGAAAAGGCATCGGTAATCGGATGGTGTAGTTGAGCTCATCAAATAATATCATCTCGGCCAGATTGTTTGTCCATATTGTTTTCTTGTCTCGTTGCCAGTATTAAGCCATTATCTTGCTAGTTCTGCGTCTCAGTGCATTGTCAGAGTGGGGTATTGATGGCTGGTCATGCTATATACGTGAGGAATCACCATGATTGACGTGAACATGGAAGTGTAAATCTCCATGATGAACATGTAAGTAATCAAGCTGAAAGAGAAGATCGTGATAAGGAAAGTTTACATAAGTAGGTGTTTGTGTTACTTGTGTAATGCATAACATAAAATAGCCACCACACCATGATAAATATTGGTGTACAGTGGTCAATCATGCCAGAATCTACGAAATTGCGTGATGAGTTTGGATTCTGATAGACCAAGATTATCATAATCGTCCCATAATCACGATGATTACTTTCAAAATCATTATAATGGTTGATTTTGGCATCCATGACGCGCTTGGTTAGGATCTAACCCGGCAATGGACCTTTCCATTTTGAGCTAACATCTCTAGCTAAGCTCCATCCACACCTCGCTCGTGTTGGGATCGATCGACCTCTGAACTCCCTGACTCAATTTCCAGAAAACTATACATATAAAATGTTATGGCAGCAACAGGATCCAGTCAAATTATTTTCAAAATATTCAACAGCATGTTTATTAAATATTAGAGACATACAATTCGTACAACGTGTCGGACTATTAAGAGTTAAAGACGGCCCAAAAAGAATCATTTATGACGTAGCACTTATGACATCATCCGACACGCAGCTTAGCAGATCATGACGTCATATGACGTTAGATTGATAGATGAATACGCTGGAAACGTGAATTCTTATAATAAATCACAAATGTATCAAGATGGGATTTTATTGCCCAATATCACCATAAAGACTTTACCCTAATGATAAGAATACATGCTCCATATTGATATTGGCGTTATTGACGTATAAATCAATTATGCGTGGTTAATATTGAGTCCACTTTGATAATATGCCCTCACATCATGGCTGCGTACTGTCGACATATGTAATATGCAGCTCTATGTGCAATTGTTCTGGCAACAGATTGCTATTTTTACTCACTGGTTATGTGAGCAAAAACGGCTTCTGCAGTGGTCTTGAGAAATGTCGATTTGCTGACCAAGTGAAGACTATTTTTGAAAATTCATTACTGGAATGACTGGCTGGATAACAAAAGCCAGTCATTCCAGTCGGTAAATTTTCAAATATAGTCTTCTCTTAGTCTCCAAATGGGCATTTTCTATGAGAAAATTGAAATTTTCTTGAACAAATTCGAGGGTTAAAGAGTTAACTCGGTTACTAATAGAGATCAATTTCTACTTATGCCCCGCCAATTCTTAGCAAAGTTCCTCCCACATTTTAACGCGTGTTGCAATCAATTTATAAACAGTCAAGAGCCTATGGTCTATTGTGGCAAATAAATATCTATATCTATATAATTTTAATCATGAATTCCCAAGGTAACTATACAGGTAAGCTGTTGGATATTTTGAAACTAACTTAAATGCACGCTTTTGCTGCCATAAGAATCAACAGTATTCAGTCAAATTAGTGTCAAAATATTGAACATAATGTATATTACATAGTAAAGACATACATTCCGTACACATGCCGCACTCTACAATGTCCATGACGGAGCTAGATACGTCACTATGTAGTGTGACGTAGACCTTTATATGCCATCATTGAGTATGATGTTATATACTTGAGTGACAGATGGGATCCCTCCATTCAAACCCAAGGCTAGGTGAGTCACTGACACGCGCACATCTGATCCAGTAACAATTGAACGCACATGCGCATTACCAAGCTAATAAGACTGCTTATCGAAATCACTGGAGGTAATTACGCGTGGTAATTAAAACATAGAGTTTAAGATTCTTTTCTAATTATTTTCGAACTAATTGAAATGATACGTTTGAACATGTTAACACCGCACATAGGAGCATATAAAACAGGTACACATGGAAATAATCTAACTCGCCGACTGGTGTAGTTGGATGATGACAGTTTATCCATCCATCATATGACGTCATAATCAACACGCGACGAGTAGGATGACGTCATAATCAATTACCGGCGCGAATGACTCGATTTAGTCCGGCTTAGACGCTTAATAGTTCGACACGTTGTACGTAGTGTAGTGTATGTCTTTGCTATTTAATAAATATGCTGTTGTATATTTTGAAGCTAATTTAACAGGCAGCAACAGCACCCAATCAAATTAGTTTCAAAATCTTCAACAACTTACCTGTATAGCTTTCTGGAAATTGATAGTCAGTGAGTTCAGCGATCGATCCAAAACACACTCGCTGTGTGGGTGGAGCTTACCTAGAGTGGGCGGGGCAGAGCTAAAACTGGAAAGATCCATTGAAACAAAGACTTATACAGCCATGCAGTTAGAGATGATGTGGTAATATTACAAACATTTGAAATGCTTTTGAGTTCTGAATGGGGCATGCTGGTCACATTATTATGTTGCTGTGACCTAACAAATGCTCTTTATAGTTAACGTCTTTGATAATACTCAGCACGCCCCGTCGTTATTACGCAATAAGTATTGTAAACTCTTATTTTACCTAATAAATAAAGCTCTTATCGACATAGGCGGCCATAGTAATTTTGCTTTTTTTCTAGCAATAATTTTAAGACTACCAGGGGCCATAATTTGCATGCTTAATCGTTTCCCGTCGTTATCACTGCGACGACTGTGCCCACACTAAATTGAAGATATTTGTTTGAATCCCAGTGGTTGGCCTCACATTACTCAGCTCCACTTTCATGTCGAAGTGGAATAGTATGTGCCACGTAACGGAGAAAGCTATGCAGATCACTAGGATTAGTCTGGGACTTGGCTACACTCAACAGTAAATGGCTTGTACTACTAAGTGGTGCTGTGGCAACGTTGCGGCTTTCAATCAGAGATTTAATTGTTGTCAAATATGGGATGAATAAGTCGCTGCGGCTGAATGGGTTGTACATACTACATGTAAGATGCGCAACAAACCGTCATGATCTCTAAAATATGTATGCACTCTGGGAGCTGAGAATAAACGTTAGATAATCTTCCCACTCTGTATATGTTCTATCTGCGTCATGGGTGACGTTCTGGAGTCATCTCTGACGGAGGACATTTAATTATGGACGTTAGCATAGCAAGTTAGTAGTGTTTAGTAGCACTAAAATGTTGTGATTGTATGAATAGGCAGCTTATATATATATATATATATATATATATATATATATATATATATATATATATATATATATATATATATATATATATATATATACATATATAGAGTGGGCAGATTATCTAACGTTCATTCTTGGCATTAGGTTCTCATTGTCGCTATTTCGGTAAATACCCTGTATATCGGCTAGCGTTCTCATTGGACTGCCAGGAATAAATACGTCACTTATTTCTGAACAAATCAGCGGTTTATTTTCCGATATATCGTTACTACTTCTCGATGCCAACATAACCTATTCCGCCAGGTAGCGCTACTGTCAGCATTTTATCTCACTCTCCGCCAGGTAGTGCTACCATGCCGTCCAGGATCGTCGTCTACCTGTGTGAATGCAAACAGATATATCCGCTATATTAACCTCATAGTACACGAAATAGTTCAATAGGACTAGGCATCGAGAAACAGGCCTTAGCTTCCATACGTATCCATATATGTATATACATATATATATATATATATATATATATATATATATATAAATATATATAGGTTGTCTGGTGCGCGCGTGCGCTCACACGCACGCACGCACGCACGCACGCACACACGCACGCACGCACGCACGTACGCACGCACGCACGCACGCACACACACACCTTTCTCAGGAATTGGTCCAAATTGGCTCTCACAGTATACTGAAGAAGAAGCAGAAGAAGAAGAAGAAGAGGAATTTGAGCTTTATAGTTATTTCCGTTAGACATCACTACGTACGTACACACTGTGCACTGTATATCATTCTGAGAGTTCTCTTTAAATTATGAAGTCGTCTGGAATTAATTAAGTTATATTATCTGACAGCAATTCCGCATTCATTTTAACGCTTGAAAACAACATTTGTTGCACATCTCCCATCCGCAATGAGTATGCAATAAACAAACTGTGGCAAATTAGATTTTAATAATCTTTGGTTCGAGAGTGGAATACATAAAACATGTTCTCTTTAATAGAACAAAATAATTACATACATATAAATACATTTGCTCTTTATAATATTAAATCGATTATATTAAGAGATAAGGTTTCCTCATAGCGTTAGCGTAACGCCACCTAATTCTCACCAACCTATTTGATTATACACACGTCGCCATTTGTACGACATGAGGAGTGTGGCAGGAATGGATCTTTCCAGAGTCATGACGTCATATAACGTCATAATCAACTAAGCGGCGTGTATGATGGCGTCATAATCATTACGTCATAAATGTTTCTATGTGGATCGTCTTAGAGTCCGACACGTTGTACGAATTGTATGTCTACTATTTAATAAACATGCTGTTGCATATTTTGAAAATAATTTGACTGGGCGCTGTTGATACCATAGTCAAATTAGTTTTAAAATATGCAACAGCTTACCTGTATAGTTTTCTGGAAATTGATAGTCAGGACGTTCAGAGACCGTTCTATCCCAACACGAGCGAGGTGTGGGTGGAGCTTTGCTAGAGATGGGCGGGGCATAGCTAAAAATGGAGGGGCCCCATTGTCCCGATCTCTGGTTCATTTTAGCGATATATGATTTCACGTAGCCTGGGCATATTGCCAAAAAACCTACGGTCATGTGACAATTTTAATTCTGTAAACGATTACTTAGCCTGCTTTTAGTGAACCTTATTGGCCATTGTGTTTCTCAGGATTGGACCTGTGACAAGGAAGATCTTAAATCACATGCGACCTGGCGTATTAAGAATATTCATTACGTTGTAAGCTCTTTAGTGAACATCGCAAAACATTGTTAGACATTGAGTAAAACCGTTGGTAAAATAATTAAGTTTTCAAAAAAATAATGTATTGATTACTCCTTTGCATAATATCATTCTATATATGGCACAACGCATACAAAGCAGCCCTTTTAGCCATCGTACAAGTGCTATCACGGGGCAGACGTTGGATGAGGAGTCGGGTATTAGCATAGAAACATGCGCGCGTCTTACAACGTTATGAATATTCATAACACGC
Organism: Chaetoderma sp. LZ-2023a; assembly: GCA_034401795.1. Taxonomy (NCBI): domain Eukaryota; kingdom Metazoa; phylum Mollusca; class Caudofoveata; order Chaetodermatida; family Chaetodermatidae; genus Chaetoderma; species Chaetoderma sp. LZ-2023a. The sequence continues at coordinate 35,654,596 of CM067370.1, read as the reverse complement.
CAGGTCACATGTGATCTAAGGGTTTCCATGTGACAACAATCTCTATCAGATAATAATGAGATCTTACCTAGCAATCGTCTTTTCCCGCCTGAAGCAATATCATAGTTCAAATATGGTGTCACGGAAACGTTTCAGCTTATGCCGTCCTAGATATCCTTAAAGTCCACGGTTCGCTACAATATAATAGACAAATCGAGAAATGATGCACTTGAATTCAATGAATGGTGAATCGCTAAGTGTATCATATTCGAGATAAAATGTAATTGTAGTCCACCCATGTGATTTAGATAAGTTAGTATTAGGTAATACAATTAATGTAATACACTATATGAACTTCGTTATTGTATTAGATATGCAATCAGGATAGCTATTTTATAAATTATCGTATTACATGCAGCATCAAATCAACGTGATTCCGGTCAGATCATATCTAGAGAACTGCACGTCACGTGCGTGTTGGCCAACCGTGTTGTTTAGGCATCCAGTGGCTAGCCCTTGTAGATGTTGGTTACATATTAGCGTAAAATAGCTGATGTAGACAATCATCGTCTCGCTTTGTATATCGGTCTGCTAGCACCAGGTATGGGCATTGTCATAGGTGTAAAATACCTATTACCTTCGGTCATTCTCGGCATATAATCAGAGTTATCGTCAGAACATTCTTCAGTCTGTTATCAGCTGAACATAGTTTGTTATCTCGTTAATAACATACAGCTGAACAAACTATGACCTGTCATCCTGTCAAACTTGTTCAACTATCATCTGACAGATCGGTCGCTGAATCATAAATGATCTAGTCCCGTTCCTGGTCAGCTATAGCCAGTAGCCAGGCCCCAAGCTCCTGGACGTTCTAGTCAGTAGCCGGATCTTTAGCTCCTGGCCACTAGTAATCAGTAGCCAGGTCCGCATATATTTTTCTTAGTCGAGCAACCGTATCATCAGCTTATTGCGGCCTGCTGCCAGGTTCAGTACCAGCGTGTGTCATCAGCTGCTGGCGGCCTGTGGCCAAGTTCGGTACTACATTGCATGTATCATCAGATTAGGTTGGCATGTGGCCAGATTCAGTACTAGCTTGCATACTCAGCTTCTGGTGGCTTCAGTTATACGCGACCATTCAGAGTCAAAGTTATGTTTCGTGTTGCACGTTCTGATGGGTGCACCCATGTATATTAATAAATTTTGGTATAATTCCATAAATTATATCGCGAGCGGAATAATCCACTGAACATTTCTGTTGGGAGCAACTGATTGATTACATCTATCTGCATGGTCTCCTTGATATGCCATACAGCACACTGATAATATTTTATGTAGGTTCATATGTCCAATTTCTATAACTTATCATTGTCAGTACTATTAAGTCATATGCCCATTATAGGTTTATTTTGATGAAATAAGAACCGTTAATTTTCAATAATATAATTGACACTTAAAATCATATGTATGATCCTTCGCCAAGAAGGACCTGTAAAGTGTATCGCGGTTCACTTGGTGTAAGTTTCAAATGAGCCAATAGTCGACATTGGTCACCATTTTACTAGATCGAATCGGGGTCATCTTTTACTTCGACATTGAACTTTAAACTGATAAATCAATGGAATCAATAACAGCACTTGTGATCCAAGAGTCAAATGTCTGAGCTATTCGTCGGTTGTTGAGATGGGTTAGATCGGATCAAGCAGTTGGTTTGATGTGATCACCACTCATATAGAAGTGATCTGAGAACTGTATTAAGCTCCAAGGTTTTACAACACCCACTAGACATGGATTAGATCGGATCAAGCAGTTGGTTTGATGTGATCACCACTCATATAGAAGTGATCTGAGAACTCTATTAAGCTCCAAGGTTTTACAACACCCCCTAGACATTCGTTTTGCCATCTCCCTTGGGTAGAATGTTGTGATCCAAGTCGTATCGATCAACACTTATGTCAAGGAGGCCACGATGATTGGTAGTGCAATGGACCTTTCCAGTTTATCCACCCATCATCTGACGTCATAATCAACTAGGTAAGTATGTCACGAACGCTTAATTGAAGGCGAACTAAGCGTTGTGGTACGAATTATAAGTTTTTACTATTTAATAAACATGCTGTTGGATATTTTGAAACTAATTTCACTGAGGCGCCCAGTCAAATTAGTTTCACAATATTTTACAGCTTACCTGTATAGTTTTCTGGAAATTGATAGTCAGGGTATTCAGGGATCGATCGATCCCAACACGAGAGTGATGTGGATGGATCTTAGCTACATATGGGCGGTGCATAGCTAAACTGGAACGGTCCATTATCTGATGAGCTCATCACAACAGCAAATCATAAACTGCAGTGCTCCTTTTAGGCCCAATTGAGTTCTATGCACCATAAATGAGCTTCCTGTGGACCCCACCTTATCATCCATTGGGATATTGCTCATCATTCCGTCCGTTGCACGCCGTTGACTGGCGAGTCACTAAAACAGATGAAGGCTGTTCTTACAATTGTACAAATGTTTTGAGCATCACTAATTGTTTTGTTTGGAAATCTACGCAATCCTTCATCGAGTATATCTGAATCAAATATCTGAATCAAATATCTCGAGTCATGCAAGAGATATCATGTAAAATGTTAGCAAAAATGCTATCTTAGGATTGTGTTTCTCGAAACTCTTTTAAAGGGGAATCCATCATTAACGAACTCATTCATTTACAGACAATAGGGAAAACGTGGTCAAAACTCGCTGCCATACGTTTCTTTGTCACGGAAGAGCAGATCTCTAAACAAAGCAATTGACGGATCCAATATAAAAATGAAACCAAAATCATGTCAATCAAGGAAGTTAACTAAGTTTCGGATCAATAAGATGAAGTAAAAAAAGATGAAAAATTGTTAATCCCTGCTAAAATACATACTGGTAATTTTGATCAAAAGATGGGAGGGCTGGGCCCCAACATATGCCATGAGATATCTTCTAATATGCCCAATCGATTTGTATGATTAAAGGAGCGTATCTTTGGAAATGAAAATTTGGTAACTTCTGTGGTAATCATGGCTGTAAGATATCCCCATGGCCTTTGGCCCCAAAGTCAACGTCCTTAATCAGAACGCAAATATCAACATACTGGCGAGGCTTGCGTATCGGATAAATGCTGTAGGTGTATTCAAATTTCAAACACTCACCTAACCGGAATGGCATGGACCCAGAAATGATGACCTTGATCTTATTTGTATCATGGACTATGATCAAATATTCCCATTTAGCATCTCGTGTCCATTTAACTTATGCCAAAAAAACAAAGCTGACTCTAATAGGTGTCTATGACCTTTGGCAGTTGATCCCGAAATAATCAGAATGTCAATGGTAACATCCTTCCAATGTAGTGTGACACTTCAAATATCCATGTCACAAATTCCCATACCTTTCACGTGGGCTCTATTTTTAGGTTTCCAGACATCCATTGGATAAATCTAAATGCAAAATAAAACTAAAAGCAAGTGACTCTGCCATGGTGTCTAGGATTTGAGCACTTTTGGTTTGCTCGCATCAAAATTGTAGGAGTAAATTCGGGACAACCCTGTTAGGCAGGATAAATGAGAAAGAGGTAAAAGGAAGGAAGAAAGACGAGGTAAGAAAATATAGTCTGCGTTTGGTCGAAGATTAACTACACAACAAGAGGAAGTGTGTCCTTCATAAAATAATAGTAATCCTTAGCTTAAGCAATACCAGTAATGGCATGGATCATTAAAATATTGTACATACTATTATTGGGTTAGCGCTGTGGCGTTCAGCTTTATGTAGGGATAGAACAAAGAGTCCGGGCCATTACATTGCTTGATATACTATTATGAGATTCGCGCTCTGAATCGGGCAATGACCTAAAATAACCCAGCGATATAGAAGCCACTATATGCTGGTGTAAATTACATAGGCTCTAGTTAGTGATTGTCAGCGTGCTATTGTACATTGATGGCGCTGTACCATAGTTGAAACGTTATAAATAAATACTTATTCAAAAGTGTGCGATTCTGACAAAAGCATAGGGGCATAAATGTTGGTGGACATTACCTCATCAAAAATCGAAATTATTCCCATAAATTCCACGCTACTGTATTGTGAGAAAACATAAATATATTGATACAGAAATATACTGGCAATGGTCAGCGATTAAAGGTATGTCCCATAGTGTACCAGGGCTCGAAGATTAGAAACATAATGTCTCGCTCCCAGGGGCAAGTACGTAATTTAAACTAGGTTGGCCAACTGTACTTCCAGGTCGCCCCATTTCTGTAAATTTTGTTGAAAATATGTTTTGTTGTAAGCTACATAGAATCAGAATCCTTGTAAATACCAACTCAACCATTATATTAATACCTTTATTCCTCATATCAGCCAACAACGGCTTCTGCAGTGGTCTTGAGTGAGAAATGTAAATTTGCAGACCAAGAGAAGACTATTTTTGAAAACTTGCCACTGGAATGACTGGCTCGATAATTGAGCCAGTCATTCCAGTGGTAAATTCTCTTGGTCTGCAGAGATATTTTCTATGAAAAACTTGAAATCTTCTTGAAAAAATTTGAATGGTAAAGGATTAAGTCTAAACAAAATAATTCGTCACCATGAGTACATATACAGGCCCTGAAAGTAACACATTATCTAGGCTGTCACACAGGGCAACCAGTCTGTTAAAACCTGGTTGCCCTGCAATAAAAAGTGGTTTCCCCTGGCCGCTGGAACCTGTAATTTTCATGGCCTGTTTACAAATACTATTTCTTTATGATTAAGTATCGCTCATCTCATAAAACATACCGAAGAAGACAATGTTACTGTTCAACCAGTGTAACGAGGGGTGCATGGCAACAGAATAGTAATCAATCAATCCATATACCCTCGGAGAGTTCTCGGGCAGTTTTCCTACAAATGTCTGACATTCATCTTTCTATAGGACTGAATAATATAGACCAATATCCCATGAATGTTATATTTAAGCACACGATGTTTACATTTGTCTGAAGATATGTAATGAAATCTCATTTTATCACATGATTAATAGTCACCTTTATCGAGACAGAACGTTTATAGGCATGCACCATGGTAACAATTCTCAAAACAAATATGGTTCTGAATACACTGTGCAAATACACATGGCAAACATACAAATCGTCATCAAACAGAGCAAGTTATCATACACAAAGATAGCTGAATCGATGCATCAATTGTGGGTATGACCGCTAAATGTGTATCATTCGTCGCTATATGCTTGTTATCATGTGTTTTTAAACTATGAGAGTAACAATTTCCACATGTTGTTTTGCTTCACGGTTCGTAGAACACTCGGGAATGGACATGAATAATACAAAATCATAACTGATAAGAAATTTATTAAACTGCATATTCAGAAAAAGAAATTGTGTAATAATATGTCTTCCACGCCATTATCATGGAAACTGGAATGCCTGCAACATGAACGGGCTCGTTTCTATCCAATATACTGAGATAATAATATCATAGGAATGTCGAGTTATCTAGGTCAAATATGTCAAATTTAACCCAAAGGTTATTTCAAGGTCATGACGGAAAGTATGGTTATGCAATGGAAGCAAATCTAGGTGTTATAAGGCTCAGCAGTCTATGATGTTTGGACGAATAGGCCAACTCAGGTGTTAATTTGACCTCTATGACCTCAAAAGCCTGTCAATGATAAGCACCAAATTTGTTGATGACCGGATCAGAAGTTTAAAGTTAACAGGAAATCGCCCAAAGTGGTGTAAATTAAATGGCTCGAATGTTTAGTATCAATGGATCAAGAATTGCAAGGATATTGCCACTGTAGATTTTATGATATCAGGCCACCAGATCTATGTGACATAGGAAGGATTTCGAATCAATGTAAAGGATTCCGGATTTAATGAAAGAAGTTGAGGAGATATAAACGACAGGGTATGTATATGGCTGCAACTCAAATTAGATTATTGGGATTGGATAATGGTAAACTATGGTGGTGATCTCTCAGGATTAAACTTAAAGCTCACATGTCTCTGCTTTTTGGCCAATCTTGATCAATGGTATCAATATACGAGTGATCAAGTTATGATCAAAATTCAGATATGTATGACTTTTTCAAAGTTGCATGTTGCTCAGTCACCACCAGAGCTCCTCATTAACCGACCACAATAATATCGCTGATCAATCTAATGACGTTGTCATAATGGGAAAAAATACGGCCAATTAACCCAGATATACATCGATTCAAATTCTAGCAGTTAAGGTTAAACAGCTCCAATCTCTTTCAAAAGACGGGAGAGCTGATTAAACTCTCTGTCTGGGAATAATACTATGTGATGGTTAATCTGCATGTGGTAGAGAAAAGTCTGTAAATGAAACTATGAAAAGAGAGAAAAAACCTTTAATCATTCATTCATGACAGATAAAACGGAGTATGTAGGTTGATAAACGAGCACATGTTTGATGTATAAATTCGCCGACGTTCATATAATGCATAAAGATGGTGACAATCTTAACATATGAAAATTTGATAAAACTGACTTGAAAATAGAATCTCAAAAATAATAATTATACAAGAAAAGTTAATAATTATAAAATTAAATTGACCTATATAATAACATCTAGAGGAACTATTTTCCAATTATAATGGCGCCATCATGTGCAATGAATGTGTCATGTTAATTTCAGGTAATATTGATGCCTGGTCTACCGTACAAACATCGACTTCAAAATGACTAGATTGGTCAATAGTTTACCGAGTTACATAGTGGGATGGACGTAGGACGATAGGACAGATCGTACAATTCTATACTCTGTGGTAACCAGTCACATGCAGGCGCGTAATTAGCATGTTCATTGGGAACTATCCAATCAGACGTTTATTTCATGATCATAGATATGGAATGCATGGACAGTGGAGTGGGAATAAACTGTAATACTGGATTAACCCATCATATCCATGTTCCCTAAATTAATTAAAGCATATGCCCCCTGGTAAAAATAACGACTCATCTACTGTTTTTAACGTAGTGAGTCGATAAGCTACATAATGATAGAAATGATTGATAATTTAGGATTTAATAAACTACTTGAATATATTAATGATATACAAGTAGTTAATTGATCACTTATTTATTAGTATCAGAGAACTTTAAGTATATTATTTGAATCAAAAGTCTATTACATAATTCTATACTACTTACACTGAAACTAATTAACTGTACATTACTAGTAAAACGTCACTATTTGTCAATGCCAATAAATAATGTAAAAAATACTTTGTTTTACTGTATTGCATATAATACTTTCCGAATTGAATGACATTTTCCGTCCAAGGAATAGAAAATAATAACGTGATTGAAAATCAACGGGTAAAATAATAATTACTCTATGCCAATTTTGATTATATTTCTCCGTAAAGAAAAGTTTATCTCTGTTGATATCGTGCAATTTGAATAACTGAACATATGGGTGCCATCGGGCCAATCATTTAAAGCCACGCCATCTTCACATGCCTCGTTAAACAGGTTGGCTGACGTAAAAACTAATCTCGCAGGGCCATCAATTGCATCTACTGTAACGATTAATACCGAGAAAAACTATCTAAACCACACGAGGTGATATACGTTCCCCTCGGACCTGACATCTCATGCGCCTAGGGGAAAGTGAGGAATGGCCAGTAAGACTCAAAACAATGAAAATAGCTGAATCGATGCATCAATTGTGGGGATGACTGCTAAAACGAAAACCGTATTACATCGGGAGACACAAGTATATGTCTATCAAAATATTAGAAATCAAAATTGGCTTCAAAAAGCTATGGATAAGGCATGCGCTAAAATATTGTCACGACCTTTGATGTGAATTATATATAGATTGTATGGTTGTATGGTCAAACCCCAACGATAAATTGTCTGGTTTTTGCCTGACATCCGTTGGATGAATATTTACGGATTGAGTAAAGATGTCAACCAGGAATTTTGATGAACACAGATAAACGTTGAAATGTTGTAACGCTACTACCAGAGCCAAACAATCTTTCTCGATAGTGGAATAGCATAATTCATGTTTATCAAACTTCCGCGAATGATAGCATACAGCATTGCCATTACCCTGGTCATCTGACTGCATAAGGACGGCGCCTGCACCAAGATTGCTAGTGTCGGTTACAAGCTTCATTGGTTTGTTGTAATCTGGTGTGGCTAAGACTGAGTTAGAATGTAAGGCTGCTCGCATCTTGTCAAAAGCATCTTTACATTCAAGTGTCCATTTAAATGGGGCATTCATTTTCAGCAAGTTGGTTAATGGGGCTGCGATGGTCGAAAAGATGTTTACAAAATTTTAGAAAAAATCCGTCCATGCCAAGGAAACGCATAATTTCCTTTCTTGTTGTTGGCACTGGATAATTATGAATAGCTTCCACTTTAGCTGATTTTGGCCGAATTTGGCCCTGATCAACTGCATGACTTAAATATGTTACTGTAGCTTTAGCTATTTCACTTTTTTGAAGATTAATGGTAAGACCGGCTTTCTTCATTTGTGAAAAGAACCCACGAATCGTTTTCACATGGTCTTCCCAGTTGTTATTATAAATAGTGACGTCATCGATGTAAGAATCACAATTCTTGATTGGGGCACAAGAGTATTCATAAGCCTATGGAATGTGCTTCCAGAATTTCTAAATCCGGACGTCATTTTTCGGTACTCCCAGAAACTGGTGCTTGTCACGAATGCAGATATTGGCCTAGCATGGTCAGTCACTGGTACCTGCCAGTACCCCTATAATAGGTCAAACTTCGTGACATATTGTGCATTGCCAATGTTATTAATACAATAGTCGATGCGTGGGATCCCATAGGAGTCATTGCGTGTGACATGATTAACCTTTCTAAAATCAGTACAGAAGGGATGTGGCATCTGGCTTCGGAACTAGTACACATGGACTGCTCCAAGGGCAATTACTTGTTTGAATTATCCCATTTTCATACATATAGGCAATTTCTTTTTCCTTGTTTTCAGGTTTTTCCAGATTTGTCCAATAAGGAGATTGTTTAATCAGTCTAGAGTCTCCGACATCAATGCCATGGCTAATAACAGAAGTACACCCAAGTGTATTGTTGAAAAGGCACTCAAACTCTTGAATCAGAAATAATTTCTTGTTTTTGACGATCTTCTAGATAATACAAGGTTTCTCCCCTGTTTGAGACTATATGCTCGGCCTCAACGTGGCGTAGGGGTGTAACCCACGGGGTGTCAATCCATATATTTGGAGGGGATAACCAGAGCATTATGCACAACGCAAATGAATGACACTTGGAGATCGAATCAACCGAAACGGTGCTCGCCCTGTGAGCATCCGCCAGGCAGGTGCAGCGCCGGGCTCCACGCCTCGAAGGAGCTCACCCTCAGCTACTGGAGGTCCCATCAACTCGTCTTGTGGAGCCAGGGGACGAGGATGGAGAGCTACTGGCCAACCGAAAGAGAAGACCAAACCCAAAGAGAACCCCAGTATCAACATCATGCACTGGGACACAGAAGGGGTTACCAACAAGAAATCAGAGCTCGAACAGTTCCTGTACGAAAACAACATTGATATCTGCTGCATTCAAGAGACACACCTGCAAGAAGGAAGACCATTTAAGATCAGAGGTTACCAGATTTTCCGGTGTGATCGAAGAGAAAGAAAGAAAGGCGGGGTGATCACCTTGGTCCAAAACAGCGTGAACGCCAGCCAGATCAAAACCTTTATGGAAGAGGCAGAATATATCAAGATCAAGGTAACAACCAGCAACTCTGTGATTGACATTGTCAATTCTTACTGCCAGAATGACAAGAATCTCTCACTTTAATAGCCAGTCTCAGAGCTGGGGATACAGAACACTTGATAAACGAGGAGAAGACATTGAAGCATGGCAAGATGAAAAGCACCTTTTACTTGTCAACGATCCCACAGATCAGCCTACCATCTACTCGCGCCGGTGGCACTCGACAACAACGGCGGACTTGGCATTTTGTACAGAAGACAGTCACAGAAACCTCAGTAGAGTGGTCGGATCGCAGTTAGGATAAAGCGACTACCGCCCAGCCCTACTCTCCCTCTTTCTGGAAGCATTTCGACAAGTTCATCTCAACATCCAAGGTGGAACTACAAAAAGGCAAATTGGAGTCTGTTCGGCATTCGTTCCAATGAGCTTACCCAAAATATAGCAGTAGAAGGGAGAAACATCAACAATGCGGTCAAGGAATTTAATTCAAGTATCCTCAAGGCTGCCAACGAAGCGATTCCTCGAGGGTTCAGGAAAAACTACCGCCCCTACTGGACAACAGAACTGCAAGCAGCACATGATAAACTAATCTTCTAATATGCCCAATCGATTTGAATGATTAAAGGAGCGTATCTTTGGAAATGAAAATTTGGTCCCTTCTGTGGTAATCATGGCAGTAAGATATCCCCATGGCCTTTGACCCCAAAGTCAACGTCCTTAATCAGAACGCAAATAGCAACATACTGGCGAGGCTTGCGTATCGGATAAATGCTGTAGGTGTATTCAAATTTCAAACACTCACCTAACCGGAATGGCATGGACCCACAAATGATGACCTTGATCTTATTTGTATCATGGACTATAATCAAATATGCCCATTTAACATCTCGTGTCCATTTAACTTCTGCCAAAAAACAAAGCTGACTCTAATAGGTGTCTATGACCTTCGGCAGTTGATCCCGAAATAATCAGAATGTCAATGGTAACATCCTTCCAATGTAGTGTGACACTTCAAATATCCATGCCACAAATTCCCATACCTTTCATGTGGGCTCTATTTTTAGGTTTCCAGACATCCATTGGATAAATCTAAATGCAAAATAAAACTAAAAGCCGGAGAAGATGCAGAGGGTAATCCCTGTCATGAAAACCACTTCACACAAACTAAAGCCAGGTATCTAAAGACCAAGCTGGAGGCCAAAAGAAGAAGCTGGAGGCAAAAGACGCCAGGGTTTAATTTAGAGAGACACCATAGAGCTATGGAGACTGACTAAAGCACTGAATGATAAGGGTGTCGGGGGAGAGAAGATTACTCTTGAAGAAGATGGACAAACACTGTCAGGAAAGATGGCTGCAGATGCCTTTGCGAAGGCATATGCAAAAGAAAGCAACATTTCTATACCACGAATGCGTCAAAAAGAGGTTAGAAAAGAGCAAAAGGAAAGAACAGACACCAACACTCATGATGCAATGAAAGTTGACATTAATTTAGCAGAACTGAAGAAGTCTATCCGCCAATTGAAGAAGAAGAAATCTCCCAGGCCAGATGGCATTACGAATGAAATGATCCAACACATTGGTAATGCATCTCTCCGCAAGTTGCTAGACATCTTTAATCTCAGTTGGACCAATGGAGAGGTTCCTCAGTGCTGGAAGGAAGCCAGAATGACTCCTATTCTGAAAAAAGGGAAGAACAAGACGAAAGTGCTGAGCTACCGTCCTATCAGTCTTACAAGCTGCATATGCAAGACCATGGAGCGCATCGTCAACCAGCGGTTGCAGTGGTACCTGGAGTCGGAGAACATCATAGTTTCAGAGCAGGCTGGCTTCAAAAGATACAGGAGCACCGAAGATCAAACAACACATCTTGCACAGGTCATAGAGGACGCTTTTCAAGCCAAGAAGGTGTTGCTAGCTGCCTTTATCGATCTGCATAAGGCATTTGACAAGGTGTGGAAGGATGACCTCCTCGTATTGCTCCGGCGCACAGGCATCGGTGGCAACATGTTTCGATGGACCAAGTCATACCTACACAATCGCAGAGCTAGGCTGCTGGTGGATGGACAATCTGGACAGAATGTATTGCTGAGACAAGGGGTACCACAAGTATTATCACCAACTCTGTTCATACTCTTCATTAATGACATTGTAGCAGAGCTGCCCAATGGGACCCAAGCAGCCCTCTATGCAGATGACCTCGTGCTATGGTGCACCGAGGAGTACACAACACCTGCCACGTACAGAATGCAGCTCGCCTTGGACAGAATTACAGCTTGGGCCAATCGCTGGTGTATTACCATCAACAAAGAAAAATCAACGGCCATGCTATTCTCACTGTCCACCAAACCCAAGGTTGGCAATCTGACACTGGGCGGTACTCCACTCGAGTACGAGGACCAGCAGACATACCTTGGAGTCACCTATGACAGAAGATTAACATGGAAGGAGCACATCCAGAACGTAGAGACAAAGGCCAGAAGAAAGCTAAACATCATGAGGAAGCTGGCAGGAACACAGTGGGGTGCCAATGAAAGGATCCTCAAGACCATTTACCTAGGTGCCGTACGACCACACCTTGAGTATGGATCCAGCTCATGGAGGACAGCAGCTAAATCTCATCAACAGAACCTCGACAGAGTACAAAACCAGACACCTGCGCATCATCACTGATGGAATGAGATCAATACCAATAGAAAAAATGGAGCAGACAGCAGGCATCCCCACACTTAGTAAAGGAAGGGAATGCAAAGCACTGATCCAAGCTGTAAAGTTCAAATCGTTCAACAACCACCCGATGAAATTCAGGCAAGCACAGCTGTCATCAGGAAGACTTAAAAGATCAAGTTTTGTGAAAGAGACAAAAGCACACCCTTGATCCTCCACCCCGGGAAAAAAACCTAGAGAGCATAGCTATTCGCACCACAGTACCTCATCTCACAGTCAAAGATGAACACAGTGATGTGAGCAAGAAGGCCCTGGCCCTAGCCATGCTGGAAGAAATGTACCCTCAGGAGACATGGCTAAGGATCTACACATATGGATCAGCCAAAGATGCAATTAGGAGCGGAGGTGCCGGACTGCACATACAGTATCCAAACGGACAACATGAGTCAGCTACAATACCGACAGGCAAACACTGCACAAACTACAGAGCTGAAGTCGAAGCACTGGTCCATGCAGCTAATACCATCAGCAGAACAGCAGCCCCTATTGCACAGATTGTCTTTTTATCTGATGCCCGCTCCGTCCTTGAGGCTATCACCAAAGGTAACCTGCCACAACATGAAGAAGCACTACAAACCATCAAATGCATTGCGGATAGCATTGCAGTTGATCCCCTCACACTGTGGAGTCCAAGGAAATGAGGAAGCAGACAAGATGGCAATGGTGGGTGCAGAAAAGAATCAGACAGAAAACATGGTTACACATACAGAGATGAAGACTATCATCAAGTCACTCTATAGAACACCTCAATCAGAAGATGCCTACCATCATCTCTCGAGGCCAGAGCAAGTGACCATTTTTCGTCTCAGAAATGGACATAACAGACTAAACCAACATATGTACAGGCGGTTCCACCTTACGACATCGCCCGCTTGTCCTTGTGGAGAAGCAGAACAGACCACAGAGCACATACTTCAATGTTGCAGTACGTATCAGCTGCTGAGAGAAGAGATCTGGCCTTTGTCAACCTATTTAAAAAAAAAAGCTGTATGGACCTGTGGAAGAACTGCAGATACTCACAGATTTCATCTTGAGAACGGCTCTCCAAGTGTGATACCAGCGATCGAAAAGAAGAAGAAGAAGACAAGGATTCTGGTAAGCTAGTTATGGCAACAGTATTGTATATTCTAGGTTCGCATATTGTAGCTGATGTTGATGATAGATCGATTGCGTCATCAAGGTTGAAAACTTGAATTTACCTGCAAGATAGAAACCTCTTTACAAGGAATGACGTCATCTCGTTCATCTCCAGCTTTTCGTTTACCAGGGGTCTTTATCCAGTAGTTTAATTCATCAGCACGACTGGCGATAATGTAAGGCCCTTCATATTTAGCCTGTAAATGACTATTTAACACTGTCGACAACTTTAGAACTTTGTCACCAATGTCAAATTTTGGCTCTCTAGCATCCCTATCATACCAATGTTTTTGTTTGGCTTGGCTTTCCTTTAAATCCTCTGCTGCAAATTGTCTTGTATTGCTTAGACGTGTGCGCAAGTCTGAAACATAATCAATAAGATTATGATCAGGTTGTGGGTGGGGAGGGGTTAACAATTGTTCCTTCAATACAGTGAGTGGACTTCGGACTGTATGTCCGTAAACAATCTCATTTGCTGAATATCCCGGAGACTCATTTACTGTATCTCGCAGATAGAATATTAAAAGATTAACCCCTTCATCCCAATCATGCAGACTTTCACTGCAAAATTTTCGTAACATTGATTTTAAAGTGCCATGCATACGTTCTAATGTACCTTGTGATTCAGGATGGTTGGCAGTGGATGTAATATGCTTTACTCCCAGCTTTTGACAAACTTCGGCAAAACTTTTGAGGTGAAGTTTGAACCTTGGTCTGTTTGAGGTTCTCGTGGCAAGGCAAACATTGTAAAAAACTTAATTAAGGCTTTTACCATGGATTTAGTTATTATTTTGCGCAGTGGCTTCGGCAAATCTAGTACTTGTGCACATTATAGTGAACAAATACTGGTTGCCAGCCTTGGTTTTATTGATCGGACCGACGCAATCAACCAGAATTTTTGATACTGGTTGTCCGAATGCCGGAATTGGCACCAAAGGTGTTTTTGGAATGGGTTGGTTTTGTTTACCAACCGATTGGCACGTATAACAGGATTTACAAAATTGTTTTACGTCTCCGTGGATGAGAGGCCAATAGAAATTGCGAGTAATGATGGCGGTAGTCCTTTCACGTCCAAAATGTAGTCCACAACTAGGACCGTTGTGGGACTGGGTCAGTACGTTATACCTATATATGACAGGTAGGACTATTTGTTCAACCACGTGTTGCTCATCATCAGGTTTTGCATTACGTGGGGTGTACTTTCGTCTGAAGATACCGTCTTGCCAGTAATAGCACATGGAGTAATTAACCCATTCTCCAGGATCACTTACCAGTGGCGCAACGTGTCTTAATTGCTTATCCTCCGCTTGTAAACGTGTCAGATCCCTCGAATTAAACTCAAGTTTGGTGTCGTCAACAAACGTGACGCACTTATACGTGTGTTTACTTGTTGAAGTGCCCGCACCCAGTTCCAATACTCTCTCATCTGGCACATGATTTCGACTCTGGCTGCGTGTCACGACATACATAAAGTCACTGAGGTGGTTTTGGGTTTGTCCATGCATACCGACGCATGAGGGAAAACCATTGAAGACCTCCTCGTCACTTGCAGAATCGACAATTGGGATGTCAGACACTATAGGCAGTACCGCGGCAATACTCCATGTACTCTTATCCAGGTACATGATACTAGACTGGCCTGACTTTCTATACAATACAGCTAGATCACCGCCCAACAAAAGAGATATTCCACGTATCGGAAGCTCATCTCTTACCACTATTTCAACACTATTTTTTAAATCGCCTATATGTAGGTTTATGGTATGGAGTGGTGTTTTGCTATACTCTAATCCAACACCACGAATCAAGATACTACATCCTGTATATGTCTCTGAAGAGAACGGAAATGTTGAAATCATAATTAAACTCTGAGAGGAGCACTCTAAGTATTTAATAGGGACATGTGCAATGCTCGTTCTATGTACACGTGAGCTCACATGCCCTAAAATACAATATGGTAAATATATTTGGTCAACATCAGGAAATTCGTCCGGGTTGATTTTCTCGTCCCGTCATGCATTATGTTCTGAGTTTATTTAATCGGACTAATCATCATGGTCTGTAACCATGGATGGTCAAGATTTTTCGCAATTTCTTCTTGAGGGTGAAATGCCAGGGCCACCTCTGTTTGGTGAACTGCCACGGCGTCTATTAGACTCAGACTCATAATTGCGGGAAGATGGTGAATGTTCCCGATGGGAGTTATCATCACGATATCAACTTGGACGTGAGGGTGACTGTGATCTGTAATGATCATTGCTCCTACTACTAGTCTTAGATAGCGAATTATTACTAGGCTTTGACTTAGGGGTATGCCGTGATGAGTTGCTATATCTAGAGCTAGAGCTATCTGCCACCTTGCCTATGTAAAACTACGTGCAACCTTTCCCAAGTTATACATATCTGAATTTTGATCATAACTTGATCATTGGTATATTGATACTATTGATCAAGTTTGGCCAAAAAGCAGAGGCCTGTCAGCTTTAAGTTTAATCCGTAGAGAGTACCACCATAGTTTGCCATTGTCCAATCCCAGTAATCTAATTTGAGTTGCAGCTATATCCATACCCTGCCGCTCCTATCGCCTCAACTTCTTTCATTAAGTCCGGAATCCTTTACATTGATTCAAAATCCTTCCAATGTTACATAGATCTGGCGTCCTGATATCATAAAATCTACAATGGCAATATCCCTGTAATTCTTGATCCATTGCTAATAAACATTCGAGCCATTTAATTTACACGACTTTGGGCGATTTCCTGTTAACTTGAAACTTCTGATCCGGTCATCAACAAATTTGGTGCTTATCATTGACAGGCATTTGAGGTCATAGAGGTCATATACTGTGACGTCACACATCATAATAATGTAATAAAGACCCCGATCTATGGAGAATTACTATGATAAAATGTTTTTTACGTGTCAGTGATGAATAGATGTTATTGCGATTAATACGAGACAACACCCAATGTGGCATATTTACTGCATGTTCATAAAAAGGATAATACGAGTGTCTGGGATCACTGTCAGTATTATAGTCGATACCACGTAGTAGGGTTCAAATAGCGCGTTTGAATGGTGCCATGCATCATTATATGGTTAATAAACATGCGCGTACAGTCGACACAGATTAATTCAATACGATGACGCGATCTGCACAGATTACAATTAGTGCCTGCACAATGTACAATGCACGAATCTAATGCTAATAAGTAGCACATACAAGCAAAGACAAGTCGATCGCTTTGAGATCAAGATACCGATGTGTAATGGCGAACTAGGGATTGTAAATGAAGCGAAATTATTAGGTTTACAAATTAATAAGAGCCTTTCCTGGCAGCCACACGTAAGCCGAATCCGCAACAAGGTATCTTCACTAATCTATATGCTTAGAAAAAATAAGAAATACATCACTATTGATCAAATAAACTTGTTATACAAGGCATATATACTCTCCCACATAGATGTATTGTATATTATGCAAGTACGTCTGCATTATTGAATAAACTTGAAAAATTACAAAAACGTGCAGCTAGAATAATGTTAGACGTACCCTATAGAACACCATCTAAACAAATTGTAAATCTCTGGCGCCGTCAGACGGCCTTTTCACTTTTAATCAATTCCCGCCAAAAGCTAATCTATTTTGGCGCCAAACTACTCTACTATCGATTTCCCGCCAAAACGTAACCTGTTTGTGATGTTAAACCAATCGATCGCTACTAGAGGTAAAATGGTGATGTAGCTGCGACTACGCTTGCCTCTAATGGTGAACGAAGAGGATAGTCGACTCGTCTCCTTCAAGCGGTGAAACTGAAGAATATTTCTATTGACTATCTGGGCCTGTCTAACCTATCTGACTCATCAAAGTTCGGGAGTGTGTAGTTCTACTCTGACGACAACTAAAACAATCCATGCTCAACTTATAATAATAATAATAATAATAATAATAATAATAATAATAATAGTACATTTATAATGCGCTGAAATCCATGCATGTAATGCATGCTCTAAGCGCTTACAATTGATATTTATGTATAAGCCTGTTTAAAAAGATATGTCTTGAGATTTGATTTGAAACTGGATAGAGTGGGAGAGATTTTGATATCAAATGGTAAATTATTCCAGTTAGACGAAGCAGCCAAAGAGAAAGTTTTGTGGCCATATGTTTTTGTGCAAACGTTTGGAATTTCTAATAACATTTGATCTGCAGATCTGAGTTGCCAAGGAGGATTGTATATCTGTACAAGCTCAGACAGATAATCTGGCGCAGAGCCGTAAACACACCGATATGTTAGACGTAGAATTTTGAACAGTATTCTTTGTTCAATCGGAAGCCAATGCAGATCTCGCATGACTGGACTAATGTGTGCGTGCTTGTTGCTTAAGGAAACAATTCGTGCAGCCGTGTTCTGAATTTTTTTAAGCCTAGAGATTAGTTCCTTAGGGGCACCGATAAGAAGGCTATTGCAATAGTCCAGTCTTGATATCACTAGGGCTAACACAAGCATGATGGCCGCTTCTCGTGTAATGTACTTTCTAATGTTCCCGATATTGCGCAGCTGCATAAAACAGATCTTACAGAGATAATTAACATGTTGTTCCATACTCAATTCACTGTCCAGCATAACGCCGAGATCCTTTATATAATTAGATAGCTGAATCTGACTTGAACCAACTGTGATGGTATTTAACTCTGTCTTAGCCCGTCTAATTTTAGGTCCAACAAGTATAGCTTCAGTTTTGTCATCATTTAACATCAACATGTTTGAAGTCATCCACAATTTGATGTTATCACAGCAATCAGTTATTTCTCTGCTAGCTGTATGGCCGGCGGAAACGGATGGCAGGAAACTATTGATAAGCTGGGTGTCGTCAGCATAGAGATGACGCTGAAGATTATGCATCTGGATGACGGATCCTAGTTGGTGAGTATACAACGTAAATAGCACAGGCCCTAATATAGACCCTTGCGGTACGCCACATGTAAGCTTGACTGACTCTGAAAGAGTACCGTTTATATAGACTGATTGGTATCTGTCTGTCAAGTACGAATGAAACCAATTCAAGGCAAAGCCTGATACACCAAACACGCGATTTAATTGAGACAAAAGCTTTTGATGATCAATTGTGTCAAAAGCGGCACTTAGGTCGAGTAAAAGCAACTTGATTATATATATATATATGTGAATGGTGGTAGAATCATGAATCATAGTGCCGCTCTGCAGCAGCTTATATACATTATTTCCCCACCTGTGCCCTTTCTGCAATGCGCCCAGAAACTAGGGATTCTTAAGAAACCAAGTCTCATTGGTCGTAATTTCCGTCAGCCAATCAGTGATTTTAAGCTATCTGATTAGAATCGATTTCCAGCGCTGTGATTGGTCAAATCTGTATTTCAGTCAATCCACTTCAGCGAGATTTTGCACAGAATAATCTCCATGTTAAACCTATGGGAATTTTTTAAGTACAGGGCCTATGGGAATGACGTCATAAATGTCACTGAGTGCAGAATTCAGTCGCTGAGTGCAGAATCTAGTGCTTCTCGAATGTTCTTAATACTAAATATTATCATTATTATTATTATTATTATTATTATTATTATTATTATTATTATTATTATCACCCATGGTTTCGTATGAAACTCAACCGCTGCTCCCGTGCCTATTATATGCATTCACTTCGTGTTGTAATCTATAACAGCGATTCTTACGCCACACATTCAGAATCTATTCCTGTTATTCTAATACTAAATGTACATGCTGATTATCAAACCAACAGCGTTTATCAATCTCAAATATATATGACGTCCATGAGCATTGCTCATAACTGTTGCTATTATTCTACATTGATGTATTACATATTATCTATGGCGGGAAACTGTATGCCATGTCCGCTTTTCTATATTACATCATTTCTAACTCTGTGTCGAATTTTACTCATATCAGAACCGTGATTCATTACTATAGCCTGCATGCATACACTATTATTAGCGCTCTTATCATCCTGTTACCAAGTGCGACTCCTGTCATCCCGTTGCCAAATACGCCATCCAATTACCAATACATTTTGGCCATACTTGCCTCAATCATTAATATGTATAATTACGTAATCACACAAGCATGGACAGACCGACGTTGTTCCCTAAAGGATACTGCTACATCTTACTAGTCAATTAGACAGGGCGCTCGTCACCTCGAGATTCCGCGTGCACAAGCTTTGATTATACCAGGCCATAAATGAATGCATCAGAGTTGGTTGATCAGGCCAGCTCATCCAAATCCACAAACTGTATGAAACTCTAAAGTGGACGGCATTAACTCAACGAATGGCAATTAAAACCAACATTATGGCATATAATGTTTTAAACGATCTTACGCCTAAATACATCAAAGATCTATTAACCTTGGTGGAAGACATCCACACACTTAGCTTACGCTCAGCAGCAAACTGCCAATTGAAGGCACCAAAAATAAGAACAGATTACGGTAATTCTTTACCGAGTATTATAAAACGGGCGCCAAGTCTTAGGGCATTTACCTCAAATCTATATGTTCATGTGAAATACTACTACTACTACTACTACTACTACTACTACTACTACTACTACTACTATTACTACTACTACTACTACTACTACTACTACTACTACTACTACTACTACTACTACTACTACTATTACTACTACAACTACTACTACTACTACTACTACTACTACTACTACTACTACTACTACTACTACTACTACTACTACTACTAATAATAATTACTAATAATAATAATAATAATAAAAATCATGTTATTTCTTTCTTTAACCCCATAATCTATTATCCGTGAGAGCGCCTACCAACCATTGGACGAAGAACACACCGATTGGCAACCGCAAAGGATACAATCCATTCGGCACAACGGAACATATAGCTGTGGCTGGACAATACCGATAGACTGTATTATTTGTTTTATTTATTATTTTTAAATTTTTGATTTGATCAACTGTGTTTAAAGTAGGAATACATCTATTTCTCAAATGTGCAAGAATGTGAACTGTCCGTATGAGCGCGTTTGTGTTCACATGCGCGCGGTATGGGTGTGCTGCAAAGGGCGAGCATGACGAGGACTGTTTGGATAGACGAACCAATATATATATATATATATATAAATATATATATATATATATATATATATATATATATATATATATATATATATATATATATATATATATATATATATATATATATACACCTGTGCAAAAGTTAAGCACCAGCAAAAACAATAGAACGTAGAAACATGATGGTACAACTAGGCTGCCAAACTTTTTGTCCCCGCGTTAGCTGACATAATTCCAAGTACGAAATGCACATGCATGCATGACTTCACGCCGCTTGATGTCCGTGCGTGGCGGGAAACAGCACACGTGTCCAGTTTGAGGTGTAGAACATTACATGCAGATTTAGGTGACAAGATTAGGAATTTTGTGTTCATGACCGTGGTTTATTTGTACAGAGAGAATTAGCTCTTGATTGTGAACCGCTATGGCAAGACGAAGGTTAAGTGATCGTGTGAAATGGCAAATCATAGGCATGCATACCACTGGTATGTCATGCAGAGAGATTGGCAGACAGCTGAACATTAACCATACTGTAATCAGTCGTTTGATTGCAAAACATGGGCAAACTAACGAGGTGAAGGACAAGCCTAGATCTGGAAGACCGAAGAAGACTACTGCCCGTGATGATCGAGCCCTAGTACGCCTTGTTAGAAGATCTCCATTCACCAACAGTAGAGTGCTCAGCCAGCAATGGGAAACGCGCAATAGAGTGTCAATGTCTACCGTCAAAAGGAGACTGTATGCTGCTGGCATGAAAGCTAGGAGACCTGTCAGACGTCCTCTCCTCACTGCACACCACAAAGAGGAGCGTCTGAGGTGGTGCAACGAAAGAAGTATATATTTCTATTTTTCTTGATGACCCCTGTTTCTTAACCATTTGAACCCGAAAAAACACCCAGATACGAAAAACCCCAAACAAAAGCTTAAATTAACGGTAGAATGAAAGAAATTCGACTGAAAGTTATTGCTTCCTAATGCACCAACAGCTTTCGGTCAAATTATGCTTAAAATATCCAGTAACTTACCTATATGGTTGCACTGAATATATAATACTGGATTCTCGGTTTTGAAATGGTTAAGTATAAATTAAATAAGTATAAAAATAAAATAAAATAAATGATTGCTTTATATAAATAAAATGTGCTGAGCTCGCGTGCGTGCCATCTTTCGTTCGTGTTCGCATACGTGCGTGCTTGCTTGCTAGTGCGCGCATGAGTGAGTGAGCGGGTGAGCGTGCGTGCTAGTGATCGCGCGAGCGAGTGTGTGATTGAGTGTACATAAATGTAAAATTGTGTACATTATATATATATATATATATATATATATATATATATATATATATATATATATATATATATATATATATATATATATATATATACTCTATATATATTTGTTCTTGAGACGGTCTCGCCAAAATCAGGCAACTGAAGATTTACCCTCCTTAAATAAAGAGTATTATTATTATTATTATTATTATTATTATTATTATTATTATTATTATTATTATTATTATCTAACACCATGTATTTACTATGTTAAGTATGTATGCATTCTGGTAAATGGCTTGCATTGTAATTTGCCTAAAGACGAAGAACTTGTATTGTATGTCTGATTGTGTCCGTGATACAGAGCGAGCATAACGAGCTTGCACTTATTAAGACACTATCTGACTATCTGATGTATACATAC
The DNA here is from genome assembly GCA_034401795.1 of Chaetoderma sp. LZ-2023a. NCBI lineage: Eukaryota > Metazoa > Mollusca > Caudofoveata > Chaetodermatida > Chaetodermatidae > Chaetoderma > Chaetoderma sp. LZ-2023a. The sequence continues at coordinate 35,632,186 of CM067370.1, read as the reverse complement.
AATGGTGTCATATTCTCTTATTTTCCCTTCGCAGACTAGAGAGCTATATCTATGATGATTCATATATTATTACCCGCCAGTGATGCCACGTGACCTAAACATCTTATTTTGATTGGTTAAGATACCGGATATATGATTCAGTGTTTTCATTGCATGTGATGAAATTGGGCCTTAGAATTAGAAATATTGTTAGTTATAAAATACGAAATTTACCGAATTAATTATCCATCAGGTCAACGCAATGATTAGCCATCACAGTTGTGTACATAGACACATCGCAGCACAATGGATGAATACGATCTGGCAGTCAAGCATATGACGGTATAATCAATTACGTCATCCGTACGGTGACATCTACATCTCCATCACAATGCGCAATGAATGACGTGACTAGGTTCGGCATGAGCATTGAATAGTCCGTCAGTTGTAGGAATTGTATATCTTTACCATTTAATAAGAATTATATTGGATATTGTGAAACGAATCTGGCTAGTGGGTGGGGGGGGGGTGTAGGGGGAGGGTGGGGGTTCATTCAAATTAGTTTCAAAGTATTTAATATGTTAGCTGTATAGTTATCTTGAAATTGGGAATTCAGGATCCAAAGTATACGCATCGCCCCCAATCCATGCAAGGCATGAGCGGAGAGGAGCTAGAAATAGGTGTGTTATACATAGCTAGACATAGTTCCTTCTATTGATACTCAAGCCAAAGACCCCTATTCCGCCAAAGTCGGTATTAGCATATTTGCATTTTTCGATATCTAACTGTAATTGTCGCATGAACGTATATTTCCACTCAAGTCAATGCTATAATGAAACCATTTCTTATTGATGTATTGATTGTAGTAATTGTAGTCACGCTAGAAGACAATATATTGCTTACGACTCAATATGTGTTGCATTCTATTCAAGTGTACATCGCTTTACTGACTAATTAATCCGTCTTCCGGATGTGTAATAAGGTCTTTGTTGAAAGTCTGCTGTCTGTACAGTCTTGTACGACACACACACACACTCACACGCACGCACGCACGCACGCACGCACGCACGCACGCACGCACGCACGCACGCACGCACGCACGCACAAAATCAATACATTTCCCTTCTCGCTCCGCTTGAGGAAATAAAAATTGTGTTGCTTTCGCTATGTGCACAGTCGCGTAAGCATATGTATAACTAATAATAAATAGGTATATTCAGTGTGAGTTTAAATGAATATAATATCCTTAAAGCTATATAACCTTCGACCTTTGACGTTGTATTTTATAACTGGATCATAAAACTCTTACATCTTTCATTCTGGAACCTGTGCTGATCTTATAGGGCAATCACATGTTCACAGGCTGATATTAAACCATGGAATCACGCACAGGATTGTAAAATAACTCTACAATATTTATATCACGCGGCCAAGTGCAACTAGGGTGACCTCAAGCATAAAACAATTCAATTCCCGACAATTCGTGGCTGCAAACATAATGACAATTCGATCCACAACATTTCGTGGCTGCAAACACAATGACAATTTGATTCCCAAAAATTCGTGGCTGCAAACATAAAGACGATTTGATCCCCAACAAATCGTGGTTCCAAGCATAATGACAATTTGATCCACAGCAATTTGTGGCTGAAAATATAATGCCAATTTGAGCTCTAACACTTCGTGGCTGCAAATATGAAGAAGATTTGATCTCCAACAATTCATGGATGCACATTTAAAGTTGATTTAATCCCCAACAATTCATGGATGCACATTTAAAGTTGATTTAATCCCCAACAATTCATGGATGCACATTTAAAGCCGATTTAATCCCCAACAATTCATGGATGCACATTTAAAGTTGATATAATCCCCAACAATTCATGGATGCACATTTAAAGTTGATATAATCCCCAACAATTCATGGATGCACATTTAAAGAAGATTTGATCTCCAGCAATTCATGGCTGCAAATATAAAGAAGATTTGATCCCCAACAATTCGTGGCTGTAAACATAAAGGCAACTTGATCTTAGCAATTGCTGTTTCCAGAATAATCTAATTTGATATGGTGTGCTATGAGATTGGTTGGAAATCGCATATCTCAGCAATGTATTTGTCATAGTTACATAACCGCTGAGCTGCAATTTAACGATATCATCATTCAGAAAATATTACTTTCTTGCACTGCCTTTGTCAAAAAAGATTATACCATTCCAGGAGATGATACTTATTCACACTCCTTTCAAGTAAGACACGTGTTACTAACAAAACATCAATCAGCAAGTATCACGTACGCATACTCTGGTTTGTACAATCAGTGCCTTCAATTGTATGTCGGGATGAGTGATTCTATTATACTTTTTCTCGACAAAAATTGGTCTACTCTTAAAATAGATGATGGAAAATTAATGTCCGTCACGAATTCGAGAATTGTTTCCTGCCGGATTCCAGTTGATGATTTAACATACCCAAAATACATATAGTCCTAACAGTTCTTGTATCTTTGGAACATGATGATATTTGTCTGCCTCAAACTTGTACTGTAAGTTATGGCTTTTCAGTCCAAAACAGACACCAGACATCATTGTGTTAAGCCATTCACCAGCTTTATAGCAACGTATGCCAACTTAAGAAACTTCGCAATTAAAATATTCCTCAAGATCGAATTTTCCTCTGGCAACTATGCCGCTTAAGCATGCGTTAATAGCATAGAGAATTCTAATCACACACGGTCGCAAATTTCATTGGATTTAAACGTGCATCCTGATAATTGACCTTTCTAGTTTTAGCTATTCACCGCCCATCTCTCTCTAAGCTCTACTCACACAACGCTCGTGTTTGGATCGATCGATCCCTGAACTCCCTGACTCAATTTCCTATGCAGGTAAGCTGTTGAATAATTTGAAACTAATTCGATTATTTGACTTGGTGTTGTTGCTACCTCTGGCCAACAGCACGTTTTTAAATAGCAAAGACAATTCGTAAAATGTGTCGGACTATTATGCATTAACTATTTCGAATAATATTATGACGTCAGCATACACGTCACTTATTATGACGCCGTATGATGGATGGATAAACTGGAAAGGTGCAGTACCTTGCTGCAAACTGTTAGATAAATGCACCGATTGCATTTATTCAAATGAAGGCCATACGTTATGACAGATCATGTAATGTTTTGAGATTCTGCCTGTTATTTTATTAGGCATTAGTTATCAGTTGATCCTTATTCTTACAGTACTATAGTTTGAATATGAGTCTGCTGGAAGGAAAAGATATTATATCCATAATAGTTATTAATTATAATTTTAATAATGATAATTGCTCAATTTTAATTCAAACAAGAATACTTATTCTAGCTATTACATTAAACCAAGATACTTATGTAAGCTATTAATTCAACCCGGAATAATTTTGTTAGTTTTTAATTCGAAATAGGCCAGTTATGTTAGATATCTTTTGAAACAACCTAATTATGTTAGGGAGGGGACCATGATGAGCAACATGACCATGGTTGAATAATGTAGATGTAGATGTACTGCTACTGATGAAAGTTGGGGTATGATAATAAAAGTCTGGTTTCCAGAATATTAACTACATAGCTAGAGAAAGGACGTCCTTCATAAAATGATCGCAATATTCAGCCTAAGCAATGACCATAAAATATATACAATCTGTGCCAGATCATATATAATGAAACTGTCCAAAAGGCGCATCAGTTGTTCGGTTAATTTTATCTTAATGTAATTTCGATTTGGTGTGTTGTGTTATAGCGCGACATGTTATCTAGGGATCCATTCGACTACAAATACTGCACTAATCTATATGTGAGACGAATACCTGTCCCTATAATATCATCAGCTTTACATCGAGATGCATCAATATAGCGTCATTAACATTAATCTGTTTCATATACTCCTATTAAATTGGTGCTCTGAATCTGGTAATGACCTGAAAATAATGCAGCAACCGAGAAGGCGGTATTTAGATGAGGTAAATCACAGGCTCTAGTTTGTGATTGTCTGTGCGCTGTTGTGGACTGAGGGTGCTGCACCGTGGTAGAAATATTGTGAATAAATACTTATTCAAAAATGCGTGATTCTGACAAAAAAATAAGGACGTAAATGTTCGTAGATATTAAGTCATCGAAAATCGAGATTATTCCCATAAATTCCATACTACGCTGTTGTGAGAAAAGATAAATATATTGACAAATACATAAATTGGCAATGGTCATTGATACAATGCATATCTCATAGTGTACGAATGTTATTGCTTTACATTAAGTATCACTTATTTAATAAATAAAACACCCAGAGGGGGGACAATGTTACCATTCACCCAGAGGAACGAGGGATGCATGGCAAAGCCAGTGTAGTATCTACGCCATTCTCGTCAACAGAATAGTAATCAATCCATACACCCTCCGAGAGTTTTGAGACGGTTTGTCTACAAATGTCTGACATTCAGCGCCCCATTGGACAGAATAATATAGAACAATATCCCGTAAATGCTATATTTAACCACACGATGTTTACATTTTTCTGTAGATCAGTAATGAAATCTCATTAGATCACAGGATTAGTAGTCTCCTTAATTCAGACAGAACGTTTACAGGCATGCACCATGGTAACAATTCCCTAAAACAAATATGTTTTCTGAGTATAAAATTATTAAACTGAATATTCAGAAAAATGTGTAATAATATATCTTTCACGCAAGTTACATGGGAACTGCGATGTCTGTAGCTTGAATATGCTCGTTTCTGTTACATATACTGACGCAATAATGCAACAAAGACTATGCTCTATGGAGAAATAAAGAAATAAAATGCATTTAAGTGCCACATATGGAGACGTTTTAATGAGATGCATACGTGAAATAACCGTGTGCATTATACATACTGTCTGTTCATAGCGACGTTAATACGAGTGTCTCTTATCACATCAATATTATAGACGATAACAAATATTACAGATATTACGCTTAAAATGGTCTTATCCCTGACGCGCTTGAGTCGTGCCTTGTAGCATTATCTGGTTAATAAGACATGCGCGCCGTGTCGACACACACTAATTCAATACGGCGACGACCTACATTTGCACATATTATTTCTCGTGCATATACAATGCAATGTTCATGTATACTTACACACTCATGGACGTGCATATCAGCGAGAATTGGAACCCCAAGAGCTGCGAATAACAATCCAACGTACATGACCTAACATTAGTAAATAAAACGTACTCAGCACACCATTCCACACCCTGCAAACTATATGTGCATTGGAGGGGGTGGGTGGAGTAGCAAATGACGAAATCACTGGAGATGTGACACTAACCCATGCTTAGATGTTAGTAAGTCTTTCCTACATAGCATCCACAGATAGCTATTATATTTCACATTTACAATTTATTGTCCACGACATGTATTAACCAATCCACTAGGATGTAGACTAGGATGTATTTATACCATCCGCATTTTCACCGTGATGACTGATTGATTGCATACCCAATTTGCAAATGATACCTGACTGAGCACATGTTTGTATTTGTTTACTATACATATAAACGACAACAAGAAGCGTGTGTAAACCAAACAAATAAAAATATCTGTGATAGGTTCACACCAGCTGTAATTTAGCTTATTCTATGTGCACATTCATGGAATATCTACAATCACTGTAATGTACTAGGAGGTGGGGCGCATTTCTTGTTATGACTGGCCCATTGCTGGCTAAGCACCAACGTTTAGGTGTTATGGAATCGATTTATATACTTTGAACCGTGACGTACCAGAATCCCATTTTCAAGATAACTATTCAGGTAAGTCATTGAATATTGTGAAACTATTCTGACTGGGTGCCCCATCAAATTAGTTTTCAAAAGATTCAACATAATATGTATTAAATAGTAAATCTATCAAAGACATGCAATTCATACACTTGTTCCTGACTGAAGGCTTATGACGTCAACCTACTACTCGTGACGTAATAGATTATGACGTCTTATGCTTGAGTGGCAGATCAGATTCTTCCATTAAAGTGATGTTGAGAGACAATAGCAGAGAGACCACGCCTAGTGTAGTTTTATATTTTTCATGTCACTTACATACTGTCTAACAAAGTGACAGCCACAGACTTATAAATATTACATTAATGCAGAATCCTTTTGAATAAATGTGATCAGTGCATTTACATAACAATTGGCAGCAAGATCAAGCTACGCCTTTAACTCGTATTATTTAATGAAGCTCACGACCGTGTGTGACTAGAATTTTGTATGGTATTAACACATGCTTACGGGGCATTGCTAACAGAACAACACACTTGCGGCTATCTAAGTTGCGCCGTATCTTATGTTTGGCATACTTTGTTATCTAGTTGGTGAATGGCTTAACACAATGACGCCTGGTCTTTGCTTTGGACCCTGGTGGCTGAAAGCAAGACCTTACAGTACACGTGTTTGGGACATAGACTACAATCATCATGTTCGAAAGAGACAACGTATCTATTTTGGAACCCAGTAGCGGATTATAATCGGGGCATTTGCCTCCGGTCCCAGATCTTGACCAGACCCCCATTTTTTTCTATAGAAAAAAATATTTTCAGTGAATAATGTTTTCTGCAGTTTCTCTTTTTACAAATGAAATAGCCGTCTGGACATGAAGGTCAGAGGATCTTTTGTAACGAATGAACCTGTATGTCCAGGGTAAATATGGTCCATCTATTGGCTGTTAAATTATTCTATTGTAGCCATTTAATTTAATTTTTGTTTTCCCGTTTTGACACTTAATCAGCTCAAAGAATTTGTGAACAAATAAATTAGATTAATTGGCTAAATAGAATAATGTAACAGTCAATTGATGATCCATATTTAGTTCTGGTAATACAGGAGATGCCATCTGCGAGCACAGATTTCAACATATTTCAGGGGAGGATCACCAGACCCCCTTTTCTTTGCATCCACAAATATATTATTTGCGCAAGTCCTGGCACAGCGTAATCCGCCAATGTTGGAATCGGGTTGCTAAAAGCAACAACATAGAGTACAATTATTTGGGATATAGAAAAAAGAAAACTGTTTTTGAAAATTTAGCACTGGAATGACTGGCTCAATAAACGTGACTGGCTCCAGTGGTAAATTTTCAAAAACAGTCTTCTCTTGGACAGAAAATTGACATTTTCCATGAACAAATTTGAGTGTTAAAGGGTTAAGATTGCAACTGGTCTAAACTTGAAGTCTTTCAGAAATGACCATTAAAATAAAATGTAGTTTTAGTGGGTATTTAAAAGAAGGATTTAACTATAACCCATACTATAACTAATCAAGTATTTATCCATTTTGTCTGTGGACGTGAGGATGTTATAACAATAGTAAAATGTGAAGGAGGGCCACTGCCAAGTCTGTGCATATGGAGCTAGAGTAAATGCAGTAGAACCTATTACCATATTCATAGGCGTCTAATTTGGATATGTGTGTGGGTCAGGCCCAGGTGGTGTTTTATGACCATGGTAAAATAGGTTATAAAAATAGTTAGCTTATGAGGTATCAAAGAATTACTGCACTCCAGCCGATGTTTTGCAATGGCCCACAAGGTATCTGTTAGATCCATCTCACGTAATACTTACCGGGCTTGCATATCTGATCTAGTAACTTGTCGCCGCAGTTATTTAAATATCACCCAAACCCTTGAGTATTCGAGTACATAAGGGGCATAACTATTTTTACAAATTGTTATTCTATAATGAACTGTTGTCAGTGTTTGGAATTCAAACAAGGATTAATCGAGCCCTAATTACGTAATTAGAAATTGGCTTCGACACTCAAGTCCGCTAAAATGCCTTCTGTAGTGGTCTTGAGAAATGTCCATTTACAGACCAAGAGGATATTTTTGAAAATTTACCACTGGAATGACTGGCTAGATAATCGAGCCAGTCCTTCCAGTGGTAAGTTTTCTAATATAGTCTTTTCTTGGTTTGCAAATGGACATTTTCCTGAACAAATTTGAGGGTTAAAGGGTTAACCCTCACAGACCAGTAGCGGCAAACAGTTGCTGCTTCCTATGGCAACAACAACAACACCCAGGCAAATTAGTTTCAAAATATTCACCATAACTTTCCTATATAGTTGTATTGAAAATAAATTTGTTAAATGGAAATTAAGGAGGAACCATGAAATTTCATATACAGTTAATCTATTAATGTTTTATAAGTAAGCTCCTCTCAAACAGTAAACGTGCTTCACATCCTTGAGCTCCAACCAACAGCAAGCGTATTGACTGGTACCACTCATACATCTTAATACTTGAATGGTCAAGATCTGTTAACTGTCTGGCTGCTAAGCTTTCGCACACAACATGTTTCAAATGTTATATCCCTGGAACTTCTAAATACTTTGAAAGAAATTTGACTGAAAGTTGTTGGTGCCTATGCCACCAACGTCTTTCAATCAAATTGTTTTCAAAATAGTCAAGCAGGTTTTGCTCACTGAAATTATTGTCTTGTGGCTTGGACCACCGAGACTTGCCCTGTAGGCGGGGCTTAGAATACACCTTCCGTATCCTCTGCGTGTCGTAAGAGGCGACTAAAGGAGGTAAGGGTGAGGTAACCCTGACAGAAACATCGAGTGCTGAAGACGGAGATTCCAGGCCGCACGGCGCACTCTAATAAACCATGGATCCATGAACTTAAAGCTTATGATCATGTCGATAGTCACTTACAGGACTGGCAGTATGATCAGCGAACGAAAAGAAGAAGAGGAAGGATATAGAAAAATAGCATTACGTTTCAAATATACAAGGACTGCTATGACAATGTATATGTTGCTTATGTGACGTCATCAACTGTAATTCCAAGGGGGGACAATTCTCATAGTTCGTGACGGGCATCGGTTCTCTAGCATCTATTTCAAATATTCTATATCTTCTATGTTAAGAAGAAATAGAATAGAACCACTGACCACAAGATACAATTGAAAGCATTGATTGCACACACCAGATCATGAATACGCTGATTGATGTTTTGTTCGTGCCACTTTTGCTTTACTTGGAAAGACTAAATATTTACAGACCCATGTGACGTACAATTCCACGAATGACATGATCTCCTTTGACTAAGCGGTGACAGAAAGTCATAATTTACAAATGCATGGTATAGTTAAATTGCAGCTCAGTCGTTACGTTACTATGAAGAATAGATGTCCGATATATACCATTCTCCACTAATCTCACAGCACATCATGTCAAATTAGATTATTGTGAGAACATCAAGTCTTGGGGATTAATTTGTCTTTATGTTTTCAGCCATGTTAGTCACACTCGTCACGTGATATAAATATTGTCGTGGTATTTAACAATTCGGTGTCCGATCGCATGGTTTAATATCAACCAATCGTCATGTGATTACATCACGTCCAAAACCAGTGTATTTAAGGATTGATAGTAATATTTTTATGATCATCACAGTTTCCAAAATGTTATATATAAATAACTATTATCCTCCGACTTTCTGTTAAGCTACTGTATTCTTAATGTTCATGTGCATGTTTTTGTAAGACATGATCTTACTATACGATCTAAGCCCTAGAGCCAGTTGATACTTTTAAAAACACATGCATGTACAAATATGTGCTTAACATTCAAAGATATCATCACATTTCATTACATTGTATATGTAAAAGTACATTTTTCCTCATCCTGTTCTAAGAGACAATGGTAATGGTAACAAATTATATAGCTTTAATGATATAATATTCATTTAAACTCATACCAAATATTCTAAGTTATTTTAGTCATACACGTGTTTTGAGTGGTGCATATTCTTGCATACGACTATGCACATGTATGTATGGATGATTGATGTATTCTGCGGCTGTAGTAGTAGACACATCCTAGGCTGCAATCAGTCATTCGAATTTGACCAATGCCTCTTGCTTCAGCCAAAATCTTTAGCTTCCTCAGGTCCATTCTTCATCTGAGTTTGCCCAGGCCCGTTTTCTTGAAGTCCCCTTGCAGCACGCTTAACAAATTTATGCAATGATGTCATGTCCAGACATTATATTTTCTACTGCACGAATTCAAAGGCTCTGTGTGGTTCTGTGTCCTCTGGCATCCTTAGCACATGGCCAAACACGGCCCAGTAGCACATGGCCAAACATGGGCCATCTTTTCTGGGCAAATTTTACTGACAGGTGCGATGCATGACATATCTTGTATATTACATCACTGGAAATTATGCTGTCTGGCCATCGGCCTCAAGTGATGGTGCGAAGGTGTTTGCGATGGCAGGCATCACGTTTATCTAGAGCTGCTGTTGGAGCTGCCCAGCTGTTACAGATATACAGCATAAAGGAAACACAGGTTGTGTTGTATAAATGTGGTCTTGTCGCCAAGAGCATCTTTGATCTATGGATCCATAGCCTCCAGAAGGAGTGGAACGATATGTTGCCCGTGGTGCAACGAGCAGTGATGGCAGTGGTACTGCATAGCAGTGAGCAAAATATTTTACTTTTGCTCCATGGTTCCCTGCCACGAAATGGATCATAATTTTCAAGCTTTTTCGATAGCTATATATGGGTGTGATTTCGATTGATTCATACAGGATATTCAATCTTTAGATTGCTTGCAGCTATAGGGAGTAGTTCATCAATGGTTTTTCCCCTCGTCTATGAAGTCCACATCGTCTTTAGCGGCATACCCGTTATGGACAGTTGGGGTGGGGGTGGGGGTGGGGGTGGAAGGGTTGGGTTTGATCTTGTGGAATCTTACCGCAAATATTTCAATGCAGCAGCAAGAAAGCAGGCGAAGAGCACATGAATAGTCCATCCCCCTTTGGGGAGCCGACTTGTGTCTGAAGCTCTTGACCTGTACTCTGAGCTTGGTTTTTGCAAGTGTAGCACGCCGGACTCCAGACACACCCATCCCCCACCCACCCACCCGCACGCACGCACGCACGCACACACGCACGCACGCACGCACGCACGCACGCACGCACGCACGCACGCACGCACGCGCGCGCGCGCACGCACGCACGCACACATCCACACAGATTTGGCCCCCACCTTCGCTGCCTGCTGGAGCACGTCCATGCTCTGATGCACACGCCCTCCGCCACACCACGGGCTGTGGTGTCTCTGGGTTCTCCTCCCTGGGTAAGGGGGCGGGGCGTCCTCGGCTCCTAAAGTTTTTTCGCGATTGTGACGTCAAATGCTCCACTCAAACACCCTGACGCTCGATGGACTAGGGATAATCTAGGGGAGATGTGGGAATGTAGTAATTTCCCTCCTTGGGACCTTTCAGAGGCGGTTTCCATCGTTTGTCGGCGATGCTAATACAGAGCAACAAAGGCGAGTCCATGGTAACAAAACACTATTATTTAAAACCTAAACGTAACAATTACGATCTTCTCTGTCAATCCATGCAAATGGTATAACGATAACTAAAAGACGTTTGGCAATGATAGATAAAAATGATGATAACGGTAAATAATAAAGTGCTGACAATGGATGAACTAACGCGTGGAATCAGTTTGACATGTACGTATTCTTCGACGGGCTACGAAAAAATGTCTACTTCAGGCGAAAATGTGTGAGTTGTATAATTTCTCCTGTTTGAGACGGTTGTGGTGGATAAGTGTCCAGAAAAATACACTTGAAAACGTGAGAAATAATATTGAATTTCGAATACAAATAGTCTGTAAAAATAATGCATTGAAATAAAAGCTGTGTAATGGACCCGGAATAAAAGGAATAATAGTAAATAACGGGTAACAAGTCAGGAAGACAAAAGGTAGGGAATGTTTTCTTGAACCTAACAAAGTTACTTACACGGGGAACATATATGTAAATACGCTAGGACAATGGGTGGTCTCCCACAAAGGTGGCGCTAAAAAGCTCAAATGTCAAGGTCACCACCACACAGGATGACCAATGTAAAATACTCAGTGTTACTATGGGGTGGTAATGCCCGGAAAACTACACAAGGTTCTGCTCTTAGCCTAAGGTTTTGCCCTAATCTACTTGAATAACCAATTTCCCCTACTACACATCACAAATGAAGAAGAAATAAATGATGTCCCAAAACTTCAAAATGCCAAACTGACCAGGACCCCACGATTTAGTGTAGGACTTTGAACCAAATCTCTGATTCTTCAATGGCAGTAAATTCACTTCATAGAAGCACCGAACTGACAACAGCTAAGTGTATGTGTGGCATGGAGAGACTCAATCCGGCGATGATCATTCGGTTCTCATACTGCGGATTGATGCTTCAGTCGGAACGATCTATGCAAGGGAAGGTAACAATGGCCCAATGAACGGATCCTAAGGCAACGAGAGCGTTATTACAACATACATGACTCTATAATACAAGAACTTAATATAGGTTAGGGTTGCCGATCTTAGGACTCGCTGGTAGTCAATATAATTGCTTAAAATAGTAACACACACCCATTTCAAACAACGTGGAGCGGCCACGGTGTCGCTCGTTTAGAATCTTAAGGCTAAACAGATTTCTCCAACTAGAATGCCTTCCGCTTCTCTCGGCAAGTCTTCGACAGTCCATCTGTTAAATAGTGCTCTAATGTCATCGCACAATCAAACGACACCGCGGAAATCGGTATTTGAATGATCCAAGACACTATAACTAGATCTAGTCGGAATACTATCCGTGGGAGGGGACAGGTCGGTATGGTCAGTCGACGTCAGTCGGAAGCAGTTGTAGGACGGACATCTCTGGACCTACGTGTAGGAGAAATGTGTCCCAACTTGGGCTAAATAGTTTAATAAGAAGCATAATAAGGGTGTAGAAAAAAGTGTTCACTTCCTCGAACGGAATCACCGCAAGTCCCGACGAAACCGGACAACCAAGATAACTGAAACACACCAGGAAGGTTGCGATCTTCGTCCCATCTCTCACCTCTCGTCAAAAGCGAATATTCCTATTGGTCTACTGATAGCTATCAGCTGAGCCCGGATACTGAACACGGAACTTTTGTTAAGCTGACATATGTAAGCACAATACAATAGAAGTAAGGTTCCATGCTCCTTCGATGTGGTAAGGAAAATCGTAACTCAGCCCACTAGGAACAAGATGTCTAAGAACAAGATGTCTAGGAAACGTGACTGGAACCGGATCACCGTCTCAACTATATCAGTAGAAAACATTTGGGTTATTAATAACTAGGTTCCAGGTATGGCAGTGGGTCGTTCACAGGATTTAACGGGGAAAGTAAATGGATCGCCCAAATCTTTCACGTGCTCGTAGTCCAGCAACTCTGTACTAAGAATGTGACAGGAACAAATCCGAAAACACACAAGGATAGTTCTACACACAAGGATAGTTCTTCACTGATATAATTTCACGGATCAGCGTCCACCAGCTTGATGATAGCTAGAACAGTTCTAGCGTAATTACTCATTTCTTGGTACCACTCTTCACGTAACTCTGCTCACTAGACACAGGGCGGCTGAATATAGCCACCTAAATTCATATGTGGTTAAAGAATTTCTGCAGATGCCGTTTGGTCGTCTGGCATGGACGCTGTCAAAACGAAGATATAGAAACTCGGGAAAGCGTCCCCATTTTTATAACTCTATACTAGTTTGCTTTGTATAGGCCAGCTGATGATAGCTTTTAAGGAGCATGAGTGTGTCAACGCTGAGGGCAGGAAAGGATTCTTGTTGACCATGTTACGTGTTATTATTGCAGACTCTGACTCAAGGGAAGTGGCTTGCCTGGACCTCGCTATCTAAAACGTATTAACTTCGCGCACAAGAACAGAAAAATACACGCCTTTAATTTTTCAGAATGCCATGTTCGGGATTTGGTGGGCTCGGTGGGGGCGGGGGAGGGTTGTATTAAAGACCGACTCCAAATTTGTATTACACAAGCAGTAGTCACAGTAGTAGTAGCAGCAGCTCATCTTCATTGCAACTGGCCTTGTGCAGTACATTTAGGATCTTTGAGCATTTAATTGTGTAGAAGGGTCGTGACATCTCAATGCCCAGTTTGTGGAAATCTCAAGTATACGTTGAGCCCATGCAATGTCTGCGAAGCTGCATCCATGCTTAAAGTAGCTTTGCCATGATCCAGTGAATTTATCGATCTTGTCTTGGATGCGTGGTAGAGTATCATTGGATAGGAGTTTCCATGTACTGTTGAGGAGCACAATGGGATGCAGATTGGCTGGGGTTGATGGCTCCTTGAGCTTAGGTAGGGCGATAAGGGTGCCTTGGTCTACAGCATTGATGGGAAAGTCTCATAAAGGCTGAATTGTTTAAGTGTGTGATCGAGTTTGAGATAATGTCACTTGCGTATTTGAATTGTTCCTAGCTTGTGCCATCAGGTACGGATGCACATCTAATTTTCAGGGCTTTCAGTACCTTCTCAACGTCTGTTGTTTTAGTTGGTGATAGTAATGGCCTCGGGGTCACCTAAAAGGGTAATATAATGTGTATTTCCGCAAACGAAATAAGGAGGGAAATTTGTACAAGACTGTACAGCATTTTCAATAACGAGTTCTTGCCCGAGTGGTAATATTTCTACTCGAGTAATAATTATACAAAAATAATTGAACGTTAAAAATATATGAATGTCAGTCCTTTTCTTCAATTTTTATAACTAACACTAGTTCCAAATCTAATGCTAAATTTCATCATATGGGCTGTGAATTAAGAAAATATGAGGGAAATACTGGATTACATAACCATTGCCTTAACCAATCAAATAAGAGGATTAGGCCACGTGACACCACTAAGTGATGATAATGATGTTTATTATTATACAATGTCATTAGAGATATTGCTCTTTAGTATACACATGAAAAATAAGAGAATATGACGTAATTGTATTTACACATCAGGAAGTGCCATCATAATTGCACACGTGTTATGTTCATTCTGTACCATGGATGCACTAATTAAACAAAATCAGTTATACAATACAAGATTTTTCATCTCGATTTAAATTACAATTCAAGAGATTTGCCAGAATGGGTACATGTTTAATATAGTAGACACATGGTGTTATATAAATCATCGTGAATATGGCTATGGGGAAGGAACTGGTTCGTAAAATTAGTAAATGAGTTCTTCACATTCTGGCGTTTACCTCTATACATATAAGCAAATAAGAGAAGATGTCCACACAGGATCAAGAAAATATATGCGTTCACATTACGTGTATCTTAAGGTTACCATGGGCTTCTTTGTATCAACCGTATAGTACAAATTCATTGAGAACTACGTTATGTCGTGATATAGCAGACAAAGATAACGGCAAATTGGATGTCAGTTTAACAAGGTTAACTACCGTCCAGCAATGCGCTTCAGATGTCATTATTCTGAAAGTAGCACGATAATGTCGCAGCTCTTCTTACCGAAATCTTTCACGCAATGGCATGGAAGTGGTGGTCTATTGCATTAATGACCAATTGCAGTAGTTGGGTGGACGTGCCATTTACATTCGTGAAATCGAATAAAGCAATGCACAACATTCAATAGTCATAGACTAGTATTCGATTTTAAAATTGCGCCGGTTCTGTAGTTTGCTGAATATTTAGTCAGTAATAATACTAAGAATGGAAAGCGTTATCACGCAATGTGGAACCGAATGAGAACCTAGTGATCTAGCTGAGTTGACGGCCTTTCAGGTTACAACATTGACATCTATTAAATTGCCGTCTATTAATATACATATCAACTCATTTCAAACATCCCGTTAAAGGCAAGAGTTACCAAGGTGTACGTAGACTATGATGAAGGGCAGGAGTTCAGAATATGCCAAGGAGACCATACCAGATCTGGAATTAACTCATTTATAGCGCCCATCAGTAATACTATCCTGCAGTAATGTCAGGAATAACAGAATCAAAACTAAATACGGCATGAGCCCATTCTGGAATAGTTATCTCAGAAGCGTTGTACGGGTATACTGAAATAGGGTAATTAGATTATAGTGCTTCGCTCCTTTTGCCATCGGGATGTGCTGTTTGTTAGCAATAGGAACGGGCGTCATTTACTAGCAGGATTAATTCATCTGAAGCTTTGAGTAAACATGAGTGGATAAAAGTATATATGATTCGCTGGCCATAATCTCAGTAAAACACTTGCACCAACAATAATGTATTGAACTTAATATAGAGAAATGACAGGATAACTCCTGTATGAAACAACGATGTACAGGAATAGGAAAATCGCGGCATCCGTTCGACCATAATTATGTTATTATTACCCACAAATGATGAGATATGTTGATCATTCTAATCATATGAAACATAACTGTCAGTTGGCTAGTGGTACAAAAAAGCTCACGAAACACATAACATTGGGGGATATATTCAATATCTGTTTAGAGTCAAATCCTCTTGGAATTATGAAAGTTCAAGAATCTAACTATCTGACAGATGTAGTCTAGAAGCCAATCTGAAGAAATCCCCTAAAATTGAGGTCGTGGTCCATCCTAGCAATTCTTATTTGATATATAATTTTGAAAGTATATCCCCTCGCCATATTATCTTTGATGGATGTCAGGAGAAATAGTTTGCTTAAACGGTTTATAGCCTTTTATGTTTTATGTCATGTTTTGTCGTAAATTGCATTGTTTTGAAATCCTAAATGACTAATGGTTATGTATGTCATAATATCACTAGTAATAACATTTTAAAGCTCCCTCCATCATAGAAGATGAGAGGTATGGGAGTTAAGGAGAGGACATCGCCCATCCATCCATTCGTCCATACCCATGTCTCCACATCTGATTTAATTGTGAAATCAAAAGTACAGCAGCCGAAGAGGATTGTTTACTGATCCTGGAAATTTTGTATATAGTTTTTGTTTCGATTGATTTATATAAAAAAAGTCTGCAGGGTGGACCTTGGCTACCATTGAGAGTTTTCTGGCATCCATTATGGCGTCCAAGATGGCTATAACTTCCTTGACATCAAATATGGGATCATAATTTTGGTGTCTAGATATAGGTTATACTGGTCAATGAATCTATTGAAACAATTTACCAGGTCGTTCGGGGATTGCATCAAGTAAATGTCAACATTACTGCAAATACTGGCCACCATTTCCGGGTTTTTGGTTCTAATTCTAAATGTTGCTCACAGAAACTAACAACCTAGTTTCGTTGCCTTACGTTATGGAACTAAAAAGGTGTTGGGGAATATCAAGGTGTAAGATTGAGTAGAAGTCTTGGCCTGTGGAAAAACCTAGTTGATATAGCCATTCATGTAAATGAGATCAACAGCGATATTATATTTCACACCATTATGAAATTTTGACCTTGTTCCGCGATCGTACATTGGGTAACAATGCACATTATGGCAATAACCTGATAAATCCTGTAGAAACCATATGCTGAATAAGAAACACATATATCCTTAAACAATTACATATAGATGTTGCCATAAATACAGACAAGCCTGTCCATAACGACTACTAACTTGTCAATCAAAAGGTTGCCACTAAAGACTGGCAGTCTCTTGCTACATCTCATTTCCTATACCAAATAGCTCTTGACGCGACGCCTCTTAAAACACCCATCTTTTGAGAGGTTTTACGGTATATCGTGTACGTTACAACTAGAAGACCTCGGTTATTTTCTAAGTCCTGGTAGCGGATATTGGTCACTATTAAAGTGTGTACTAATATCTCAACCTAGTGTAATAATATCTCAACCTTATAGATTTAAATGGATTCCTTGACTCCGGAAATCCCATGACTAGACACCGAAATTTTCATCCTAATTTAATATGAAGCAAAGTACAGAACAAAAGAGGAAATGGCGGCCATTATTGGCGATATGGAATTTATCCTAATGCATTCCCAGAACCACATTATAAATTGTTTCAATGGCTTCCTTGATCCTGAAAAATCTTCATCTAGGTGCGTGCGTGTGCCTGCATGTGCGTGCATGCCTGCATGTGTGCCTGCGTGCGTGTGTGTGTGCTTGCGTACGGGCGAACGACGGCGTGCGTGCGTGCGTGTGTGTGTGTTTATGTGCATAAATGTGTGTGCATGCTTCTCATGCGTGTGTATTATTTGTGCTTTTCACTCGGAATGAGGGTGATTGTGCACCAGGCGGTTAAGTAAGGAAAAGAAATCTCTGATATATAAATACTCTCTCAATATGCCACCCTGCACGTGCCATGGAATTATACACCTTAGGCCGGGTTTAGGCGAAAACTCTCGTAGCTACTCTAGGGTAGATGAGCATGTGATCAGTTACCCTCGCGTAAATGAGCACGTGTTTAAACTACATTGATTTCAATGCAAACACGTGACTACTCGAATTACCCTTGCTGATAGGTGGGTAACCTCGAGTAGGTAGTAGAGTACGTACTCCAGCCGTTTAGGCGCTACTCTAGTAACTCGAGTAGCTACCCTACTAGGGGCGTAAACTCGGCCTATATGACACCAATGATCTGACAACAAATTCGGGCAAGACATATAATTACAGCCCTACAAATCGCCCTTTCTCACTGTGCAGTCTATATTATTTCCTTAAGCCTCGAGTGCCTGATCAAAATGGCAAGGCTCTCTAGCGCCGCGTGTATGGAAAATCAATATCTTTTTTAACGCTTTCATGGCGAAGTTGGCAAAAGCCGACCTCTGAGGTGGTCTTGAGGAATGTTAATTTGCAAAGAGACTATTTTTGGAACTTTAGTCCTGAAATGATAGGCTCGACAACAGAGCCAGTCATTACAATGATACATCAACTTGATATCCAGGATGAACCCCATCTTCATAAACACATCACCCACGAGAACTGATGACAGCAAGTGCAAATTAGCGTATGAGTAGTGCACATCAACCTAGACCAGCATTCTCTTTGAAACAGGAAGCTACGTCTCAAAATCTCAAAGGTCATCAATATTAGCTATTAAATTTATCGTGCCCCATTAAGTATAGACACCTTTGCATGAGATATGAGCTGCCTGTTGATTTCTGTTCAATTTATCCACCATTCAATGCTACCCAGCGTGCAATGCTACCCAGCATGCCCTGACTCCATAATCGTTGTACCTATTGGACGCCATGTCCGTTTAGTCTATTGTTTGTACATGCCAAGATTTCTCAAACAAAACCAACCCGTGCAAATAATCACGCGACCCCCAGGCATGCGCGTAGGACGTATTCACGGCAGTATGTTTCACTACACGTGTTTCAATACTGTTCAACGCAAGGGCGTCAAATTCCAGGAGATAAGAGAAAGCTATTATGTATTTTGACAATAATTTGCATGAAATTTGTTGCTATCAATGACAGCAGCAACATTCTGACAAATTAATGTGAAAATAATTAGTAGGTAATGTTTGTACTATCTGCCACAGATTTGACACTAATTTGAATGGAAATTGTTGCTGCACCAGCGTTCAGTCTATATATTCTAAAATAATTATCATAATTTTAAATTGACTCTCGCTACGAATTGGAAGAGCAATTTGACTGTACGTTGTTGCTGACTAAGGAACCAACAACTTTGTCAAATTGTTGTCCAAAGAATCGCATGTCGTTCAATATTGCTATCTAAGTAGAGTGAATATAAGCCACAAATACGCATTGCCTGCAAGAAGTAAATATTTAGCCAAGTTGCCGTGTGCACGTTTCTGTTTGATCGATGCATTTCAAACAAATGCGCAATCTGTCAACGAAACTTACGCGCAGTTTGCTAATCCTTCATTCTTGGGGAGAAAGGTTATATAGGCATATGCTCACTACACATACGTAGTAAGATATTGATTGCACTTACAGTCAAATTTCTTTTCAAATCCGTAGCGAGTGTCGATTGAAAATTATGATAATTATTTTAGGATATCTAGATTGAAAACTGTTGCAGCAACACGCGCAGGCGTAGCACGCTGACTCACTCGCGCTCCCGCATGCATACAAGAGCGCGCGCACTTGTCTGCACGCACACGCGCGTAGACAGGCACGTAAGCAAGCGCGTGCACACGCACAATTAAACGCTCTTCAATCCGTGTCTTAATTAATGGAGATAGCAGAATGAAGAAGCATATTCTTTTTATCTAACCTACTTATTGTTAGTATCTAGCGATGTTTAATTATATTTGAAAAATGTGTTTTACAGATTCCCAAAGGTTTGCCCGAAATAAAACGAGACTCAAATAACCAGACATATATAAAATACCATACAGTGCGCAGTTCCCAGTGGATACGCTGATTCAGAAATTCTGTAGCCAAATAGTAAATCTGACACTCGTTCGTTCTCTAACAAAGTTTGTATATGCATCTCTAAGGAGTATACTCTAACGAGGCATTGGACATAATTTGCTGATAATGACATCGAAACGACCTGAATACCAGGCACCAAATACAGTCTTGGGAGATGCCATTTAACAATCAAATTGATTAAGATTGAAGATACTATTATTCAGAGCATACGCCATTATCGACTCAGCTATATTTAAGCGATGGTTGAAAGAGAAAATACCAGCGTAATACAAGACCAATCTGAAAAGAGAGTTATTTATGAGGTACGGGAATCACGAGCATATCTAAATGTACAGTAAGCTCAGAAATAACTGAACACGTACTGTTGGATAGGGTCACAATGTCTACAATGTAGCCCTGGGCGGCGGCCCATGTTCGGTGGGGTAAACTTTTAAACGTTTTCTGTTAACGTTCGTTATCTGCTTTTGCAATATGGTGAATTTTTGCCTTCGCTACCCGCCAATGTGGGCCAGTGTATGGAAAATGCATTTTCACATACAGTAAGCGTGCGGCCGAGAAATGCAAGAAATGGTTTGCATTTCTTCATGATCAGCGAGACATTACATTGACGAAACATGACTGCGAATTTGGTTAAAAATGGACGCATAGTTTTAATACAACACACCAAATTCACTGTTGCTAAACCTTTTCGGCTCAGTATATATATATATATATATATATATATATATATATATATATATATATATATATATATATATATATATATATATATATATATATATATATATTTATATATATATATTATATAAAGTATTACAGCTGCGCATCTACCAAAGTGTTCTAAGTGAAGACCACACCAAACTACGCCGGGAGCACAAATAACATTCTGCGCCACATTAGCGAACGCGGAAAAGATTCATGCTATTCAACAAACAGACTCTCTAGCAGATGAAATCACTGCCATGGATGACTGTCACAAAATGTTTCTGTCAGCCCGAGCTGTGAGAGTTATTGACTGAGCCACCACCACTCACTGTACACAACTCTGAAGGACACTTTATCGGGACAGACCAGGGAAAGGCCGGGGCGATTCCAGACTGTTTCAAGGAACAGTTCACTGACAACGATGATGAGCCCTTGCACCGGTTCTCAGGAGACCCCAACCCATTACTAACATGAACACAATCTCCAGCAAATTTAAGTATGTCATTATTTTGTTCGAGCACGGAATACATCAAATATGCTATCTTTAATAAGTGAGTTTGGTCGAGCGTAAGAGCGTGCGGTTTGCAATTTTCAGGCATGATGGTGCACAAACACACGATTGGTCTCTTCCCGTGATGCATCTTCGTGCATTCAGAAATGTATACAAATCATAAATTTAAACAATACCTTGTCAGTTATTTTTAATTCTACGTAAATAAATCAGATGGCTATTCAGGCTAACTGTGGTCCAGTGGAACGATGTCTGGTTGCTGATGCTATGCAGAGTTTCAGTATTGCGGTTCAATCCCCTGACCGGGAGATGGTGATCAACAAATTAAACTAATGGGTGCATGACTGTCGGCTAAGTTAGCACATAGAAATTGAAGCCACACGTTGCCAGTGCGTCCATAAAATAAAAATACATATACTGCCAGAGCCGTGATGGCGTCAGAGTACAATAGGCGTAAAAGGCCTAGGATTGAATCGTGGCAGGTGCATCCACAGATAGTCCCATATGAATCGGCAGTGTGTCAGTATATCAGACATGTGAACGCTGGTCGGCCGAACCTTGACTTCTTAGTCTTGGCGTGGTGGTTCAGTGGAAAGCTGTCTGGTTGCTAATGCTATGCGGAGTTGCAGAATGGTGGTTTGATCCCCCGACCAGGAAGATGGTGATCAACAAATTAAACTAATGGGTGCATGACTGTCGGCTTGTCAGAAATTGAAGCCGCACGTTGCCAGTGCATCAATAAAATTAAAATACATACATTCAGTTTAAAACTTGAAAGTATTATTTTCATAAATTCTTCATGAGCCATGAACACAATTTCCAGAAAATTTAAGTATATAATTATTTTGTTCGAGCACGGAATACACCAAACATGCTATCTTTAATAAGTGAGTTTGGTCGAGCGTAGGAGCGTGCGTTTTGCCATTTTCAGGGATGATGGTGCACAAACACACGATTGGTCTCTTCCCGTGTTGCATCTTCGTGCATTCAGAAATGTATACAAATCATAAATTTAAACAATACATTGTCAGTCAATTATAATTCTACGTAAATAAATCAGATGGCTATTCAGGCTAACTGTGGTGCATTTGAAAGATGTCTGGTTGCTGATGCTATGCAGAGTTGCAGTACGGAGGTTCGATCCCACGACCGGGAGATGGTGATCAACAAATTAAACTAATGGGTGCATGATTGTCGGCTGGTTAGCACATAGAAATTGAAGCCACACGTTGCCAGTGCGTCACTAAGATAAAAATACATATACTGCCAGAGCCGTGATGGAGTCAGAGTACAATAGGCGTAAAGAGCCTAGGATTGAATCGTTGCAGGTGCATCCACAGATAATCCCATCTGAATCGTCAGTGTGTCAGTATATCAGACATGTGAAAGCTGGTTGGCCAAACCTTGACTTCTTAGTCTTGGCGCGGTGGTCCAGTGGAATGCTGTCTGGTTGCAGATGCTATGCAGAGTTGCAGTATGGCGGTTTGATCCGCCGACCGGGAGATGGTGATCAACAAATTAAACTAATGGGTGCATGACTGTCGGCTGGTTAGCGCATAGAAATTGAAGCCACACGTTGCCAGTGCATCAATAAAATGAAAATACATATACAGCCAGAGCCGTGGTGGAGTCAGAGTACAATTGGCGTAAAAAGCCTAGGATTGAATCGTGTCAGGTGCATCCACAGATAGTCCCATATGAATTGCCAGTGTGTCAGTATATCAGACATGTGAATGCTGGTCGGCTATACCTTGACTTCTTAGTCTTGTCATGGTGGTCCAGTGGAAAGATGTCTGGTGGCTGATGCTATGCGGAGTTGCTGTATGGCGGTTCGATCCCCCGACCGCGAGATGGTGATCAACAAATTAAACTAATGGGTGCATGACTGTCGGCTGATTAGCACATAGAAAATGAAGCCGCATGTTGTCAGTGCATTAATAAAATAAAAATACTAATGCTACCAGGGACGTGATGGAGTCAGAGTACAATAGGCATAAAAAGCCTAGGATTGAATCGTGGCAGGTGCATCCACAGATAGTCCCATATGAATCGTCAGTGTGTCAGTATATCAGACATGTGAGCGCTGGTCAGCCAAACCTTGACTTCTTAGTCTTGGCGCGGTGGTCCAGTGGAAGGATGTCTGGTTGCTGATGCTATGCGGAGTTGCAGTATGGCGGTTCGATCCCCCGACTGGGAGATGGTGATCAAAAAATTAAAATAAAGGGTGCATTACTGTTGGCTGATTAGCACATAGAAATTGAAGCCACACGTTGCCTGTGCGTCAATAAAATAAAAATACATATACTGCCAGAGCCCTGATGGAGTCAGAGTACAATAGGCATAAAAAGCCTAGGATTGAATCGTGGCAGGTGCATCCACAGATAGTCCCATATGAATCGTCAGTGTGTCAGTATATCAGACATGTGAGCGCTGGTCAGCCAAACCTTGACTTCTTAGTCTTGGCGCGGTGGTCCAGTGGAAGGCTCTCTGATTGACGATGCTATGCAGAGTTGCAGAATGGCGGTTTGATCCCCCGACTGGGAAATGGTGATCAACAAATTAAACTAATGGGTGCATGACTGTCAGCAGTTTAGCACATTGAAATTGAAGCCACACACTTCCGGTGCGTCAATAAAATAAAAATACATATACTGCCAGAGCCGTGCTGGGGTCAGAGTACAATGGGCATAAAACGCCCCGGATTGAATCGTGGCAGGTGCATCCACAGATAGTTCCATATGAATCGTCAGTGTGTCAGTATATCAGACAAGTGAAAGCTGGTCGGCCAAACCTTGACTGCTTAGTCTTGGCGCGGTAATCCAGTGGAAGGATGTCTGGTTGCTGATGCTATGCAGAGTTGCAGAATGGCGGTTTGATCCCCCGACCGGGAGATGGTGATCAACAAATTAAACTAATGGATGCATGACTGTCGGCTAAGTTAGCACATGGAAATTGAAGCCACACGTTGCCAGTGCGTCAATAAAAAAAAATACATATACTTCCAGAGCCGTGCTGGAGTCAGAGTACAATATGTGTAAAAAGCCTAGGATTGAATCGTGGCAGATGCATCCACAGATAGTCCCATATGAATCGTCAGTGTGTCAGCATACCAGACATGTGAAAGCTGGTCGGCCAAACCTTGACTCTTTAGTCTTGGTGCGGTGGTCCAGTGGAAAGATGTCTGGTTGCTGATGCTATGCGGAGTTGCAGAATAGCGGTTCGATCCCCCGACCCGGAGATGGTGATCAACAAATTAAACTAATGGGTGCATGACTGTAGGCTAAGTTAGCACATGGAAATTGAAGCCGCACGTTGCCAGTGCGTCAATAAAAAATTAAAAAAAGGATACATACATACAAACATTCGGTTTAAAACTTGAAAGTAATATTTTCACAAATTGTTCATGCGCCATGAACACAATCTCCAGCAAATTTAAGTATATAATTAATTTGTTCGAGCATGGAATACATCAAACATGCTATCTTTAATAATTTAGTTGGATCGAGCATAAGAGCGTGCGGTTTGCAATTTTCAGGCATGATGGTGCACAAACACACGATTGGTCTCTTCCCGTGTTGCATCTTCGTGCATTCAGAAATGCATACAAATCATAAATTTAAACAATACCTTGTCAGTTAATTATAATTCTACGTAAATAAATCAGATCGCTATTCAGACTAACTAGGTCGACTTGAATCGACCCGAATATGGACTATATAAAAGGAAAACTCTTAAGAGATTAATTATTTCAGGAATATTGCTAATTCAAAAAAGATCTGGATATTTGACAAGATGTACATCTGAAGTCGCGCTGTGGATGGGCACCTATATACGCCATGATATATTTTCTTACATGCCCAATTGAGTTGTGTAAGTAAGGAGAGCCCATTTCTGCAGAAAATTTAAATTTGTCTGTTCGGGTGACCGTGACAGTAAAATTTCACTGACCATTAACGCCAGACGCAACCTCTTTCTTCGGAACCCCAAGGCCAACAACCTGGCCAGGTTTGGGGATTGAAGAAATACTGTAGGCATAGTTAGATTGCAAGCACTCACAGAAAATTTATGTCATGGATTCGGAAGGGGTGGCCGTATCATTAATGATGTCAGAATAGTAATCAAACCATCCACGTACGCTCAGGACGGTTTTGAGATATTTTGTCTACAAATGTCTGACATTCATCACCCCCCCCCCCCATTGGACAGAATAATATAGAACAATATCCTGTGAGTGCTATATTTAACTACAGGATGTTTACATTTGTCGGTAGACCTGTAGCGATGTCTCATTAGATCACAGGATTAGTAGTCACCTTTATTCAGACATAACGTTTATAGGCATGCACCATGGTAGCAGTTCTCAAAACAAACATGGTTCTGAATACACTGTGTAAAGACACATGAGAAACATACAAATCGGTATCAGGCAGAGCAAGTTCTAATACACAAACATCAAGTAATGCAGTGTGTATTTTAAAGTCGCGTAAATTTGAAGCCTCCGTCAATACCTGGAAGTTATCAGGAGTTTTCAAGTTATGATGTGTAACAATATATTCATGTTGTTTTGCTTCATGTTTCGTAGGACACTCAAGAACGTAATGATTAAAACAAGATGTACAAGATACAAGCAATCTATTAAGTGCATATTCGGAAAGACAGTCGTGCAATAATATGTCTTCCACGCCATTTTCATCTGAACTGGATGTCTGTAACATGAACGTCCGCGTTTCTATCCCATATACTGATGTAATAATGTAATAAACATCACGATCTACGGAGAAAAATCAATCATAAAATGAATTTTATGTGTCACTGATGGAGACATTTTATTGTGATTAATATGCCAGTATTCCCCGCGTGGCATACTTACTGTCTGTTCGTAGCAAGGTTAATAGTAGTGGCTGCGATCATATCAGAGTTATAGACGATATCCAGTATGACAAATATTATGCTTAACATAGTTTTACCTGTGGCGGGTTTGAATGGTGCCAACAAACATTATCTGGTTAAGTAGACATGCGCACGGTGTCGACGCAGAATAATTCAATACGGTGACGATCTCTAACTCTTGCACAGATTATACCGTGTATGCATGCAATGCAATGTCTATGTACACTTATGCACTAATAGGCGAGCATATAAGATATAATTTGAAGCCCAAGCACTGCTAATAACAATACAACATAGATGACTTAATATTAGTATATATAGGCCATTTTGATCGCACCATTCCCTACAAACTATATGGGTATGGGATGGAGGAGAGGTTGAGGATATAACAAATGAAGAAATCACAATGGAGATGTGACACTAACCCATGCTTATATGTTAATAGGTGTTTACCCCACAACATGCAAGCTATTCAATTCTATAATCAGAACGGAATAAGTTAATTGTCAATAAGATGTGTATTACCCTTGCAACCGTAAGGCGAACAGGGGATTGCAACCTGATCTGTGTGTGTGTGTGTGTGTGTGTGTGCGCGCGCGCGTGCGTGCGTGCGTGCGTGCGTGCGTGCGTGCGTGCGTGCGGGCGTGCGTGCGTGCGTGCATGCTTGCGTGCGTGTATGTATGTGGGTGCGTACGTGCGAGCGTACGTGCGTGCGTGTGTGTATGTGTGTCTGTTTGTTTGTCGTGTGTTCGCATCTGTAACTTAAAACCACTGATCCGATTAGTAGGTGTTTACCTTATAGCATACCCACATAGTATATTACACAAGCAGAGCAAAATAAGTTAATGGTCAATAGGACGTTTATTGTACAAGAATTAGAATAATCCGCTAGATGCTACACGATGAGCATAAGAACAATTGGTTTTGGTATGAGCATATGTGTAGGCATAGGCATATGCCAGTTTTTATGGTATTGCGTGCTAGGCTGACTTACCAAATTTACCACCACTCGCCCCCCCCCCCCCTCGGCTATATTTATTTTTCATTCCTTCACAATCTCAAACCCATTTGTGAGCATCCCGCCAGGTAGATATATAGGTGTACAATGGCTTGTGTTTGCATTTGTTTACTACACATATTGTAAATATGGGGCATGATGAGACTCGGGGTCTCGCTACCTTCGACGATCACCGTGGCCCAAATTTTATTTGCATTGACCTCTGATATGGTTACTCTGCATTTTACCCAGAATTTTCTAACATCCTTCCGGATATGAATATTCATGACTGTCATTGGCATCATTATGACGGACCTAATATAGTGGTATTTCCCAGAGCCACGTATTATGGCCATATTTCACAGGGCATGTTAAATTTGTACTGACTGGGTCATACTGATATACCACTATAATTATTTCGCAAAGATTGTGTGATAGCGTGATTTAGTACTGTATGATACGAACAAACAAACTGGATGGATGGAGGTATGGACAGATATGTAGACATCCATGTTCCATTTAGCTATGACATCTTATATATGAGGTCGATAACGGGAAGGACTAGCCAACCTGGAACCGGTAGTCCACCCTCTGGGATGTTCTACGCCCTCCGCCCCACCCATCCACCCCCTATGGATGACTACACCCAGAGCACGCATGATGGCAAAAATGTCTAAGACAAGATTTACCCCCTCTGCTCATGCGCCGTGCCATTGGGCTTACCCCCATAATAGACAGGGTTTCTTTCATAGAACGGGACACGATGATTGGGTGGGCATTTTTTTAGTTATTCTATATACATGATCTTTGCACGACTTCTTCCTCGTAATGGCCATGCTCACAAAAACTTCCGGGAATGTTTTGGTACATCTAGAAAGCCTGAATAGCCAGCTTCCGTGTGGTAATGATGCCTTGTCATGCTTGTCAAAACAAAGAAAGTAATGCATAAAACTTTGAATTCTTGGACGCGCTTGTAGAGAAATAACACAGAGTGAAACCTCTCTATTGAACTTCTTGACTCCTGCTATAACAGCTAAGATTGACATACCAGTAAAAACGGTCACTAATTGGCTGGCGAATTCGCAAGAAGGCCAGCCATTCGTCAGAAATTAATTAGATGCAGAGCTAAAAGTATAAATTCTCCTCGGTCTGTGCTCTCGAGACCGAGCCGCTGAAAAGGTTGCTCTTTGGCTGCCTCGCCAATGGGCCCGGTCGATAGTATACGCCCCGCTTTCCGATTCACTAATGACAGGAAATCTGCACTTCGGGACAATCGGGATTTTAACCACTCAGAGAGGGCCAACTTCTACATAGGCAGCAGAGCAACCTATTTTTGGAACAGCTGCTCCGCAAAAGCGGCCTAACTAACAACGTAAATTCCTCCGACTTCAGCACACTTCATTGCTACCACACCATCCCGAAGACACCGTTGATCTGAAGCCACATTACCATCTCTTGACTCCGGGAAGACGTAGATTCGACAGCAGCGCAGAGTCCTCCAAGCCGAGAGATTGCTCACAAGCCCCACTGTCGGCCGTCGACTGCTACAGGGAAACCTCGGTCTGATACCTGCCTCCGACTGATTTCAGTTTCTGCGGCTTGTTGTTTTCGTTCTAAAGGACATGTCTACTCTGACAAAAATAACTCTCTTAGACTGCAGACTCTGATTCCTCCGATCTACATTATGGCGCTTCCGTATAGCTAAACTGTCAGATTTACTTATTCCCTACCGTCTTTACACGACTGCCTCTTAGGCTAGGAGCCGCTGGACTTTCATCCATTTGTAGATGGCTTATTGTGATCTCTGGCCATCGAAGATTAAGTCACCTTGTGACATTATGCCTTGGGAATATACCTTCCAAAGCCTGGAACCCGCATCTGTGGGACTTTTCGAGCATGACTTTTAACTTTCTACCGCACTTAGGAATCGAACTGTGCATGATAAGACTATAAATGTATGTACTAATCCAGTTGTTATTTCGTCTAGCAGAATCTTTAGTTATATTGCCTTAAACACCATTTGTTACTTTCTCCCACTTTCCAGCGGCTGTTCTGTTTTTGCAGCACAGAACATTCTAATTAGTCAGGAGGAATCATCTCACAGGGTGGAAATGTAGTATACAGTTTTCTGTTGATTAGTATGATAATTTTCAGATGGTGTTTACAATTTAGAGTTGTGGCATTTTTAAAATCCAAGATGGCCACCGGCACACCTTTAAATCAATAATATTGTCATAACATTCAAAGTACTGATGCTATGGCCATAAGTCTGGGATGTAATGGAAGATGTATTTTTGCAAATTGATCATTTTATTTGGGCTGTCAAAATTCATCCGGGATGTTGTGAAAATACTAAAATTGCTATAACTTTGGATGTATTCATGCCACAGATTGAAACTTGAGCTCTATACCCACATTTTTTACCATGAGGAATCCAGTGGAGGGCTTATTTTCATGATTTGATTATCGCCGCATCGTAAATATCTGATACGGTTGTTAAAACTCACCCTAAAATGGTGTAATGTGGCCTACTACCATTTTTATTGATGCATAGATTTCCTTACACACTCATACTAATAAACAGGAAACGTGTATACTGCTCGTCCAGCTTGTGGGCCATACAATAAAAAATCTCCCTGACTAATGTACTAGTTGTTTTCGTTGACTGAATACCATATGCAACAAATGCATGCATCATGAATCGATATTGTGGTCAAGGAATATCAAGAATCATAGCCACCAACCTCACAATCAGACTCCCAAATCAGTGACACATATCATCGGATTATTGAGAGGTCGCTAGCATATGATACCTTTCTAAATCCATTGATCGAACATTCAAAGTAATCCAATGTTGTGTGTTGAGGAATGCCTCGGTGGTAGGAGGTAGGGGCAGAGTTTTGGAGATGGGGCCCCACTCCTTCCTGGTTTCAACTTACAGTCTCACCCTTTACTCTCATGGGTGTACCTGTCTCAGTCTCCTTTCCATATGCATCACATATAAATCGTATAGATTGTGTCACAACAGAGTCCATACTCGCGTTGATATTACCAATGTTGGCAAATGAGAAGTTCCTTAGCGACTTTCAATGCAGTGACGGTGTCTACCCAATTCAGTGATGCAACTGTGGCAGTGTCAGATAATCCATGGATAGCTAGCAGGTCACTGGAGATGTCACCGTGCTTTGCTGCTACAGCCTGTATGTCGACTACAGCCCGCTATCGAATTAGGGAAGACATGGTCGGTTCGTACACATTTTATTGGAAAATGGAGGAGTAGAACAAAGACATCAGTGTCGTCACATACAACACGAACCGATGTGTCCAGGCTGGAAGTAGCAATTGCATGATGTGTGATGATGATATCTGCCTCCTCACCAGCATATCGTGTGACAAATTGTGCAACCATTTTGGTCCCGACCGGCACATCCATGTGTCCGTTTTTATGCTGCTCGCATAATATCTGTCGAACACTAAGGTACCTTTCCATACTTGCAGTGCTTTGCATACAAATGCCTAAAATGTAACGAAACACTCACGGAGCTTGACTTTATCAGATGGTCAGTCGGTTACCCACAGCAGCGCTGAAACATCATAAATTACTGTGTCTGGAGCCGGGAAGTTGGATTATGACACAGTCGCTTGCACGTTCTTCTTCAGTGTTGACTAGCTTTTAGCAATCTTCTATTTCCAGCCTGGACAGAACATAAATGGAAGGTACGCGACCAGTTCGGACAAGAGTACGTCCTCAAAGTTAATGTCTCGTGCACTGGCCAACGGTCAAATGACACGTGTATAAGCTCTTGGTCATATACCTTTTCCTGCCCAACTAGGATATGCTTCTTGTGCGAATCCATGGTGATCACAATATTTGACAGTCTGTTAGAAAATTATGCTGGCCACCCACCATTGAATGCTGCCATCTGACACTTGAATGCTGCCATCTGTCACTGGTCGATGCTGAGAGTATCATCTGCTGTCACGTCAGGATGAGCCACCTGTCCTGTTACAATGTTCATCAGAGCAGCATCAGGATGTGAGGTATCATCGAGTAGATCTATACACATGGTGAGAGTGCTGTCGATGCTGCGTGGGTCATCCTGTTCGCTCGTGATGCGGATATGATTCCCCTCCTGGTGATGCATGTGAACAACCTCTTGTTTATCATTGCTCATTGCTCTGACATCTCGTGACAGCTCCCCACACGATCATTTGAAGTATGGCAGCAACGCCTCTGCAGCATACATATGTACCTCCAAGTCACATTCATTCACTGCCCGTGAGAATGACATCATGATTATGACTGGTTTGATCAGGTGATCTGTCCACAGTTTGCTCGTCTGGCTGTGACTGGCATGCCTATCAAGTGCCGTCATGAGGTCACTGAATGAAGCCACTCCCTCCTGAACTGCAGAGTGGAAAACCTCCTCTGTCAGCACACATGGTGCTCGACAGTATTCTGGATGGATATTTCTTCGCACTAAGAATTGTATTAACACTCCCAAATGTACCTGCGAGCACCTTCTTCAACCCACTCACACCCATAGTCACAGCAATCGCACGTCTAAAATTCATCAGCATATCCACCACCCCTACCCCAACCCTAAAATATGTATTATGCATTTGAAGTATTCTGGTTGATTGAAGACGGTATCAATTGCCAATTTGTACAACTGTTGATCACAAGTGAAAATCAAAACAACCTCGCTAGATCCTTTGCTGACAGACAGGTCCCTCTGAATTGCAGGTTTGATTGTATGAGGTTCAGTATGGGGTCGAGCAATGATGGGAAAGAATGACACATCTGTCTTGGGTAGAGGTACAATCATCGCTTCATGACATAATCGTGTGTTGTATTCATTATACTGTAGTGTGGATCGCTTAGCCCCGGGTACGAAACAGCCTGGGCTGAGAAGCTCCAACCACACACCCGTGGTTCTATGGGCCAGCTGGCATAGTGATAGAAAAGAGAGAATAAACCAACAGAGTTCATAAGAATGTGCATCGAGCATGCGTGCCGTTGAGATAGCCGACCTACGCTGCAGAGACAGTTTGGGGAATGGCATGTTTTATGTACATAATCGCCTGTATTTCGTTTTCACTCATCTTTGGATGAATCTTGACCAGGACTCGTTCAGAAATACGAATCCATTTACAGAATTAAAATCGGACAGGGAATGGCTGAGATATCCGTAAATTAATATCTAGGTTATAATTCTTCAAAGTTAGTGTAGATGAGCATCGGGCATGTCCTAGCGGGGTGAAGGTAGCGTGACATCCCAGTCATGTGCTCTCTGCATGCTGCTGCATCCCCCCCCCAGGTGGTCGTGTATTAGATGGCTCACTCTGCGAAAGTTACTTTTGATTGGTAACCATATAGCATTTAAGGAGCTTTGTAGGCTACTATTCCTCAGTCAGGACGAGGGGGTAGTCCGATGCGGTGAACATTATCCGAGCCGGCTATGCTGACACCTGCATACCTCATCAAGTTCCTGTAGCCACAATCGGGGACCAGCTTCATCCTCGGCGCCGACTCAATTTTGGAATCTTTGCTTAAGGGCTAATAAACTAACTCAAAATAAGGCTGCCCTAGCCAAACTATGTGGAACATTGGCGTACCCAAGTTAATGGTGGCGCATTCCTAGTGAAAGGCCGCAGGGACATTCTTGAACCATTGGACTACAACAACCAAAGCATCATGTGAAACGATTGGTCCGTTCTGATATCTCACCAAACTTGTCCGCACCATGCTAAAGAGTGGTAATTCGAAACCTGCACATATCTAGTGCCTTCTTCAGTGTTTAGACTTACTGTTCTTACTGCGAACATTGCTTTCATCGCCGTTCCTGAGCTAGCGACGACGATCGCCTTGTGCTGTTACTATTTATAAACTTAGTATCTTCATCTTCGGAGGCATCTGAACACTCGCTTATTTATACACTATACTGCTTCAATAACTGTACCACCTACTTTTCTAATACAACAACACTTTTTCACTAGAGACGTCTCTCGTGCCTGTGCAAATAGACACGAAATACGATGCCTAATCCTAAAACGAATATTAGTGCAGATATTTCGATAAGACATTAGTGGTTAAGGGCGACTGCTCAAATGAAGAAGGACTGTTTATTGTAAAGTTTCTTTCCCGGCTCTGCACCAAGTTACATAGCAAGCCCTGTTTCCATAATTGGCCACTAACTTTAAAGCTTTCTAGCTCACTCACTGAGCAGCCGTCTCTTTCTACGACTCTCCGGCCTTCTGGCCAACATAATTGTTTGGTAACTCCCTCCACCGGTTTGGTTAGAGCCGACCCGAGAAATCACAGAGGTTTTTCGATGGTTAGAATCGAAATGGTGACGACTCACACATACACTCAGTACCCTCACCGGTACCTATCAGGATAGGCTATAAGCCAAAGTAGGAACTCACTGCGCAAGCACTAATTATAGTAGATACGGCCTACCTCAGGGCAATTACATAACCCTAATTCAGTGTAAACATTAGCTCCAGGGAATGAGTCTTATATGGCTCGCTCTGGCCCCTTCAGCGACGACAAAAGACGCTGATAGCGGACTAACTCTATGATGACTGGGAGGGGCGAGTGATCCCTCCACTCCTTCAAGGAAGATTACTATAGTCTGCAATCGGTTTCTTCGGCCCGCCTTAACTAGATACGGTGCTTAATGCTTTCGTGTTATCATGTATATGTCCTGTTATTTGTGGTTGTGCTGACACGTGGTTAGAAGTTGCCCTTTGGCTTCGGACCCGCCGCCCAGACAACACGTACACACCGTCAGCATGAGGTAGTTGTTCAATGAGTCAGATCCAAGACGGGAGCTGGAGTACATGCGCCAGCAAGGCAAGACTTTGTCAACGTTAAGTAGGCATAAGCCGTTTGAGGCCTAAACATTCTCTATCTGGACTTAAAAAAACTAACTAGTAGTCTAGCTCCATGAGGAGGACCGCCAAAGTAATGCGGCGCTGACTTAACCAGCCATTAGTATATAGACGACTGCGCCAACTTCTGTTGAAACCTGCACACTGCCTCTAACAAGCATACATCCCTAAAATAAATAACAACATATATATAATTCAGTACTTTTTGTCTTGATCTAAACTGGGAGAAGGCTATTAACTGATTCTCCCCCTCCGCTTCAGCGTGCTAGGCATTTTCCTCTGGCAAACCATTTTATTGGCCAACCTAAGGCATTAGGTTATATTAAACTAGTTAGCTGCGCTAGGACTTATGCCTTGTAGCGGTACCTATACGTATAAATAAATATAGGTTAGGTATCTTTGGTGAGATACAATATAGACGGCGCCAACACGTCACTTTCAAAAGCACAGGAAACGAATTACTTTGTTAGATCCTGTGCCAATATATTTTCAGGAAGCCAGCATTTAACTCGCTGAGCTATATATGCAGAATATAACCTTCCAACATGTATTGACACACCGGTTACATGAATAGCCGGGACAACACGGTGGTGTTTCGCTGTTGGCGGGAATGCTTGCCCAGCCCCACTGGAACTTGATCACTCTTATGGCACTCGAGGTCGGTCTCTGTATTCACCAGTCACTCGCATTCTCTCTTCCACATCTCAGAGGCCAGCTAAGCAACATCGTCGGGTCGGCACAGACTGTGTGTACGAGTCGGAGTCCGAGGAGGAAACAGAGGAGCAGCGCGGTGCCAGAGCTACAAGTGATGCCCGATGTGGGGCTCGAAATGGCGAACCCAAATCTCACTTCGACTGTCAGCTATTCCAGCCACCATTCTACTTTAAAGAGTATTCCCCTGAATATTATGAGGAGTACCCAGACAACAGAGCAGCACGCACAATAACCACTACAATACATGACAACAACGTCCCACATGCGGGATCAACCGCATAGCAACGTCAAATGTGCTCGCCCATAGGCAAAGATGCGTTTAGAGATGCATCTAAGGTGGGCATGTCCTAACACTATCGGAAATTCATGATCGGCACCATACACTGGTGTCGGACTGCGAACTTCGACCACACAGTCTCCCAAAGGGACACTATAATACACCTTACACTCTCCGTCCGAGGAATGTGTCACCAGAAATAAGAGGACCAAGGCCGCACCTTGTAGTACAATACGCAAGACCTGCACCTCCCCCTTGATATACCTTGTCATCTATACCATGGCATATATCAAAATCGCTGCTGTACGAACCAAGGGAGGCTTCCACTCTCTATAGAGAAGACATACAGTAGACCCACTCATCCCAGATACAATTGAAATCACTGATTGTTCAAACTAGATCATAAGTCCGTGGTACTGTACTGATTGATAGTGTGTTAGTAGTACACATGTTTTACTTGAAAGGATTGTGAACATGTACAGGTCCGTGCGGTGTACAGCTCCCGGAATGACAGAATCTACTTTGACTAAGCGGTGCAAGAAAGTAGCAACCTCTAATGATGGCATAGTTCAATTATTGTCATAGTTAAGTAACTAGGAAAACTATATTTATCAGATATACTATTTCCTACACATCGCATAGCACGTCATGTGAAATTAGATTATTGTGGAGACAACAAGTGTTGGAGATCAAATTGTTTTTGTTTGCAGCCATAAATTGTTGACAATCAAATTATCTTTATGTTTGCAGCCACGTTAGGTGCACTTGGTCACATGATATAAATATGTAGCAGTATTTAAGTCATGTGTGTGTTAGCATACTTTAGTATCAGGCTCTGCTAATGTGATTGGATCTCATCCAATCCTGCAGATGATTTCAGGAAAATCCTCGTGTTTTCCGGACTGTTATATGTAAACGGACTATGGTCAAAGGAATTTATGTTAAGCTATCGTCTTCTTAATGGAATCTCTTCAGGTATTTGTCAGAGATGATGTCACTCGTCGATACGATCTACCTTTATATACATCATGTCTAAAGATTTTACACATACATGTTCACATCTGTGCTCAGCATGCAAAGATATCACATTGCACTTTATTGTATAATATGGCAATTATGTTTTCACTGATTCAGTACTAAAGGTCAAAGGTTGCATAGATTTAATGATATTAAATTAATGTAAAGTCACAGTATGCTTGCCTTTTATGAGTCGCACACATGTTTGTCGTGGTGTACATGCTTATACGACTTTATATCCACGAGCGAAGCGAGGCAAATCTATTGTTTTCGTGTGTCGTAAATACTGAATAGACATAACACGCAATAGTCAAAACACGGGCACACCGAGTTTAGTACATACCGGGGAGGCACATTATTTATCAATCAAAGCGCTGTACATTTCTGCAAACAAGATGATGTCTTTTAGCGTTAGGATTACTACAACATTCGTTTATATGAATGGATTTTTACATTGTATTGATTAGAGTAAAAATGCGTGTTCGATTGAAAAATATACGGCCAGGCGACCATTAGTTACATATTGCATAATGGCCATACGTTATTGCCGCATTTGACAGAATGGCCACGCTGAAAGACTGCATATCGTTTGTGGATCAATATTGCTATTTTGTGGTAAAATGTACATAGCTTTAATAGATGACAAATTCATCATATCTGATTGGTAACATGTTCGTTAGATAGTCTTTTGCGGGGTGTTAAACTCGTACAACATGCGCATCAATGTATTTCCCGCCGCTCAGAGAAATGCAAGTGGCATTATTTACTTAGCTCAAGAAACACTACGTTTGCAGATGTCCTGCATGCGTGTACATCACGTAAAGCACTTATTATTTCTGGACCTGCTACCTTAACCAATCAAGCAAGCGGAGTAAATCATGTGATATCACTGACAGGTAATAATGACGTTTACAATTATGTATACATCATCATAGACATTGCTCTTTAATCTGTGAATGTACAATAACAGGATATTATACTATTGTATTTACAATCAAGCAATGCCATTATAACTACAAGCTTAGTATGCTCGCTTTGTACCACAGGCCTGCTAGCTAGACGAAATCAAATATGCAATACATGTTTTTCGTGTTACAATTCAAGACATTTGAACGCATACATGCACAATATAGTGGACGCATGGCCATATATAAATCAGTCTGAATTTGGATACTTGGAAGAACTGTTTCATAAAATTAGTAAATGATTACGTCACATTCTGTCGTTCCAGTCAATAATTATAGTACAATAAACAACAGAATATGTCTCACAAGATCCATGCCATGTATGCGTTCACATGACGTGTAGTTTAAGATCCCAATATGGTCATTAGTGACGAATCATAGCAGGGTAGACATGACACTTTACATTCGCGAAATCAAATAAAGCAACGCAGAACATTGAATTTCGTGGACCAGAGATCGATTTT
Organism: Chaetoderma sp. LZ-2023a; assembly: GCA_034401795.1. NCBI lineage: Eukaryota > Metazoa > Mollusca > Caudofoveata > Chaetodermatida > Chaetodermatidae > Chaetoderma > Chaetoderma sp. LZ-2023a. The sequence continues at coordinate 35,594,569 of CM067370.1, read as the reverse complement.
AAGATCATGCCGCTCCTGTAGGTTGTTCAGCATTAGACTGCAAAAATGCTCAAGGCGGACAGTGATATCACTGTGTAACCGAATGGGAACATACAGTAATCTATCATAATTGATGGCTTTTTAGATTACAAGATTTGCATCTGTTTATTAATAAACATATTATCATATTTCAAACACCAAGATCGAGGCAAGAGTAATCAAAGTGTTCGCCTCCTAAGTAAGATGAAGGGTGACAATTCAGAATATACCAAGGAGACCGTGCAGGGTGTGGCATTAGCTCAGTTAAATGATATCTAATCCCGCCGCCATAGAAACAACAGTGCCCCATTACCAATAATACCGTGCACAAATGGCAGGACTACCAGAACAAAATCAAAAGTAACTATGACATAAAGCATATTCTGGAATCGTTATTTCAGAAGTGCTCTATCAGAATAATGAAATGCGGTAATTAGATTATAGTGCTTGGTTCCTTTTGTCATTAATCAGGATTGGATAAAAGTACACGTGGCAATAATCTCAGCAATGCAATGGAGTCCCCAGGTTATTCACCCATCATATGACGTCATAATCAACTGTGTGACGTGTAGAATGACGTCATAATCAACGATGTCATGAAGGTTCGTCACGAACACTTAATTGATGACGAACTAAGCGTTATCTTACGAATTATATGTCTATTATTTAATAAACATGATGTTGAATATGTTGAAAACTAACTTGACTGATCGCTATAATTGCTATAGGCAGCAACAGCACCCACTCAAATTAGTGTTAACATATTCAGCAACCTAATCGTACAGTGTTCTGGAAATTGATAATCTGGCGGTTCATGGATCGATTGATCGATAGCTAAAGATGGGCGGGACATAGCTAAAACTGAATTCCTCTATTTAGTCTAGTCAATACAAGGATACCTAGAACAAATTGCAACAGAATATTTCTTTGTTTCATACGTTTTTAGTCCGTCCTGAGGTACAAGAATTATAGACAATTCCTAGAAATCCCACCCCAGTAAAGGACCTAATTAACATAATTTAAAATGGCCGCCGAAAAACAAGTATTAGGGCCTAAGCTGAATATCTCACTTATCGCTAGTTTTGGACCCACACACTGTATTAGCCATAAATATTAAAGTCATAACAAAGAGTTGATATTTCATGTTATTAGCACTATATGATGTCCCGACAAAAGTGTATGCGTCATCACGAGCCGTTATGGCATCAAAGAGCAATTTTCTACCATTCAAGCAAATTCGATCCAAGTTTTACGTTTGGCAAATCAGTATAATAAATTTCTTCATGGTTTCTATATGCAAACAGTGTAGTCCCATCACTTTCCTTTGCACGAAGGGTGAAGCCCTACTAAGATGTATACGAAATCAATGTCATCAAATTCTGAAAAATCTGCTTTAAAACTTGGAACGTTGCTGCAGTTGACACCCATGTATTCACTACATGCATCTGCACAATGTAAGCGATGCTTTCGGTAGCTGCATCTAACGGTCGCATAGTCTCCTCGGCACTGCCATCTGAAATCGTCTGGTTTTCCATTCTCATGCTCTCCCGTCCACAACATGACCTGGTAGAAAAACCGAAAACTATGATACTTGGCAGCATAAGACGATGGTGGCAAATTTTGAATTTGCAGAGATGAAACACTGTTGACCACTTTTGCTCGAAGTTTTCGAAGCATCAGAGTAGCAAATGTATCATTCCCATTGCCTTCATACAGGCACACCAGTAACGTTTCACCAGCCAGCTGAATGTCCCCCTTCGGTAAAGCGTGCAAACGTCTTCTGCATGTTTCTTGAACGATGCATTGATCGCTAACTTTCAAATAGACACACCCTTCCATATTCCATGCAAATAAACGTGATGTTGTATCACAGCCACATAAAGCATGAATTAGAGTGGGCAACATTATCGACAATTTCTGCTCGAAGGAAATTGTTGTCCCAAACGTTGCATATGCCTATCCTGTCTTGTTTCTTTGGCTTATTCGATCTGTGAGTTTGACTGGAGGTCACGTTCTCCAAAGCGACACGGCAACACTAATATGTGTGTGTCTTCCCCAATTGCGGGTTGTTTCCTGTCAAATGCTATCAGAGCATCTGCATCATCGACAGTATTCAAAGTTCCAACATTACTTTCTTGGAGTTTTTCGAAGTTCGATTAATGAAGCTCTGTTTATTGGCCGAGATTGCCAAGTAATGATCCTTCTTGGCCCTGAGTTTCTTGTTGTTTGAGAATAGCACATTTGGTCCCACTGCTCCTTTTGACCGTCATATCCTTGATTGATGGCCAGAAATATACCCATTAAACACAACAGTTGGATTGTTGAATTTCTTTACATAGTCCACGTACATCGTAGCAATGTCACCAACTGTGACACCTTTCTTCCAATGAAATCTGTGAATCAATGATTCCCCTCCAAAAACCGCGTATTCTGGCGCTATTTACTGGCTTGCAGTCTTGTTCATAGTAGAAGTTGCAGATTCCAAGGCATCTGTCAGCCGCGGCTTGTTGGCTTCTCGTAGATTACCATATTTATCAAACAGAGGTGGTGGATGTACTTATAGTTCATGCTTCAAAGCTGTGTCTAGATTACAATCACTGTTATTTGCCACGACCAGCAGGCATTGGAAAAGGAGCTGTGGGTCAACCTTCAGCTTCGCACCATCACCAGACATTACATGTTGTCCCATACACACCACTTGCTCTTTGTGTCTGAAGTCTTTCCATTTTCATCAGTATGCCATCCCCAGCTTCCATTGCCTTGTGTTGATTATGAGCGGTAATTCGTCATTTGGCAGAAAGGGGCAGTAGTCTTTAAAATATTCTATAATGTTCCGACTAGTCCTATGATCTTGTGCTTTCCTTTCCCCGGGCATGTCTTTATGGCCACCAGATGTAATAAACTGGCATACACTAAGCTTGTATTACGGTTCACTTTGGAATGACTTTTTAACAATTATCAGGGAACACATTGCAGGAACTAAAATTAATCTACAAGTCACTGTATCTTCACCCATGTGGATATGACATTCTAAACTAAAATAAATATGATAAATGGATAAGAAGCATAGCTCATGCTTCTAATAAGTGGCCATATTATACACGGGGTCGGGTCTTCCTAAATGGTCTGCCTTACATCTACATCTTTCTACTAGTAAATATCAACCCGTTAGCATCACATTCTATCTTTTTGAAATACATTGCATGTGTCTAAGATTAATACGAAATGTGATACTTTGGCCGAAAGTAGAATTTGGCGGCCATTTTCAATTATGTTAATTAGGTCCTTTACCGGGTGGGATTTTAAACGAATTTTTGAAATTATTATATCTGAGGACCAGTAGTACCATATAAAGCCAAAAAAAAGCTGCTATTGCAATTTGTTTTAAGTTATGCTTATTTGGGCGTAGATTGTCTGGACTAATTGTGTTCGCAATAATGTATTTAACTTAATATAGAGAGCTGACAGGATAAAGTAAAGATGACTACGCATAAAAAGCGGCGAAATGGAAAGGAAAAAATCACTGCATATATTCGACTATGCATTCTTTTGTTCCAAATTCCTTTGAGCATTCTAATTATGTATAAACATAATCGATAATTGGCTAGTGGTACAAAAGGCTCATGAACCATAGAAAATTGGGAATCTATGCGAATATGCTTAGAGCCATGTTCTTTTGTAGTCATTACCGTTCATCCTCTGCAAGGATATAATTATCTGACAGATTAAAAAATGAAGAAGAAAGAGAAAGAAAAATTATGATACTAAAAAGCCAGTCCAAAGAATTATGTATATGAAAAAGTAATACACTAAATTAAACAAAGCAATTGCATGCAAATTCCACGATTTTATTGAGCTTAACTGAATGTCTTTTCAAAATGGCGATGCAGATCAAGCTCTTTTTCTGCCCGGGATTAGGCATATCGCTGCTGACCTAACATATCTTGGCAATATTATAAGATGCCCATACAATTCTCTATATGACATCATGCTACGTCAGTTAGCTATAGGTTCCAGTGCATCCAGAAGTCGGTCCAGGTATACTGACAATCTTCTATCTCAATATTACCTTACACCTATAGCTCAACTTCTCCACCACATGCCCTGGAAGGGGCATGGAAATCTATGATGACATCTGCGATTGATGACTACTGGAATGCTAGCAGGGTATCTTAATCTTGCCAGACTGGCTATCCGCAAAGTCTATATATCAATCGAGTCTTAAACAACACCAAAGATGCAAAGAGATGCTTTATTAAATCTTGTGTCTTAACTGGCACGTACTTAGCCCCACTGATTTTAGAGGCTTAGAGGAATTAAAAATACGACGGAAAAACAAAAAGCTAATACAACTATACAAGATAATAAATGAAGAGTGCCCGATCTACCTTAAAGAATTAGTACCCCGCCATGTTGGTGATGTCAGTAATTACAATTTACGTAATAGAAACAATTTCCAGGAGGAACAAGCACACCTAGAAGTATTTAGACGTTCATTTTTCTCAAGTACGATTCATTTATGGAACCAATTGGATGCCAGTACGCAGACTTCATCAACACTATCACTGTTTAAACAAAAAATGTACTTTAATCCCAGATCCCCAGTTCCAGCATCCTACTTTTACAGAGAACTAAATGTAATTCAGACCAAACTTAGAAACAGATTCAGCCAATTAAAAGCCCACTTATTTCATTTTAATATAGTAGCAAACCAAAACTGTCCACACTGCGACCATATAGAAGATAGCCACCATTACCCCTTTATATGTAATCATTACAATAACTCAAGACGCAAGCTCTTAAACACTCTAAGACCTCTTTCTCCACACAACCTGTCAGTGAATATACTGCTAAACGGAGATGCTGACCTCGAAAAAACCCAGAATATATTTATATTTCAAAATGTCCATACATATATTCGCAGTACCAAAAGATTTGATCAAAGCTAGGAAAACTTCGAGGTCTATGTTCGCACCAGGATTCTTGGGGATAGAATTGTTGGGGGTGGTAAGCTTTTTGAGGCATGGATTGTGTGTCTAGGTGTGGTGGGGCGGGATGGGTCTTGGCATGTGATGCTTTCGTTTCAAATGAAATAATGTGTTGTAGTTTTTTTGTTTTTTGTTGTGAAATTGAATTGGGGACTAAATTCTATCGACTTATGCTTTGTGAATGCATCATAATTTGGGATCTGTTTCGTTTCATTGCACCCGGGCACACGACTTAGGCCTCTAGAAGCGCTAACTTTCTTCAGTCTTGTCTTGGGAAATTCTGGTGTGAATATGCACCTTTAAGAGGCGGTCGACGTGGTGAGCACGCGCGCACACACACACACACACACACACACACACACACACAACACACACACACACACACACACACACACACACACACACACACACGCACACACACACACACACACTGGAACAGATCAACAGACAAGCACGCATGAAATTGCTGAAATTGCTTAAAGTACTTTATAGTTTTAAACACGCAAACAGACGCACATCTACATGCATATTCATGCACGGATCACAACAATGCTATACACTACTTAACTACTAAAATCATGTAAAACATATACACACATCTATTAACATAATTCCAAATCTTATCTTAATTATTTTATTAATTTGTTATTTAAATGTTATATGCATTATGTTATAACATCTTATAAACTGCACATTTTCGTCATTATTATAATTTATTGTATAGTATACGGAGCAAGTCGTAACTAATTGGAGACAACTTGTGACTCAATCCGTATTGTCTCTTGAACAATAAAAATGTTTAAATAAAATAAATTATTTTCCAGAGATTTAACAACTTCAATGTTGATCCAATCTGTCAACTCTGTCAGAGCACCCCTGAGGACTACATACATATGCTTACCTCATGTCCCGCTCCGCTTAGATATAGGACAAACAGTCTGAACCGCAGTATTTCTGCATTAGATATATCAACATGGAATCTAATAGCTTCTGATTTAAACTGTCTAACTCAACCTATCATCGACCGTACTGCGCTAGTAGACTCTGGTGGTCTCCTTCCTAATGACGACCCCCTGCTCTGCAATATTGAGTTTCATAGCAGAAGATTGTGCTAGAGTATATACTGTGGCGGAAATTACATGTCCAACCTGCCGAGATAGTTATCCATATTATCTATCTCTGGTTCGTGTAGTATGGTTGTTTGATTCTAATGCATCTGTATATATGTATATACTCAACTTACTCATGCGTTGATTATTTTAATTGTTTGATCATTTAACTTTCTATGTTACTTTTTTTTAATTTTAATCTCTGTATCGTCTTTTAGCCCTCTCCACCACTAGTAGGTTAACTAGTTTTAACAAAGCAAATGTTTACCACTGCTGTTGGTGCTCCAAATTATTCGATGATTATCTTCACTACTCAACAACAACAACAACAACAACAATAATAATAATAATAATAATAATAATAATAAAAATAATAATAATAATAAGATACCACCTGTTTCAAAATGGTTTCTTCCTGCCAACAAATGTAATATGTCTTTAAAAAAGGCCCTTCTATTCATAAATTCAAGAATGATATTTTATACATATTTAATTTTATTCTGTGTCCTCACAACGTGCTGCATTACTTGTTATCAAAAGATATTATAGTATTGTAAATAAATTAATTTTCTGGAATCATAAGGAGTCCAGGTCTTCACCTCAACCGCAAGTAAGTGGAACTCTCTGTAGTCGGGAATTAGGGAGATGGAAACGGGTAGCAATGGCAGATCAATGTGAATTCAGAATTGAAGATTGGTCAATGTACATAGATAGACATAATGGAGAGTAGCTGTACAAAGAAGTAAACATTAATCAGTGTACATATACAGTCATAACAGAGAGTAAGGCAAATTAACAAAAACACAAAGCATGTAGAAAAAATGCATTAAAATGTTCTCAAAAACAGCAGAGGATCAAAACATCTTCAAAACACAAAAACTTCTTAAACTTACAGACATAGGTAAATCACAGATGACCAATATTGCCAGAGCCTTTCACCACGAAATCCAACCCAAATCTATAACCGACAGCCTTGCAAACAACATCGAAATCCACACATACAACACTAGGAATAAACATTATCTCCACATTAGATACACACGAATAGACACAGGAAAACGTAGAATTTCAGTTCGTGCCGTCAAAGCGTGGAATAACGCAGATAAACAAACACGCGAAAAAATACTAACACTAAAATCCTACAAAGAAAATTAAAATTAGCATACCAATACATACTAGATCTACTATTACTACTACTGCTACTACAACTACTACCACCACCACTACCACCACCACCGCCACCACTACTACTACTACTACTACTACTACTACTACTACTACTACTTTTTTGGTAACATGATCAATGGATCGTGCAGAAATCCTTGCTACCCAAAAATACATCGACTGAAAAGAACAGCAAACATGAAAACTAAAGAAAACAGACTATCACATAGGGCATGTGTGTGTGTGTGTGTGTGTGTGTGTGTGTGTGTGTGTGTGTGTGTGTGTGTTAAGTCAAAACATGTGCTCCATAAAACTACAGGCCTACATTGTATTACCAATTTAAACACTTAAAATGTTATTTTACAAATCTCCCAGGATAATTTATAAATTTGTATTTGATTACCAAAGTATAGGACTTATCGACACACGTTGTCATTTATTTAATGAACAAAGATATACATCTCTGCTGTCAAAACCCAGACTCACTTTACTAGGGGATGTAGGTTCCAATATCATCCCGGGTTGATTGTGATCTAGGTAAATAAATAATAAATAGCTTTACTGTTTATAATGAAGTTACTCAACTTTGAGAAGCTATTCGAAAATTATCCTGTATCCAGCAATTAGCAATCTGACACAAATTGTGATCTTAGACCTGTCTTTTGATAGCACTGTTTAGTATTTTAATTAAAAATAAGAAGACTGATCATTATCAAACCTATCCGACTGGAAGCAGCAGATACGTAAAAGGCAGCAACAGCCTCCAGTCAGACATTTCATGTATTGTGTCAACCTACATTGAAAATTTATTCTTAAAAATGTCCTTTTTCCATCAAAATTAAATTACAAAAAACAACATAACAGGGACAAGACACGCACATCTATACAGGACAGAAGGCTTTCATAATGACAGGGGCTTACTAACAAGATTTTGGTTTTCAACATAGAGAAGTTCACCTCAGCACCATGTGTCCTTGAATATCTGGATTTAGCGGGTCTTAAACGAATTTCTCGTATTCTCCATTAATACTACGTGACCACGTAGCATGAAACATAGCGTTCAATGCCTTCAGGTGATCGGATGTGATGCTACGGTTGTTATTCTGAACTAATGAACATCTATACCGATAAATATTCCAAATGCCAATGCTTATGCAAAACAATATACCAACTGTATTCATCTTTAGTATGTGGATATCATCAAGGTCGTGAAATAAAATCTTCCTAGCTGTTATCTTGATTCTAGGTATCTTAAGATGGACTAACATATTCTCTATATAAACCCAGAATCGTGGCACTACTTGACATTCAATAAAAAGATGGACCAGCGTTTCCTCAAAGGCCAAGCAAAAACACATTTATTATCATCTTCTTCTTCTTCTTTTCGATCGCTGGTATCACACTTGGAGAGCCGTTCTCAAGATTATCATGGTCACAAGGCAATTTGGCTTTTAGCATGAGATGTTTTACCCATAGCCTCCTATGCACTAATCTCCACACAATATTTTTTGCCTTCTTCTTCTTTTCGTTCGCTGATCATACCGCCAGTCCTAAAGTGATTATCGACATGATCATATTTTTTGCCTGATTGGGAATATTTTGCAAGTGTATATTTTACCATATCATCTCCCAGTCTAGATTATTGTATCCATGTTGCTCTCAAGCAGCAACGCACTTGGGAGGCTTAATCTACCTTGATAATAGTAACATATACCAATTTTTAGCTGACATTTTGCATGAATGTTCCGTATCGTCATATTTAATTCTTAACTCAGGAGGTTCTTGATTAATAGGTGTGCTACATAGTGAGAGCCAGGTATAGCTCTCTGACTCCGATCTAGAAGACGCTTAGCATCAATTGGTCGGAGATTAGTGACGTTTGTAATCTCATCTAAAGACCTCCATTTCCGACTAATGGGGTCAATTAAATCAGAGACGCTTTTAATTCCTTTCCGTGCCGTAGATGGATAATATAAAACTTTATCTTGGTAAACGATTTGGTTGTTGCCCCACAGATTAAAATCCAATGCAGACTCACAGCATGACGGAGGGTCTTCTACTTTAATAAATTCGTCAAAAGGTTTCTTCAACTCCAGAAACAGTGGGGGAACTTGCTTATAGTTTTTAAGTGGGTCACTTGCGCAAAAAGAAACAAATCGTTCTATTAGCTCTCTTGAAACATGTGCACACTGGATATCAGAAGAAACCAAATCATTAAAATATTTGAAGCGCAATGACATACTTTTAGATCTAATATCGATAAGATTAAGACCTCCCACACAATTTTTGTTATAGCAAATTTCTCTTGACACCAGACAGGCTTTACCAGTCCGTAAAAAATCCAAAAGCGATTTTATTAATTTCATTTTCAACATGCTGAGGCAAATAAATGACAGAAACCGCACACCACAATTGCGGTAGAATTAAGGTATTTATTACCAAAGTCCTACCAAAAATTGTTAAATGGTGGTGCTTCCAAGCAATAAAAGCTTTCTTCATTTTTTATATTCTTTCTTCCCAGTTACTTACTTCATCACTTGCACTACAATGTATGCCTAATATCTTAATTGTTTCAGCAGACCACTGAATATAAAGTGGCGTGGCACACCCCTCTCGCCACTGTCCCAAAAATAGACCAACTGATTTGCTTTTATTGATTTTTAGAACAGAGGCCTTGATAACATCAACTAGGATATTATCAAGTTGATTAAAATCATAATTACTACCAGCAAAAACAGTTGTATCGTCACAATACTGTGATTGACTTCACAACACCATGGATATGTATGCTCTGAAAGAGCCTATCCTCTCATACTCTATCCTAGCTACTCCTAATGATTCCATTGCAATTATAAATAGTAATGGCACTAAAGAGCAACCTTGGCGCACACCCCGCTCCAAAACGATGGGCTGATTTATAAAATCATTAACCAAATATCTGCTGCTGATTTTGGGGAATATCTCGTTGTGTTGTTTGTGAATTGAGTTGAATGATTCAGGTAGGAAATTAGGAAGAATTGACTGAGACTCGTTAACTGAATTACGATGTATATTCAACAAGTTACAGAAACTCGAAAACTGATGACAACTGTTACCAATAACTGGAATTAGATAGTTCAGGTTCAATAGCAATAGTAATGTTAATAAGAATAAAAAACAGTCCTGATAGTTTCTCTGGCTCCCTCTCATAATCGTATTGTAATGTTCATTTTCCCTTTCGAAGCCATGTTCTTGTTTGCACTCGAAAATCATGCAAGAGACCATATAGCGACCACGGCCCGATTCCATGGATACTAAACCCGACCTAAAATTGGTGTATCGCTCACAGATAACAGCCCGACTATGAATGTCAATACTGTCCAAACCTATCTATTTTCCACACTGATATTATCATACATAATCTGCACCTATTTGATAAAATTGGGACCAAGCCCAACATGTTTCAAGGGATTTAAACAAAAAATTCCATTCCAATCTGTCAAAAGCCTTCTCATTATCAAAGCCAATAACTGCTCCTGGAATATCATCCTTTCCAATTAATTGAACCGTATCTCTAATTAAAAATGTGTTGGTTAAGATCGACGTCCCTGGTATAGAGCATGTCTGAGCAGTGTCGATGACCTCATCCAAAACACTGATAAGTCGTTTGGTAAGTGTTTTCGAACTAATTTTATAATCCACACAAAGGAGCGAGATAGGTATATTATTTCCTAAATTTTCTGGACTCCCTTTTTTGAAAATTAATCTTACAAAGGCTTGAGACATTGTAGGCGGAAGTGTGCCTTGTGCAAAAATAGCATTAACAACGTGAATACATTCTGTCCAATAAGATACTAAAACGTCTTGTAAAATTCAACGGTGAGACGATCTCCACCTGGTGCTTTTTACCATCATTAGATACATTTCTGATTAATTGTTCAACTCCTCTTGATTTCTCAAGGCTGTAAAAAGACTTTGTAGGCTTTTCACCTTCAACATCCATCTGAACCCTTGCTCTTATTTTTGCACCTTCAGCTTTATGTTTTTATATTTCCGATATATTTGTTTTTATCTCATTTAAATACTCTATGAAATGAACATCGCCATTTGCAACTTTGCGTGAAATCAGAATCAGCAAGCGATCGAGAGCTTTTTTTTATCCTTGCGTAGCTTCCTTGCTTTCTGAATGGAATACTGTTTCGATATTTGAGCGAAGCCTGACTTCACGTCTTGCCACAAGGAAATCATGGCCTCTGTTTCATTTTTCCTACGGAGCTTAAATTGTCAAAAGCTTTGAACACAACGGTGATAGTCAATATCATTCAAAAGGGAATTATTAAATTTCCAGAATCCCGGACCACGCTTAATCCAGTATGCATTATCTAGCGTAATAGCTGCCAGGCTATGATCAGAAAAGGTTACTTGATATATATTTGAGTTTAAAGTATTTGTATATATATCTTGTCCAACCGAGACGCAATCTGACCATTAGATGTGACTCTGGTAATATCCCGTCCTTCACGATGTGTTACTCTATAAGAATCCAGGAGATGCTCAGCGTCACATAATTGTTTCAGTCGATAATGAGATGCATCACCATAATTAGCTGACGATCGTCTGTCCTTCTTAGCATCTAAAACGGAAATTAAAATCGTTTCCAAGAATAAGATTCTCTGAATTCTTATGACTAACTGAAGCAATTGCAGACAAAGACGTGGTGCGTTGGCAATGGGAAGCTGGTGCATAAATATACAATATATTAATGCGCCAACCTGAGGACTCAAAAGGTCACGCTGACCCACCGCCCGACGTTATCAGACGATGATGAGATAATATTTGTCAAACTGAGACACTTGGATAAAAATAAAATTGCCACATCTGCACTTGAATCAGTGGCGGTATAATGAAACAGTTCACCTTGCGCAAGTTGCTTGAAGCTATCAACCGCTGTGGCGCGTCGTAACTTTGTCTCCTGTAGCATAAACATATCAGCATTTAGACCCGATAGCGTATCTAGCTGCTTCAGTTTGTCACTCAAAAGACCACAGTTTAATGTGTAAATTATCATTATAGTTACAAATCTATATATACAATCCATAGTGACTAATTTGATTTCGGGTTCTTATTGTAGCCCTTCTCTCGCTTAGCCCATTTTCCCATTTTAGCAAAAGATTCTGGGTTTGTCAGCTCAGTAATTGTCAGATGCTGATATCTGGAAATATCAGAATCACTGCGCATGTTTCTGTATCGTACACCCTTCTGTGTAATATATGGCAGTAAAATCTCGCCATTTTCGGAACGATATAACACCATTTCATCAGGTTGTTGAGATGACTGCGTTTGCACAGAGATGTCTGCAACAGAGACAGACTCATCTATATACACTTCTTCACCATCGTCGTGACCCGAACTTGAATCATCTATTTGTCTTTTAACGCCACATACCACATCATGCTGTACAGATACAGTTACAGGGGCTAATTCGAAGGCAGACTCACTTTCAATAGACTATGATCTAAGCTTAGTTTGACCCAAGCACCAAGTCTGTGAATCCTTAGCATCCATGTCGTCATTATCGTCATACAAATCAGCAGCATCTTGTGAAATTGCATCACCGACATTTGTTGGAGGTGTCAGTGATAACCCCACCTCCACCATATTAATTGTATCCACATGCTCTACCAGGACAGGGCCCATATTCTGGTGAGGCTTCCACTACAGTTGTAATAGACAATGGCGGTGACTGTGGCGCTGATATGTCCACCATCCACATGCGTGACGTCACTATTCTTAGTCAGTGGATTTTCCACGACTTTGTCACATCACCATTTAAAATGCTCAGAGGAGCCATATAACATGCATTTATTCATATATGGGCAGGCGCTAGCAAGACGATCTGTACTTGTACATATTCGGCATTCTTTTACTTGCCATCTATACCACAGCGGAAGAAAGAACATACCATCAATAGACAGTTTGTGTGGAAGCGGTTTTACAATTCTGTCCAACCAAACTCGGCTAATGCCATTTTTCAGAGATCTGTCAAATGTATACTTTTCTTTTTCGTGTTTTGTCACCTGCCCATATTTAGCTATCTCTGCTGTGATACGCTAATTGGGAATTTCAAGAGGGTAGTTTCACTAATAATGTATCCGAGTCAGGAGTCTCAATCTTACAAATCTGCCCATTTACAATTACACCCTCTTCCAGTAACTTTTCTTTAACTTCTTCTGATCTAACCTTGGCGTGCCAAACATTCTTACTAATATTAATAAGACCCTTTAAAACATTTGGTCCGGCGCCTACAATGTCTTCAAACCGTGATAAACATCAATAGGGCCAACATTCCACCCAGTAATGGTAAGCCGTAGACGCAATGGTCGCTTATAACGGCTTGACACGTTAATCACGGGTGGTCACATTGACATAGATTAAATTGGGCAATACGCCAGTCCACTACGACGAATATAGTAGTGTTCAGCTGCACCCACATAAACTATTATATACAAAAGCGGTGCGCTAATGAATAGCAGTTCAACCTGCTGTGGCGACTCCGGTTTTCGAAATTGAAAACTTGAGTCATAAAGTATGACACACCACAGCAAATTAAACACAAACAGAAAACTTCAAACTCAATTAAATCAACGAACAAAACAAAAATGAAACAAACGAGCAGAAGTGACGAAAATATTCGACAGAATTAGCGGAGCCAAATTCAGCACATCTTTCAATGACTACTACTACTACTACTACTACTACTACTACTACTACTACTACTACTACTACTACTACTACTACTACTACTACTACTATTACAACTGCCTCTTCTACTACTACTACTACTACTACTACTACTACTACTACTACTACTACTCCTACTACTACTACTACTACATCATCATCATAATGCACTATTACTGCTATCGCGACTACTACTTCCTTCAACGCGACGCACGGCAACACGTGCTACTACCAAATAGCAACCAACTGGTTGAGCTTGGGTAATTGGCATGCATGGCCCCATCCTCATTCCTTCCCCATACCCCTCCCCCAAATACAAACCTCTAATCTCAATAACTAAAAGGAAGAAACATAGATGTATTGTATCGTTTATTCTTTTTACTATGTCTACTTAGCTTAGTACCGTATCTGTACATTCACAAGTATATCTCACATTTTATGTCACGGTGTGTGTGTGTGCGTGCGTGTGTGCGTGCGTGCGTGCGTGCGTGCGTGCGTACGTACGTACGTGCGTGCGTGCGTGCGTACGTACGTACGTGCGTGCGTGCGTGCGTGCGTGCGTGCGTACGTACGTGCGTGTGTGTGTTTAATGTTAGGTTTCCGCCATCACAATATAGGCAATGCTTTCGACGGGCAACCTGTATTGAAAATATGTAAGTTGGTATCCAAAAAGCAAATAAATAATTATTGAATCTTGAAAGTAGATATGCAGCGTTTATCGTTCAGAATTATTGGTATTCATCTTCACCGTGTATATAGAACTGAATCGTGTGAATGGTGAACTGTCGCCATCGTGAAATGAATGAAACACATCTTGCTGAACGAGGACCATCGTCGGACGCATGGGCCCACGCAGGACTCGGCCGGTGCCCGGACATAGATGAGTTTGATCCCTATTCTTTCAACATAATGTGAGTCTGCTGGAAGAGAAAGATATATATATATATATACCCATAATAGTTATTAATTTTAATCCGGATAATTGCAAACAAGGATAGTTTTTGCTAGTGTTAAATTAAACCAAGATAATTATGTTAGCTATTCATTCAACGCCGAATAATCTTGTTAGTTTTTAATTCGAAATAGGCTAATTATGTAAGTTATTAATACAAACCAGGCTAATTATGTCAGAGGGGCTGGGGCCATGATGGTCTGCATGGTCATGGCTGACTAACATGTAGATGTTGCTGCTACTGATGAAAGTTGAAGTTAGCAAATAAAGGCCCGCGTTTGCCAGAATATTAACTACACAGCTATAGAGAAAGGTTGTCCTAATGTAATGCTTAAGCAATGCCAATAAAATATATACACTTTGTCAGAGTATAAATAATGAAAATGTCCAAATGAAGCATCAATTGTTTGGATCATTTTATGTTAACGTGATTTCGATTAGGTGTGGTGTGTTAAAGCACGACCTGTTATCTACGAATGCATTACGACGGCAAATACGGCACATCGAGTGAGACAATGCTACCATTCACGCAGAGTAACGAGCGATGCATGGCAAACCCAGTGTAGTATCTATGTAGCGACCCAATTACCAATGTGGCCCGTTTGTAAACGGTGCAGGACCGTTTGTATACGGCGCAGACCCATATACCAATTTGTTATCGACGCGCCTGTTTGTAAACGGCACAGATCCATACGGCACAGATCCATATAACAGTTTGGTATCAGCGCGCCCGTTTGTAAACGGCGCATGACCCATATACCAATTGGTTCTCGGCGCGCCCGTTTTTAAACGGTGCACTTCCCATATGCCAATGTCAAACTTGAGCAATACATCCATCCATTTATTAACTCCGTCTTACCCATCATTTCAGCTATCCTGTCAGCTGGGCAGACATGTCTCTCCGTATGCGCGTGTTGCTAATTTATTTGTTCGTCTGTCAATCCGTCTGTCCATTCATTCACTCATTCCTTCAGTCGGTTAGTCAATAATTCTGCATACATAAGAAAAGAAATGAGGGCTTATATGATTGTGTATACAGCACCAAATGTATGGCAGCTGAATTCATTCAAGTCGCTGATCAATCCATTGTTTTGGATAGTTTGTCTATATCAAAGTGATTAATTAGAAGTCTAATAGCGCAAGGATCAAATGAGGTGGCTAACATTGAGTAGAATTCGTGTTATTGGATACATTCATAAACACTGATGCTCACATTTATTTAAAAAAATGTAAATCTTCTCATAGAAAATATGCATTTGAAGAGCCAGAGATTATTTTTGAAAGCCCAACAACACTTTTTTATGCACACTTTAAAACCGCTCTTTCATTCCGACAATGCGTGCGTCACACCTCGTTCAGTGATTTCCCACGCATGTCATATAATGATTCAGCGAACGACCACCACCTTGTTTGAGAGACGATGTTCCTTTCAATAAGACATTAAATAACCCCACCCCCCCCCCCCCAGTGACTGAAAATTAATGACTGATCTATGAAGATAGGGTTAGAAATCACAATTCGTTTACAACTATGCGCATTTCCTATTGGCGCAAGTTTGATATTGACATATGGGCAGCACGCCGTTTAAAACAGGCGCGCCGGTAACAGATTTGCATAAAGGTCATGCGCCGTTTATAAACGGGTGCGCCGATAACAAATTATCATATCGGTCTGCGACGTTTACACACGGGTGTACCGATAGCAAATTTTCATATGGATCTGCGCCGCTTACAACCACGCGCGCCAATAACAAATTGTTATATGACCTTGCGCCGTTTATAAATGGGTCACATTGGTTATTGCCGCATTACATCTACACCATTCTCGTCGTTAGAACAGTAATCAATCAATCCATATATACTCGGGAGTTTTGAGACAGTTTGTCTACAAATGTCTGACATTCATCAACCGATTGGACGGAATAATATACAAAAAGACCCAGTTGAGTGCTTTATTTAAGCACACAGTGTTTACATTCCGTCTGTAGATCTATGATGATGTCTCATTTTATCACATGATTAGTAGTCAACTTAATTTTGTCTGTTACATTAACATGCTCATTTCTATCCCAAATACTGACGCAATAATGCAACAAAGACCCTGATCTATGGGGAAATAAAAAAATAAAATGTATTTTATGTCACTGACGCAGACATTTTATTGCGATTAATACGAGAAAAAAACTTGTGCATGATACAGACTGTCTGTTCGTAGCGAGCCTAATATGAGTGTCTGCGAATCACTATCAATATTATAGACGATAACACGTATTGCAAATGTTAAATAGGCTTATCTCTGGCGGGCTTGAAATGCGCCATGCAGCATTATCTGGTTTATAAGACATGCGCGCCGTGTTGACTAGGAATAATTCAATACGGTGATGATCCTGCTTTTGCACAGTTTATTCCTAGTGTATATACAATGCAATGTTCATA
The DNA here is from genome assembly GCA_034401795.1 of Chaetoderma sp. LZ-2023a. NCBI lineage: Eukaryota > Metazoa > Mollusca > Caudofoveata > Chaetodermatida > Chaetodermatidae > Chaetoderma > Chaetoderma sp. LZ-2023a. The sequence goes on along the minus strand of CM067370.1, from coordinate 35,577,183 downwards.
TATATTTATACACACATGGACGTACACATCAACGAGAACTGGAACCGTAAGAACTGTGAATAACAAACCAACGCACATGACCTAAAATTACAAAATAAAACAAAACGTGTTCAGCACACCATTCCACACCTTGCAAACTGAGAGGGGTATGAGATTAGGAGGGGGGGTGGGGGTGTAAGATAGCAAATGATGAAATCACGCTGGGAACGTGACACTAACCAATGCTCAAATGTTAGTATGTGCCCCCCACACCCCCACACCCATACCATGTACACATAGCTATTGTGGTTGGGTAATGGGAAGAACTATACATCCCGGAACCGGTAACCAAAATCCCGAAGTGTGAACCAGCCGCATTCTCCTCCGCACCATGCGTTGCGAAGCCAAAGAAACGCGAGACGCCGTCCAAAGAAGAATAACCCGCCTGATAGAAAACATAGAAGCCCAACACACTGCAGCTCCAGTAAACAAAGTTGTCCGACCACATGGGCCGTTAAGAAAAGGAACAATTAGCCACACGCCGCCCGCTAATGTGTCTGCTGCTCGCGCCACTGATTCTTCCGCCCCGGCTGCTATGACAAGAACCGCTCCTCCGTCTGTCACCACTGCTACTCAGAGGGACGCTTTGTTGAACGCTGTACAGAATTTCTCCTCCCCGCCAAAAAGCACTGACGCCAGTCGAATATCGATGGAAGAACGGTTCAGCCAGATAATTACGCAAATGGCAGACCTAAAGTCCCACGTCACTTCTCTGCAAAACACTATGATGAATATTGCTGCTTGGACACAGTCAACCACCCATAACATGGCTAGCGCTAGATTAGCCCCCCACTGAAGTCCATCCAACCTACTCAAGCCCTCGCCTGCCTTTCCGCCCTCCTTCTGGACTGGCGCCCCCTTGTGATAGAAGGTACAGAGCTTATAGCAGAATACACTATCCTGGAACATGCCCCTGACTACCCACGGAATGACTTAAACACGTTCTTGTCTCTAGTAGAGAGCTCCCTAGAGGCCCTGCCAAAAAAGCCACTTATGCGTAGAAAACCATCACATGGCATCTGCACTATCCCTGCCCCAAATGCCTCCAATTCGGAGACGAACACAAGAATTCCATTACCACTCGTGATGCACAACCTCCATCCCCTCTGACTATCCAAGAAAGACAGCATGGAACCTCCACGGAAGAACTGTCTCCCAAACCATCTCCCTTGATGAAAAATTCGCGCGCTCGTCGCGACTCTGCATCTTATCCGAATTCGACTGGACGCCTCTACTTCGACCGCACTTCTGCCACTGAAGCACTGGGACTTGCAAGCATAGGCAAGTTCATATTGAATACACGTACCATATCACTACACCCGCCTCCGGTCGAAGAATCTGTCCGTCTCCCTCACACTAGTGCTCTTCGTTGCTACTTTACCATTCAAGGTAATCAAGTTCTCGTTACCGTCGATACATGAGCCACCATTAGCATTCTTATCTCTGGGCTCTATGACACAATGCATGAACATTTACGACCAACCCTGATGGAACCACCCCACCCCATCACCCCACCATCACCCCACCATCACCCCCACTATCACCCACCCCACCTCTGTGGCTGTGACCACAGTAGCCAAGAAGGAATTCTCTGGACCTCCGCATTGAACCCCGTCTTGGCACTCCATATGCTATATTAGAACTCGGCAAAGAGGTCACACAGACCGCTGCTCCACGAGCCTTGGATTGTCCTCGAGAATGTTCCATATCGCGTTTTCAATCCCTCCACCCAAGCTCTCACACTAGAAGCTGAGCTAATCTGCGGCTGACTTTTCAAAGCCAATTCTATATATGATAATTATCGTCCACCAGACGACTTCCCCTGCTCCGAAAGTGCTGCTTTGTCCCCACCTGTGCGTACCCATTTGCACGATCTATATTTCCATGCTACGGAAGGATTAAATGACGAAAAAATTCGTGAAGTTTAGGACATGCTTCGCGATTATGCACAAACCTTCTCTGGTGGCGATTTAGATCACGGTGAGATCAATCTGGTATGTCATAAGATCGATACAAGAGATTACCACCCTGTGAAAAACCTGTCTGCGGCTTGCCCACCCATAAAATACAGGAAGCCCATCAGCAAGTAACGGAAATGCTGCAATCTGGCGTGAGTGAACCATCTCCCTATCGATGGGCCAGTCCCATCGTCTTAGCCAGTAGCAGTAAGAAAGACGGCACTTTTCACTTTTGCATTGACTACAGACGCCAAAATGGCCGCAGCATTAAGGCCGCTTACCCACTCACTCGCATAGACCATGCCCTGGACTCCGTCGCCGACGCCGCCTGGTTCAGAACTCTTGACCTAGCTAGCGGAGTCTGGCAAGTAGAAATGGACGAATATGATAAAGAAAAGACTGCTTTCGTCTGCAGCAACAGCCTTTTTCAGTTTCAGATAATGCCTTATGGCCTCTGCAACGCCCCTGGAACCTTTGAATGTTTAATGGAACGTATACTCTGTTAATTACAATGGAAAACCTGCCAATCTTATTTAGACGATATGATAGTATTTGGAACCACTTTCACTGATGTGGTACACACCCTCTGCGAAGTACTCGACCGATTTTCCGCCGCTAAGAAATGCCATTTAATCCGCGAGGAAATAGAATTCTTCGGTGATGTTGTATCATGCTACTTATTTAAAACATATTATTTAATGATGCTTACGACCATGTTTGACTAGTAATTCTGTATTGCTTAATGGGCATTGCTAACAGAAAAAGCGAGCTTGAGGAATATCTGAATTGTGCCGTTTCTTAATTTGGCATAGGTTGCTAGCAATCTGGTGTATGGCTTAACAGAATGATGTCTGGTGTATGTTTTGGATACTAGTGGCCGAAAGCAAAACGTAGTGTACAAGTATTTGATGCATAGGCAACAATCATTGTGATCGAAAGGAACATTGGAACCCAGTAGCTGAGTATTAATAGACCAGATGATGAGTGCGTAATACATGCTGATTGATGTTTTGTCAGTACCACCTTTGCTTTACTTGGAAAGACTGTGAATATACACAGGTCAGTGTGACCTATTTCCATGAATGACAGAATCGCTTTTGACGAGACGGTGAAAGAAAGTCATAACTTTTGAATGTATGGCATAGTTAAATCGCAGCTCAGTCATTACGTAACTAGGAAAAATAGATTTCCTATATACGTCATTCCCCAACAATCTCACAGTACATCATGCCAAACTAGATTATTGTGGGAACGGCAAGTGTTGGGGATTAAATTGTCTTTGTTTGCAGCCACGTTAGTCACACTCAGCCACGTGATATAAATTGTCTTTATGTTTGCAGCTACGTTAGTCGCATTCAGTCAGGTTATATAAATTGTCTGTATGTCTGCAGCCGCGTTACTCGCACTCAGTCACATTATATAAATTGTCTATGTTTGCAGTCATGCTAGCCGCACTCTGTCACGTGATATAAATATTGTCGTGTGTTTAACAATTTGGTATGCGATTGCATGGTTTACTATCAGCCTATGGTCATGTGATTAAATCACGTCCTAAACTACAGTGTATTTCATGTGGTAATTCAGATAGTAATTCTTATGATCATCAGAATTTCCAAAATGATATATGTAAAAATCTATTGGCCACCGAATTTCTGTTAAACTAGTGTTTTTAATGTATCACATGCACATGCTTTCGTTAGAAACGATTTTACTAGATGATATGTGCTCAACATTTACAGGTATCGTCACATTTCACTTTATTGTATACGTAAAAGTACGTTTTCCCTGATCCTGTTCTAAAGGACAGTGGTAAAGGTCAAAGGTTATATAGTTTTGTTGATATAATATCCATTTAAACTCACACCAAATACGCTTGTATATTTTTAGTCATACACGTATTTTGAGTGGTGCATATGCTTATATACGACTATGTATGTATCATTACACTATTCTGCGGCTGTAGTTGTTGAAACCTCCTAAAGCTGCAATCAGTCCTTCGAATTTAACCAATGTGTCTTGCCTCAGCCAAAATCTTTAGCTTCGTCAGGTCAATTCTTGACTGCGTATACCGAGTCCTGCTCTCCTGACGTCACCTCGCAGCACACTTAACACATTTATACAATGACGTCATCTCCTGGCTTTGCATTTGCTGACTCCCAGTAGGGAAAATTCCAAGCCTCTCTGTGCTGATGAGTCTTCTGACATCCTTAGCACATGGTCAAACATGGGCCATCTTTGCTGGTTGATATTTATGGGCTGGGCGATGTATCACATACCGTGTATAGTGCATCGTTGGAAATTATACTCTCTGCCAACCAGTGCCCAGTGAGGGTGTGGATGTGTTTGCAGTGGCAGGCATTACGTTTATCTAAGTCTGCCTTTGGAGCTGCCCATCTGTTACAGTTATAGAGCATCACGGATACGCAAGCTGTGTTGTATAAAAACAGTCTTTTCGTCACGTGCATCTTTGATCTATGAATACATATTTTCCAGAAGGACTGGAAAGCTATGTCCGCGGGGCACAGCATGCATCAATGCCAGCAGTACTGCCTAGCAGTGAGCCCCGGATTTTACTTTTCCTCCATGGTTCCATGCCACCAAGTAGATCATTATTTTCCATAGTTTTATGCTTTGTCAATAGGTATATGTGGGTCTGTTTTCGATTCATTCACAAAGAGGTTTTCAATCTTTAGCTTGCTTGCATCTATAGGGAATAGTACATCAAGGGGGTTCTTTTCCCCATCTAAGAAATCCACCTCGTCGGCATACTCCATCTTTAGCGGCATACCCAGTATGGACAATGGGGGGGGGGGGGGTGGGCTTGTGGAATTTTACTGCAAAGATTCCAATGCAGCAGGCAAAAAGCACGGGGATAGTCCATATCCCTGTGGGGAGCCGATTGTCTCAAACCTTGCAGACGTTGCCGTCTTGACCCATACTCTGAGATTGGAGTTTGCAAGCTGTAGTCTCAGTAGTCGCAGCTCATCTTCATTGCAACTGGCGTGTTGCAGTACATTTAGGATCATTGAGCATTTAATTGTGTCGAAGGACTGTGACATGTCAATGCCCATTTTGTAGAAAGCCCAGTACTTTGACATGACTACTGACTTAAGCCCATAGAATGTCTGCCCAGCTGCGTCCACGTTAAAGCCACTTTGAAATGATCCAGTGAAGTTATCGATCTTGTCTTTGATGGGGCATAGTACAGTGAGCCGCAAATTATCTGGGGGACCACGTGGCTCCTTGAGATTACGCAGTGTGATAAGGGTGCCAAGGCCTACGGCATCGATGGGAAAGTGGTGCATAATGGCTGAATTAATTAGGTGCGTGATCGAATTTGAGATAATGCCCCTTGCCTAACTGAATTGTCCATTGCTTATGCCATCAAATATGTATGCACGTCCTGTGTCTTCTCAACTTCTGCTGTTTTATTTATGTTAGTAATTACCTAGGGTCAGTTGAAAGAGCAGTGTAATGCGTATTTCCGCAAGCGAAACAATGAGTATAAAATTAGCTTAAATAAACTAAATTCGTTTATATGTAGAGCTTAACATTGAGAATAAGTTCTACTTTTATTAATAGGTAAATTTTCTCATTTCTCCATTTAATCTTTGTCTTTGTAAATATAAGACAAAATATTTTATTGGTGGGTGCATGTGACGACTATTGCTATCATATGATCGCACATCGCCTGATATCTACTTCCTCCCTGAACCAAAGAAAGGAGCTGCTCTCAAATCTATCAGTGTCAATTCAAGCAGGCATGTACCAGGAAATAACGTCTACAAAAATATCCTTGTTGTACATGTTTCCCATGGGCGCGATAAAACGTCCACAGTATTTGGAATATGTAAAGTAGCCAGTCTGAAGCTCATCATCGACAACAAGTTATTCAAGGTCCTGGCCAAAAATAATCGGAAGTGCGCAACTATCGAAGGACGAGGTCATCGCGGCTGGTGAGAAGGCTTTGGTCATTTTGCACAGAGCATCACAGAATGACCATCTGGACACAATGAGGTATCTGAGAATCCAGGAGCCTGTTACCATCAGCAAAAGGGCCATCCACTCAAACATGTTGCCACCAACATCTGCGCCGATGAAGTATCACAGCCTTCGAAGATTCCGTCAGCTACAACAGTGGAAGCCGAGGAATATGGCTGGTTAAGTTCTGAAGAAAAATGACTCGAGTACCCTCGGGCTTAGTCCATGACCCGCAGTCCCTTCTCGAATTAGTGAGGTTTGCAATCATCGAACCTCAGTGGCAAATGTTTGGTTGTGACGTCATAGATTGGTCATGGGGTGCAGAAGACATAATTATTTGGTAGATTGGGGACGTGTTTATATCTTCTCGTAATACATTTATGTGGTATAAAATGAACCAAGATATATGGCACATTATACTCGATTGGCGGACATCTTGAATTCAACATGTTCCACTCAAAAGATTTTATTTCTCTGACATAAATACAGAAATTAAAGGTGGCTTCATTACTGTTGCGATTAGCGGCGGGTGAATGTAGAAATAGTCTGCAAACATCAGTGCATTTTTCGGTAGATTAGGTGCATGTTTCTATCTACTCATAGTACATTTATGTTGTCTAAAATGAACCGTTCTTGAGATATATGCCAAATTATACTCGATTATCGGCCATATTGGCAGCCATCTTGAATTCAACATCCTCCACTCAAAAGATTTTATTAGAGATTTTTTATATATCACATAGGGGATCATACTGAACAGATTCAATTAGTGGCAGGTTTTGTCAAATCTGTGTTAGTTTGACTGGACTAAGTGGGTCGTTATAAAGGGATTGTAGAGGCAGAGGAGTTTGTCCTCGCTTGTATGGTGTGCCAGACGTGGAAGGTGGAGTTGATAAAGGCAGACACGATGCATCTGCCAAAGGAAAGAAACCTTTGGAAATATTACCAATAACCAAGGATGTCCTATGCCTGAATTGGAAATGGTCATTCAAATGTACAGGTAATGATAGGGCTACGTGGAGACTCGCCAACTATGATCATGGAGACACCGTCATTAGGCGGTGAATGGACAAATGGGCAATATAGGTATCATCTTAATTATTGTTTGTAAGTTATCCATAACCTAATTATGATTTTTTGTCATTTAAGATTAATGGGGAGGTTAATATAATGTCCTATGTTTTAAAGACACTGGTGTTATAGATTCCAAAGCTATGTAGAACTAATATGTGCTTAACCAACATGTACACACGTGCGCATACATGCATACATGCACGCACCTACCTAGCGCCATCTCAACGCATAAAGTAACAGTCGAGATATGAATCCATACAAAATTGTAGTAATCACAATGAGGGAAAGCTACAATGTGCTTAGCCTAGTTGAAGCACTGGAAAACACCAAGTGAATTTGGAATATTTCAGAACATCTAGAATTATTGTAGAATATAACTGTGTCTATGACATCTTGCTTTAGTATAATTTAACAAGTTTTGTTGTTGACACACTGCATATTTACAATAACGAAATTCATTAGTACAGCAATAGTTGATGTATTTCCAACTCGATAAAAAGTTGTTATCCGAAAAATACATTTTACTGCATATAATAAAGAAAAACAAGGTTTTGAGAAAAACGCAATTATATGCTTGTAATTTGTAAGTATTATCATTTAAATCTCGATATACGATGATGGATTGTGGTGTTATTTTTACACAAATATGTTGGATCATTAGGTTTCCTGAAAGCCCTCGTGAAATAGATTACTGGACTTTAAAAATAATTTGTGTCATTTTTAAACCCATTCTGTTCAGAATGTCCGGAGAAATGCAAAATTGAGATTGGCATCCGGTATATCGTATATTCTGTCTAACTAGAACCACCATGGCTGCAGGGTGAACATAATAGTCGGCCGGCCAACTTGCTGAAATGTGGTCACAAATGTTTTGATGGCATTTCTTGTGACAATATCTAACAAAAAATGCCATCAACACTTTTAAGCACAATTGAACAAGTTGGCAGGCCGACTATTATGTTCACCCTACTAGGATGGATGTGCTAGTTAGACAAAATATACGATATACAATACCAGATCTTTTGTCCTTAGGCAAATTACAATGCAACACATTTGCCAGAACGGTACATGTTTAATATAGTAGACACCCGGTGTTATATAAATCAGTCCGAATGTAGGTATTACGAGGAACTGGTTCGTAAAATTAGTAACGGATTGCTTCACATTCTGGCGTTTCCCTCCATAAATATAACACAACAAATAACAGATGTCTGCACAAGGTCAAGAAAATATATGCGTTCACATTACGTGTAGCTTAAGATCCCCGTGGGCTTGTTTGTATCAATCAGCGACCGTGCATTATCAATTCATTGAGAACTAAGTTATGTCGTGATAATGTCCTAAGATGGCATCAAAAGAAACTAGCAGACACAAATAACGTCGCAATTGGATGCCATTTTGACAAGGCTAACTACCATATAGCAATGAGCTGCAGATGCCATTATTCTGAATGTAGCTCGCTAATGTCGCTAATGTCGGAGCTCTTCTCATGGAAATGGTTCACACAAGGGATGGAAGTGGCGGTCTATTGCATTAATGACCAATCACAGTAGTTGGGTGGACGTGCTATTTACATTCGTGAAATCAAATAAAGCAATGCAGAACATAAAATAGTCGTAGACTAGTGTTCGATTTTAAAATCGCGCTGCTTCTGTAGTTTGGTTAAATTTTAGTAAATGACATTTAGTCAGTAATACTACTAAGAAGGGAAAACGTTATCACGCAATGTGGAACCGAATGAGAACCTAATGTGATCTAGCATAATTGATGCCCTTTCAGGTTACAACATTGACATCTATTAAATTGACGTCTATTAATATACATATCAACACATTTCAAACATCACGTTAAAGGCAAGAGGTACCAAACTTTACGTAGACTATGATGAAGGGCTGGAGTTCAGAATATGTCAAGGAGACTGTACCAGATCTGGAATTAGCTCATTTATACGAGATCTAATGCCGCCGCCATGGAAACGACAGTGCCCATTACCAATACTATTCTGCACTAATGTCGGGAATAACAGAATGACATCAAAACTAACTATGACATAAAGCATATTCTAGAATAGTTATTTTAGAAGTGCTCTACGAGAACAATGAAATAAGGTAATTAGATTAATAGTGCTTGGTTCCTTTTGTCATCGCGTGCTGCTGAATGACACCAATAGGAACGTGTACCATTTAGTAAGCAGTTTTATTCATCTGAAGCTGAGGAAACATGATTGGATACAAGTATATGCGTTCGCTGGATATTGAACTTAATATAGAGAGATGACAGGATAATATACAGACGACTAGCATAGCACAACGATGGAATGGAGTAGGACGACCACGGCATAGAATCGACTGTACATGCTGTTGTTATTACCACGATTGATGGGATTCAAAATCGTGTAATCATTCTAATCATATAAAAGCATAAGTGACAGTTGGCTAATGGTACAAACGAGTTCCTGAACCGTAGAGCATTGGAAATCTATGCACTATGTGTTTAGATCCATGTTTTCTTGCAACCTCAAAGTCCATCGTCTACAAGTATCTAACTATCCAACAGATGCACGAATGATGAAGATAAATAAGAACGATCTAACAGTAAGAAAACAATAGAAATAAATGTGATTCTACATACATTAATTATAAATATGCCGAAATAATAAATTAATTCATCAATAACAAATGGCATTATTTTCTTGAGCATGACTCTCTGGCTTTCAAAATCACGATGCAATTATCAAAAGAGATGATCACCTTTAAAACATCCATACAGACCATGGCGTTTACCTAAAGCAGTAAATGGCTTAATAAAGACAAATCAGGGAAGATATGTTGAAGCCACGATCCACAGTATCGGTCTACTAATCTGTGGTTATGAAGCATTTGTAATCCTGTAATTTCAACAAAAGTAAAATAAATTCCTCATGATATGAAGCTGATATTTGGTCGTTATTATAATATAAGCACTCGGAAGGCAGATCTTGGTAGCATGTGCTGAGAACAGGAATAAGGAGCGCAGAGCCACACAAAGAGGACATATGATATCAGCGAATATGATAAGACATTGTGAACCGGTGTACAAAGGTTACTCAGAAGAATATTCTTCTGACGCGGAGAACCTAGAACCTGGTTATAAATCTTCAATGTTTAGGTAGTTGTGACAATTAGGTGCATTCATGACATTACATAATACATAGAGTCTATGGCAGATTACTGGAGGTTATTGACTATTTGAGAGGGGCATTCGAGGAATAAGCTGCGCCAACACCTAGCTCTACACATGTTAAAATAATAAATTGATAAATCTAATGTTCAATTAGATAATTTCGCTGGAGAAGAATGTTAAATGAGTACAAACGATATCAGTTTAATGGGTATATTTTCTAATGAATACATTGACATGTCGGATTATAGTCAGACTATGATGATGATAATGATGATGACGGTGATGATGATGATGATTTCTTCAACCTTCTCCACCACGTGTTGTCCACTGCGAGAGGAATAAGCTCCTTTAGGGCATTTCCCGACTTTATACTACTAAATATCTGCTAAGGATAACGTACAATAATACTAAATATTGAACATAAGGATACATATCAGAAGTCATGCGGCAGTAATTTTGTAATTATAAAAACAGAAACATCCATTTCAGGTATTGTGCAGTAAGGTCTAACAAGCGCAGTGACCTATGTTGCACTGCAACATACGTTGCAGGAACTACAAACATGCACGGATGAGTCTGCCTAATGTTACAATCAAGGTTTTGTGGCTACCCAGTACCGTGTATGGCCAGAATTATCACACGCTCTTTGCATGCTGTCAATCAAAGATGAGAACGAAACTTGCATTGTGTTGGCCCATTCCTCTGTTAAGGTCTGCCCATGCTCCTGGAGGCTGGTGGGTTGGACTGGTCGAGCTGAAATGGATGTCTGCAATGCATGCCCAGTCGGATTCAAGACTGGAGACCGAGCTGACCATTCCATGTACTCGATACCAACCACACCACTCCCACCCTCCAGGTAGCGGATAACCACCCATGTTCTGTAGTGTGCATTCGTGCATTAATGCCAATCAGAATGAACTCTCACCCTAATGCACTGGCCTAGAGCCGGACAAAGTGATGGCGATTGTCATCCCCATACCTCACACCAGTCAAAAAGCTGGAGCATTCTGGATGCATTAGAGGTATGTATGGCCACCGGTACTAATGCCACTCCACTCAGTATCAGAACCTCGACCATTGCAGTATATTCCATATTGGCTTCATCAAATCTCACGCCCATTGTGAAAATACAACGCATCTGTGAATAAGACAACGTTCCATTGAGCAGGCGTCCAGTTGAATCGTTCGCTGTTCCATTTCAGTCTTGGCTGGCAATGCCCCTCATTCAAGGGTACCACCACAGCAGGTGTGTTGGCCCTCCTGGCATGCAATCTGTTTCCAACAGTCTAGGTGGATTATCGTCAATCCCGTACCGGATCAAATATTATTACGCAATACTGTGGCATTGGTGGCAGAGATGATAAGGAACCTGTTTTGGTTGTATGGTAACTCTCACACGTCCGGGGTACGCACGTATGACCGCACATACGAACACAGACAGACCGACAGACAAGCAGACAGGCAGGGATGGAGGGAGGCTGGCAGGCAGGCAGACCGGCAGGCAGGCAGGCAGGTAGGCAGGCAGGCGGGCAGTTAGGCAGGCAGGCAGGCAGGCACGTCACGAGACTAATTAATCTGACTCGGAGTTGATAAGCTTCCACCGAAACAAAAGCAGCAGGAAATAGCAAACCATCGCCCTTTTATTTTTTTTTCAATTGGCGTGTTCCTATTTTCGGATTACAAACAAAGTTTACCGGTCCAAATGTACTTGTGACAAAGTCGGATAAGTGATTTACAAGATAAAGCTACCAACGCATAGCAACATACCAGGGGCGAAGAAAGAAATCTAAGCTAGTAGGTGGGGCTTAAATTGCCGATGGTCTGAGATGGGCTGTACGCTCATATGGCCGATGTCCTCTTTATAGACTTGAAAAATCAGAGGCGCTGAGAAGCCATTTCCTGTATTCTGAGTGACAAACCACACACTTTCTCTATTTCCTAGCCATAGCTATGTTTTACAGCTTAAATTATCCAAATTTGAGAGGTCACATGGCATCGGCTAAGCCCATCCACCCACCGCTGTTCTGCCGCTTTTGTAAGAGACAAGCACGCGGACTTTCGATAGACGTATTGACAAACAGATTGACATACAGGCTGATGGACGAACGAACCATTGGGGTGTATGGAGAGACACAAAGGCGGACATTCACAAATTGGTCATTATCTTCAAAATGTGAAAGATGATTGTAAATACATGGATTTCAAAATTGAAAAGTTATGCCAGACTTCCTCATACTACAAATGTTCTAGGTATCAACAAATGTTGACACCAATGACATGATATGTACAAGCTCTACGAAAAACTTGTGACAGTTGCAAAGCTTTCATCAGCCGAGTTCAGTGTGATGTCATATGGCTGTTTGCCTGTTCCTTTAATACTGGAGTGGTTGGGTGGGTGGATGATGATCGGTTCGCAAGCCTTGATTTGAGATAGCAAGATGGAAATAAATATTGTGCAACTGTCTTTGTTTGGGATGATTGACTTCATCTAGCTCGTTGTGTTTGGGTTGAATGGCATCATCTATCAGGCAAAGTTTGAAATGATTGACGTCGTGCAGCATGACATGTTTGTGATGAATGACGTCATCTAACATGCTATGCATGGGATGACTGGCGTCATCTAGCTTGCTATGTGTGGGATGAATGACGTCATCTAGCATGTTATGTTTGGGATGAATGGCGTCATCTAGATTGCTATGTGTGGGATGAATGACGTCATCTAGCATGTTATGTTTGGGATGAATGGCGTCATCTAGCTTGCTATGTGTGGGATGAATGACGTCATCTAGCATGTTACGTTTGGGATGAATGACGTCATATATCATGTTATGTTTGGGATGAATGACGTCATCAAGCTTGTTGTGTTTCCGATGAATGACGCCATCTAGCATGCGTTGTTTGAAATGATTGACGTCGAACAGCATGAAACATTTGGGAGGAATTGTATTGACGTCATTTAGATTGTTGTATTTGGGTATGATTGACGTCATCTAGCCTGTTATCTTTGGTATAAATGACGCCCTCTAGCATGCCATGTTTGGTATTAATAACGTCATCTAGCATGCTATGTTGGTAAGGAATGACGTCCGCTAGCATGCTATGCTTGAGATTATTGACGTCATCTAGCATGTTATATGTGGTATTAATGACGTCATCTAGCAAGATAGGTTTGATATTAGTGACGGCTATGTTTGAGATTATTGACGTCATCTAGCACGCTATGTTTTGGTACTAATGACGTCATCTAGCATGCTGTGTTTGAGATTAGTGACGCCATCTAGCACGCTATGTTTGAGATTAGTGACGCAATCTAGCACGCTATGCTTGCGATTAGTGACATCATCTAGCATGCTATGTTTGAGACTATTGACGCCATCTAGCATGCTATGTTTAGCATTAATGACGTCATCTATCATGATATGATTGAGATTATTGACATCATCAAGCACGCCATGTTTGAGATTAGTGACGTCATCTAGCACGCTATGTTTATGATGAATGACGTCATCTATCATGATATTTTAGGAATGAATGACGTCATCTATTATACCTTGTTTGAAATGGTTGATGTCAGAAAGCCTGCCTAAATTAGGATGATTATATGTACGACGATAACCTTGGACACATAAATGTAGCACATTGATTTACAACACTCATATGCCATTAGATATATGAGACACATCGACCATAATTGAAACCGTGTTCAATAATCGCATTGCTTAAGAGCTGTTTCAACATCAGAAATTATTTTCAAATCTATCGTATGTCTACGACCTCGAGTCTGAGCTATACGTTATATCGATCAGGGGTCAACGTCCTAATACTGGCCTTATCTGTGTAGCTTAGTTTGCTACCATGCATCACGAGGCAAAATTTAGCAAATACCACGAGGTCAATTAAGTTAGAGAATGAAACATTTAGCAAATCACAAACACTTGTTACAAATATTGATGCCATTGCATCAAAGTAAGCGTGACACACAAAATGAGCAGTCAGATGATAGTAATTTAGTGTATTTCAATGATGATTGCAAAATATGGCACCGGCACTGGCCACACGCTCTCCCTGTATTATCGCATCACGGCCTTCCTCATCACGCGTGTGGCATTCATCCATTGTGATAAAGCCGTGATATGAAGGAATAATCGCTGGGATCGAGGTAATTATACAGTGTATGGGTGGAGTGTTTTGTGGCTTGAAGTTTCGTTAATACAATGAGTAATGTCAAAATTGTCAGCAGCTTACATGAGTGATGGATTATTGAAGCGCTGGTAACATGTGTGCGTGATGCCTCCATACCTGCGTTCTTATGCCAAAGCACACGTACGTGTTTGCCTGTGATAACCTGCTGATTATTCACAGTGTTTGACTTTTGATGGCCATAATGGCTGGCGATCAAGATGTCGTGTGATATAGGAGGTATGCTGATAGGGGTCCATTATTAGAAGGCAGATACTATCACCATACATGTGCCCTCAGCCAGACTAAGTGAGATTAATGCAGACTAATCACTAATCATTGGCACTGATCGAGGATTGGCCTGTGATTAAATGGTCGCTCAACTGCTTAGAATGCACTTTTGGCATTTAAACCGTAACAGTCTCTCAATATTTAACTTCAATATATGTTAATCTGCACGTGATATGGATTCATAAACCTAAATGACACCAATGACCTGACAATAATATCAGCCGAGACATATAATTACATCCCTATAATTACATCTTTCCCAGTTGCATTCAATTTTGCAATTTCCTTAAAACTCTGTGTGTGTGCGTGAACGAAATGCCATTATTCTCTAGCGACGCGTGTATGGAAAACATATATCCCTTTAAACCTTTCCATGGCAAAGTTGGCCAAATCAGACTCCTGTAGTGGTTTTGAGAAATGTTCACTTGCTGTCCTGGAGACACTGCTTTTGAAAATTTACCACTGGAAGTAATGGCCCAATAACCAGGTGGTCATTCCTTTTTAATTATTTGGCCTGCAAATGGACATTCAATAATGAAAGTGTTTGATATTCCGACAAAATGTAGCCATTAAAGAGCTAAGTGGCATCACTGATAGTTGAGCTCTCTGTGAAAACAATAGTTTGCTACAACCTCATATGCAAGATGAATCCCACTAAACACCACACTCGTGAGAACTGATGACATGTAAATTGGCATATGAGTAGCGCTCATCGTACTGAACCAGAATTCTCATTGGAACCTGGAACTACATATCAAAATCTCGACGGTCATCAATATTAGATATTAGGGACAAACGAGTTTATGCTTAGGCATACTTTGCGCCAGTAGTAGTTCAAAAGAAACCTCATTTAGCAACGCCGTCCGTTTGTGTCTTCCGTAAGTGGAAGCCATTGTTTCTTGTGTGGCGCGGGATGTGATATTTGATACAGATATACCCAGTATTAGTCACATCTCTTGTATGGCGCGTGATGTGATATTTGATACAGATATAGTCATTGAAGTCCTGGGCAGATTTCAGAAGAAAAATATTAGTTATGCTAAGACATGTGTGTGATTCTAGAAAGAATAATATCCATCTGTCCGTGATTCACCATTCAACAGTGCCATCCTGAGAAAATCACTCACATATATGGTTTACCAATATGGGTCTAAGCAATTGTTTACAGAGACACTGAGTCCTGAGACTTTTTGGTAATATATCTCTAAGCTACTTGAATGCAATATTGCTAACACGAGCCAGAAATTGAACTAATTCATGTGACAATTCTCAGTGTATGTAACCTTGGTGACAAACAATTGACAGTGTATATCTTTATCGCTTAATATGATCGATTTACTATTCTACAGAGAATATGTATTTATATTTATGCATATATATATATATATATATATATATATATATATATATATATATATATATATATATATATATATATATATATATATATTGTTCTCTTAGAGATAACACGTTTTATGTGTTCAGTTCTTGGACAAAATAATTATGTACGTAAATTCGCTAGAAGTTGTTTATTGTACACTAATGGTTCAAGGGAAATTTGCAAAAATGTTACTTTCAAGCTTTATACTGAATGCGGTAAGATAATGTAACTTTTATTAATTTGAGACAAGATCATAGTCCATATGGAACTCGCCGATTAAAAAATGCACAAATAAAGGCAATAACTTTAAACTCCATGCAATTGACGGAAAATATGTGCGTGATGTTTCATCTTTGCATTGCATATTTTATATTCAAGGACATTACAGCAGTTCATATTTAAAATAGGGTTTTGCCATTGCATTTTCGTTGTTTATTTATAATATTTATTTATCGCACATCTTGCTTGTTCATGTTAGCTCTGCAAGAAACAGCAGGGCTTTCAGGGGCGGTGTCGCCAAAATATAAACCCGCCTATATTTTACTGACCCTATAATGGCATATATCTGGTCATATTTAGAAATCACTGGGATAAGGCTTAGCCATTGCATTTTCCTTGTTTATTTATACTATTTATTTATCACACATCTTGCTTGTTCATGTAAACTCTGCATAACCAATTCTGTACCAGCCACTTAGTAGCTATGTGTACTATTTATGCTTACCCTGTCTCTTGTTTTGAGCCAGCCATTCACTAACTGAATTTGACTTATCTGATGCCTATGGCGTATTAGTCCCCTACCGGTAAAACTGGGGGACTATAGATTTGCACTCCGTCTGTCTGTCTGTCTGTCCGTCCGTCCGTCTGTCGCAGTTGGGTTTCCTGACTTTTTTCCGCAGTCCTTCAAGGTATTCAACTGAGAATTGGTATATTGCCTTGTTATGAGAAGCTACAGGCCAAGTTCGAGTTTCAGGCGTATGCGTAAATATTTGATGGAGGTATGCCCCCTTTCGACTTAAGAAATGCAAAAAATATCAGCTTCCCGCACTTTTTTTCGTACTCCTTCAAGATATTTAAGCGAAAATCAGTGCATCGCTTTAATATAAAGAGTTACAGAGTACTTTCTAGTTTCAGACATTTTCGTAAATTTTTCATGGAGTTATGCCCCTTTTCGACTTATGCAATACAAAAGATATTAGTTTTCCGCACGTTTTTTCGCAGTCTTTCAAGATATTCAACTGAGAATTGCTACGTTGCTTTGTTATGAGAAAGTACAGAGTGAGTTCGAGTTTCAGGCCTATGTGTAAATTTGTGATGGAGCTATGCCCCCTTTCGTCATATGAAATACGAAAATTATTAGTTTTCCGCCCTTTTTCACGCAGTCTTTCAAGATATTCAACTGAGAATTGGTACATTATTTTATTATGAGAAAGTACAGACCAAGTTCGAGTTTCAGGCGTTTACCTCATTTTTTATGGAGTTATGCCGCCTTTCGACTTATGAAATACAAACATATCAGCTTTCAATACTCTTTGCTTCTCCTTCACCATATATAACTGAGACTTGGTTTATTGCTATGTTATGAGAAGTTACAGATCAAGTCCGAGTTTCAGCTGCTTTTGACAATTTGTAATGAAATTTTTGACTGTCAATCTCTAAATATTTATATCACCAAGTAGGGGACATGTATTGCAAAGCAATACTTACAGAATGCTTGTTTTTCGTCATCTAATGTTGTTATGCTTCTCTACGTCATTTGTCCGTCATCTGTTAACCCCTAAATTAGCAAGCTCTGATTTTAGAAATATTGTTCCAGTCATCATTTAATCATTCCAATTGGTGTTCATTTTGAAAGCATAGCCTCTGTGGACTCATGCTGTGTAATACAGCACCAACCTTCAGTGGCATTGTTTCCAAAGTATACACCAACTGACTGACCTTGTACCAATATATAGCTTGATAAAAATGGAAGTTAGGTTTAAACCAATGCAATTGCTTTACTTATTTAATTCTGTGTATGCTTACTCTGCATAACTTACATTGTGCCAGCCACACAGTAGTAACCCGTGCAGTTTTCCACCAACCAATATCCCTGGGATTAATGAGACCACTAATTTCTTAACTACATTATTTTTTTGCCTCCAACTGATGTCTGTTTTGTAGATAGGGCTTCTGTAAGTTCCTGTTGTAAGAAACAGCATGGCTTTCAGGGGCAGTGTCTCCAAAATATAAACTAGCCTATATTTTACTGACCCTATAATGGTCTATCGCAGTTCATAATTAGAAACAACTGACATAAGGCTTAGCCATTGCATTTTCCTTGTTTACTTATAATATTTATTTTGCTTGTTCATGTTTACTCTACCTAACTTATTTTGTACCTGCCACATAGTAGCTATGTGTGCTTTGTATGCTTACTTTGTGTCTCTTACTTTGAGCCAGCCATTCACTAACTGAATTTGACTTATCTGATACCTATAGCCTATTTTCTTCATCTAATCGTGCTATGCTTCTCTACGTTGTTTGTCCGTCATCCATTAACCCCTAAATTGACATCCTATGATTTCTGTTCAAAGGCATAACAAACATAGCCCTCCTAAATTATCATCCCATTGCCAAACTGAGGAAACTTATGTAGCCATTTGTTTGTTCGTATGTCCACTTGTCTGTCTCCTTTATATTGTTGTATGTGATGTCCTCAACAACAAAATCCACTCATTACTCCCTCCAGAGACTATGACGACAACAATGACTACATGCTCACAATCCTAGATATAGACCAAGACTACAATCACAGTATCTTACAAGATGCGCTTGCTAATCAATTAAAACTTAATAAACGCTATGATAACTGTTTGCCAGATAACCATTCCGACATAGAAGAAATCAAATATCCTTTACCAGAATGTAATTACATTCTCCAATTACAATTCAATGAAAATAGTATTAAGAGTGTTAATGAAATTACAACCTTTTCATTAATTCACTGTAATATGAGTTCTATTATGAAGAACATCGACAAAGTAACCACTTTTGTAGACACAAACTCGCAGGAATTTGATCTTGTTAGAATTCCCGAGACATGGATAAAAGCTAACTCACCGGTTGACCTACTAAATAAAGAGCACTATAATTTCATAGAAAAGCACAGACAAGAACAAGTAGGAGGTGCAGAGGCATCTACATAAAATAAAACTTACAGTATACTATAAGGAAGGATCTAGCGATGGTGGAGAATACATAAACGCCTTTGACATTGAGATGCCAATGAGCAAAGCGAAAAATAAAGTTGTGGCAGGTATTTGCAGTTCTCCCAGGTGTGACAAGGAGAAATTTGTCAAAGCGCTAGATAAAATTTTACAAAAAATTCACAATGAAACTAAAATAGGTTACATTATGTGAGACTTCAACATTGATTTACTAAAAGAAAATTGCTTTCATACACACATTTTCGCAATTTATTAGGAGCCTATGTCTTCTATCAATTTATTACCAAACCAACCAGACTTACAACAGCTACCATCATCGATAACTTCCTCACGAATGGTACTGTTGATAAAAACCGAAGATAGCTATCTTCATTACGGAAATATCTGATCATTCACCGATATACTAGTTGAAAAAAGAAGATGCCAAGCAAAAAAACATTCTTAAAAGAGAACATAATTTGTCGAGATTTTGGAAAAGAAAATATTGTTGAATGCAAAACCATTATGGCTAATAGAAACTGCAATGACATTATTAGCTGTTAATCATGTGAAGATGCCTACAAATTCCATACTATATGAACTGATCTTTATGAAAGCACTTTTCCACTAAAAAAGACTAAACAATTTAAGCGAAACCCCACAAAGCCACGGTTAAGGCGGCGATTGAGAGTTACATGTCATAAGAAGAACAATCTTGATCAAAATTGTATTAAACCCTCTACAGAGCACAATGAAACACAATATAAACATTATAGGAATAAATTAAACCAAATGATTCGAACAGCAAAAATAAACCATTTTCATAGCAGATTTGACCACCAGACAAATAACATGGAAATTGATTAAATCATTATTAAATAAACAAAACAGTAAATCAGAAACCTCAACATGTATCTAGAATAACAATGTTGTAACCGAAAAGGAAGAAATAGCAACAAAATTTAATAAATATTTTATTAACATTGGTCCCAAATTATCGAAAGTATACATGACTATTTAACAGGCAGCTATCAATCTTCAATTTGTATAAACCCTACTAACACAGAAGAGATTTCTAATCTACTAATGCAAATTAATACCAATAAAAGTGTAGGTATTGATAACTTTAAATGGAGTTTCTTTGAAAATTATCTAACAGAGATACTAATTCCTTTAACCCACATATCCAATCTGTCCCTGTGGCAGAGGGTCTTTCCATCACTGTTAAAAATAGCACGTGTGACACCACTATGCAAAGATAAAGACTCCTCTGACCTCACTAACTATCGACCCATCTCAGTACTTTCACTGTTTTCAAAACTTTTGGAGAGACTTATCTATAATAGATTAATGAATTATCTAAATATGTACTCAATAATATATGAGGCACAATATGGCTTTGCTGAAAAACATTCCACAATCCTGGCCCTCATTGACATGCTGGAAAAGATCTCGAACACATCTTTGGGATTTTCTTCGACCTTTCGAAAGCTTTCGACACAATTGATCGTGACATCTTAATACAAATATCTTACTATGGAGTAAGATTAAATTGGCTAAAAAGTTAATTAAGCGATAGGGTACAACGTATACCATACAAAGGAGTTTGCTCTAGTAAAGAAAAGCTGGTTTGGTGTGTTCCCCAAGGATAAATACTTGGTCTTCACTCTTGTTTTTACTCTATATGAATGAGTTACCTACTGTCTGCAACCACCTCTCACTAATATTGTTCGCAGATGATACTAATGCTTTTGCCACCATAATGATATAGACACGTTGTACAAAAATGTAAATGAAGAAATGGTAAAAGTAATACATTGGTTCAAAATAAACAAATTATCATTAAATGTTTATAAAACTAACTATATGCATAATACAAAACCAAAACCAAAACTCAATTTAATAACAGAAATTCACTCATATAACACGAGAACATGTCACAATCTACATATATCATATAACAGAATGGAATTGTCCAAATCTAATCCCCCTATGCAAGCCATACAACTATGGAACAATACAGACATAACCTTACGCACACAAATCTTTACACAAAATTCTTTTAAGAAGACCATTTCAATTTCAACACAACCTCACAGAAAAAACCCTAATCCTTTGGCATTTTTGGTTCTGTGTTTGTGTTAAAGGGTTCTGTTAGGCAAATCCCCCATGGTCCTGTCCTTAACCTCAGCATATCCAGGTATCATAGCAAGTACAGTGCAGCTCTTGGGTGAGTGGACATGCCTCCAAAACAGAAATAGAACATGCTAGTTAAAACAATTTGAACACCATGTAAGAACTGTTCTAGCAAGTGTTTTGACGTTGTTGGAGTGGAAGATATTGTTGCCTTTAAGGCACTTCTATCTTCCAATCCAATTGTGTCGGGAATACTCAACGACACAGTTCATAATACTCAGTGAGACGTTTTACTTTGTTTGGGTGACGTGTTAGCTTATCTCTGAGTTGCACGGTATTGGTGTACATTTAAAAAAGTCATAGCAACGATATACATTTTATCCTAATACATGTAGTCATGAAAGTAGGAGAAAAAAGTAATAAAAATGATGCTAACTATAATGTTGATGATAGTGTTGATGATAATATTAATGTTAGTATTGACATATGTTGTAGTTGTTGCTGTTGTTGTTGTTATTAGTATTATTGTTCAGAACAATGATAATAGTAGTGACGGTGGTAATGGTAGTCATAGTGATGATGATGATGATACTAGTGCCAATGTTGATGTATGTTGCCACGTGTTGTAGGTGTTGCTATTATTTTCATTGTTGATAATAATTACTATGGTGACGATAGATGAAGACGAAGTTAATGATAATAGTGATTTCTCTGGTGCCCATCCTGTAACTGATTTCTAAAAATTTCTTGAAATTCATTGAAACACCACTCATCCTCGAGTAATGGCCCGGCTTAAACAAAACGTTAATGAAAGGATTCTCTGATATTATCAGAGCTTCAGCACTTTTCGCAGGAATCTTGATTTATCCAATCTTGTTGAGGTCCATCTTGCACTTTCTGAAAATCCTCTAAAACGTATCTCCTAAATCACTGTCCAAATTTCGCCGCAGGGATCATGCAGTGGTGGGCTACATAGCCTCATCATATTTTAAAGCTCTGAATCAATTAAATGTCTAGTCAATGTTAATCATATTGATGATGATGATTATCATAATAATCATTAATGATAGTAATAGTTGTGATGCTACCTGTAAAATAGCTATAAAATGTTAATAATTATAATAGTGATGATCATGATAATACTGATGGTAATAATAACAATAACAATAACAATAACAATAACAATAACAATAATAATAATAACTGAATCAGGAAGGTCCCCCCCCCCACACCAAACCCTTCTCTACCCACAACGCGGTGAGTAGAACGCATATTAAATAAATACTGTATACTTCGATTCAATGCATCAACCAATTGTTGTGGAATGTTAATGTTTTGGTAGTATGTCTGTATATGTTATAATGTTGACAGTTTGTTATGCTGTTCCTTTGTCTTATATATATATATATATATATATATATATATATATATATATATATATATATATATATATATATATATATATATATATATATATATATATATATACATATATATATATATATATATATATATATATATATATATATATATATATATATATATATATATATATATATATATATATATATATTATACTCTTGTTTTGTTTTATGTATGTGTATGTGAGGGGGTGGGGTGGTCTGCGGTGCATAGACTATACCTCTAGTGGACTCCCTGCATTCACAATATATACTGTAAATAACATTCAGCCAAATAAATGAAGATTCAATTTAAAAAGTTCAATTCAGCATATAAATTGCAAGTAAAATACAAATCGGTTATTGTATCAACGGCACAGTCTCATTCAATTTAGCATAAAATGTCAGAACTGACTAACGATTTCCTTTGTCAGTTGCAGTTATCGAGTTATGTAACTGTTATATCTTATCCGCAACAGTGATAATGTCAGACATCTTTCCAACTGCAGTTTTACCAGTATTTCATTCTACGTCCAGCCTGTCACAGCAAACACATGGTGCTGACTTTAGAGCTCGATCCCATAACTGGGGTGGGCTTGACATTGTCCAGGATACAGACAGGTCCACTTGAAATCAGTACATGTGTTGGTTCTCTGCAACTACATTATCTCATTAAAGGTGCATATTCACACTAAAATGCTTGAAAATAAAAGTGTTAAAACTGTATACTTTTAGAGCCTTAAATTGTGTGCCTCGATGGAATGAAACGAAATAAATCTTAACATAATTATGATTTCACTCCGCGTAAATAAATTTCGTATTTTTAGTTGTGAATTTGAAATCGAGTCACGAGTCCCTAATTCAAATTTACAACTTAAAAAAATTTAATTAGTTTATACGTAATGAAATAATCATATCTTAAGATTTATTTCAATTCATTCCATCTAGACCCATGCTTTAAGCCTCTATAAGTATACAATTTAAACAATTTTATTTTCCGTAATTTTGCCGTGAATATGCACGTTTAAGGGCATATACGCAGCGGATCTTTTTACTTCTCAAGCGCGACACCGCACTACCCAGGAATAACTTGGGTACCAGTGTAAAACCCTGGGATCCATCGCCTTGGACTTCACCTTGTTGGTCTCATCTCCCGTGATGTACGTGCTATCAGAATGTTTCCGTTTCACGCATCACCATCACACCTGTACCATATGACATCTGCGGTGCGCTCCATCAAAGAAACATGAATAACACACACCTTGCTATAAGTGGCCACGGAACACGCGCTTACGCACGTACATACGCGCACACGTGCATAGTACACACAAGCACACGTGTACACATTGATAAACACACAAATACGCACGCACGCACCAAAATTACAGATAACTCATACATTATCTTCAGCGGTGGTTACACTCCTCCTTCAGCCATTCGCTGTCGCTTCTGTTGGTGCCGCCACCAATATATTATAAAACATACCTGTGTCGGTATGCTCACCATGATGTCCACATGTGTCAGCTCTCGATCTGGTCACGTAGACGTCAGGAAATCCAGCCCTATTACATCCGCACTGCTATTGCATGATAGCGAACCTATCTCCCTAAATTGGAGCCGACTTTCTTGCTATGCCCCGCCACATACTAGCTAAGCTCATTCCAATTCTTACAAGTGTCAGAAATTGATTTTTGTACTTCGCCACCTGAATACCCAGGATCCCAACTTCAAACTTAACATACAGGTAGGTTATTGAATATTTTGAAACTAATTTAATTGATGTCCGTTGTTTCCTATAACAGTAACAACTTCCAGTCAAATTACTTACAAAATATACACCAGAATGTGCATTAAATTGCAATTTCATTAAAGAAATACAATTCGTACTTTTTAACAGGCTTTTGGATTTTCACGCTGAAGTTACATCATTATGAGGGTGATGTCAGCTAACATGTGACGTATTTGATTATGACGACAGGTATCTGTGTGACAGATCAGACCCCTCCATATTATCTAGCAATACAGTCGTACTCGCTAGTCGTCAGGTGTATTTTATCTGTTTTGTCCCCTGCTCGCATTCACAATAACGTTATAAATGCTAAATAGCATGGTGCAATTATCCAGCAGATCTAAATGTGCTACGAGTCGTCTATTGAAAGGTCGACAAGCTTTCATCATCTTTTGATTTTTAATTTATCTTTTATGCATATTCACTTTCACAGTATGTGTGTCGTCTGTTTCCTCACAACCATTACCAGCCCCACAGTCTGTAAATAAAACATAATAGGTATCATATTTTTTTTAATTGAAATCTTTGTTATTTTTGCAGATAATATGCTTAAGTGTCTGCGATGTTTCCTTTTATCCCGGGTATGTGGGCATGGGTCTGTCAGTGGGTGCATAATAAAAGTGAATCTCCCGAGGCTGCATTATATACACTTGCTGTTCAGTATGCAGTCTATTACCGTCATCGTGTACTCTATGTATTTGGATTACGGTGACCGAGATAGTGGAACAGTTACTCGAAACATCTCCTCTGTCTCGTGGAATGTCCATTTGTAATCCACGCGAAAATTTACTGCTGGAAAGAGTGAGTCGATAATCAAGACAGCCATTCCAAAGATACATTTTAAAAATTAGTCTTCTCTTGGTATACAAATGGCCATGAAAAATCAACACTTTTACCTAGTGCGCTTTTTCTCTTTCCAACATACATATCCAAATGAGATTTCAACTGATATTAAAGTAAGAAATCAGAGACACTCTGAGAACAGATCAATTTGAAAGTCTTGTTCTTATTTTTTCCGAGCACATACATATATTCAAATAAGACCGCAACGCGTATTACCTCCGTAACTGCATGATACACATTGTGCGAGAATGCAAATTCCACACAATCTTCCACGACGCCACTGGAACCACATGGACAGAGGGTGGTTGTAGTGGGTGTAGTGGGGGTGTTGGGAGGGGGATGTTGGGCAACAATATTTCAGGATCCCTTTCCCCTGTAATCTTCCTGAACATATCATGATTATGTAAACACATAAAATTATAGAACATCATTGTTCCAAATCTACGCAGTATAATGGTGCAGAGCGTCGTGTTTTATATCGGAAATGGGCATCGTTTTTCTACATAGAATTCTCATACACTTATCAATCGTTTACCACCAGACCGTATAATGGCAAAGTAATTAGTCCAACAATAATTAATCCTCATTGTCCGCAATAATTCCATACAAGATAGCACTTAGTGCCGGTGACAATTTATTGTTCATTGTTCAATTTCCTGCTTACGTATTATCTGATATCCATATTAAATCATGTGTTATTGGAAACAAGATTACTCTAACAGAGCAAGCGCATATTCGTTTAACCCCACTCAGGGCTAAACTATCGGCCAAGCATTTGGTGCATGTTATGCTTGGAACAGTACAATATAAGATACATCATATAATAACATAATTCTGTTCAATTAAATATAATCTTCAATTTTCTGTAAATCAGAAAAATTAAATAAATACCATAATTTAAAGAAATTAAAGGAAGCTCGCAATAACTATTTTCTGTGAGTTCGCGTAATTGAGCAGCCTATCCGGTGGCTGTAGGATGCCTATATGAACTGAACTGGGGTCAATACTGGTATATGTATGTCTGTCTGTCCGCCCGTCTGTCCGTCCGCCCGCCCGCCCGCCCGCCAGCCCGCCCGCCAGCCAGCCCGCCAGCCAGCCCGTCCGTCAGTCCACCCACCAGCCAATCCACCCGCCTGTTGGCCCGCCCGTGCTTCCGTCCGCCCGTCTGTTATTTGGTCGGTCAGTTCGATGGTTAATCAGTCAGTCTGCCAGTCCATTGGTCGGTCTGTTAGTCCGTCAGTTGGTCAATTAGTCACGTTGCAACTTTAGCGTGTCTAACTTGTTCTAATATTATCGAAATGGCGTGCTGCTTGTACTAAAGTATGACTATAAAGAAGCCGTGGGGTAACGCAGAAACTGGTCGTGTATATTTTATATAAGCCTAGCTCTACTCGTATTGTGAGATAAGCAGTCATCTTCCATTATAATTAGTAGAATATTCTAATATGGGGTTTATACCACCGTCTAGAATCATACTGTAACGAGTTTGATCAAAATGTCTTTCTTGGAAAAACATTTTCATACTGAATGTCAATAGTTACCATAATATCCTGGTTTGTAATTATTAGCTAGCACAAGTATCCTGGTTTGAATTAATAGCTAATATAATTATCCTGTTTTCAATATATAATATAATTACCCTAGTTTGAATTTATGGCTAACAATTATCATAGAGCTTATGAATAGGAGGGAATTTTCGTGATACTTAGGTTCATCAGTCTATTGATAGGAAGAAAGCATTTTAGAATCAAGGAGCGTTCAGAGGCGAAAACACAGGTTTTATAGAATCAGGATTCAGCGTTCCTATAAGTAACTATGTAATCAAATCTGATCGATTTCAGAAATTATTTCGATCAAATAGTCTCATTAATTTGTCATAATATATTATTTAGTCCTTTTCTTGTGACAATAGGCCTTTTAGCTATGCCCCGCCTATCACTCGCTAAGCTCCACCCACACTTCGTCGTGTTGGGATTGATCGATCCCAAATGACCTAACTATCAATTTCCTGAAAACTATATAGGTAAGGTGTTGAATATTTTGTAACTAATTTGACTCGGTGCTGTTGCTGCCTATGAATATGTCCAGTCAAATTAGTTTCAAAATATTCAACAGAATATGTATTAAATAGTAAACACATGCGATTTGTACAACAACGGGTAGTCCGTATTCAAATATGCATTCGTGACGTACTTTTCTACGTCATTCCTGACGTCATAATGGATTTAAAATGTATGCTTTGTAAAATAGAAAGAATGGCTTTAATTACAAACAATAATCACAGGCCTGTGATGGTCACATCCAGTTCACAGACCGCACAAAGGACTTATATCAAAGTATCTGTTTGCTTGTTGTGCTGATGATCAAAGCCAATGTTCAAATACAAACATCATCATAACGATGGCGTGCTCATTCATCAGATTAGAGAGCCAGTTGGACACCTGGCCTGTTCAAATATTTACACCTATCGGCCAAAGAATTATGGGAATATATTCCATGCAAACATGTACGCTTACTGACCATAAGGTTATCAGATAATTTCATTGAAGTCACACGCTATCTATGTTGACAGACTGTCAATGGCCCAAGACAGATAACCAGAGTAAGCCAGTGACCACCAATCGCCATGCCACCAACCTGAACTTATGACCTGTGGGCATTGCAAGTGGGAATCTCATTGAAAGATAATCAGATTAAGCGCTTGCACCGAATTAATAAACACGGGTGTATGACTATTGCTTATAATCATTGGTAAGCGTGTTATTGATTTCATTACGAAACAAAGAGAAAGTTGAGAGAGCATGGAAAGTTGAGAAAGCGTTCAAAGTTCACCGTGAGCTGTATATAATGGCATTGCATCAGAGAAAAATATCTTTCTATCTTTGGGCATTCAAACTGGACAGAAATCTAGTGAAAGATCGTTTCCTTGCTCAGGCATTAGAACTGATAGGAATTTTCGTATAGAGACCGAGCTTTTTCGTATAGAGACCGAGCTAAACTTGCAATATTGCCTGTACATTCTTTATTCATCTAGACATATTATAAGTATTAACCAGCCTTCTTGTTGGAGTGATCTTCAGCATTAAAGTCTGAGAGAAGGGAACAATCCGTCACCCCCCTTCCTCCAATATCAGCGCTATGACCAGCAGCTTTAGACATAGTCACCATTGTACAATTGATGGCGAGTCAAGTTGCAGTCGGAAGAGCTCCGACATCATCAAAGCGATCGCACCCGAGCCCTAGGGTTCCGTCTTCTTCAAAATGATCGTTCTTCCCGTGTCTCATAAATAACGTGGCAACTATTAATTCTCTTTTCCGATTGACATTTACTACACTGGCATTTTCTCTTTCGGGCATCTCTTGATTCAGTGTCAAGCGTGTAGCTGAGTTGCTAATGGTGTATACTCTGAATAATAGTATCTTCAATCTTAATCAATATAATTGTTAAATAACATCTCCCAAGACTGTATTGTGTGTCTGGTATTTCGTATTCAAGTCCTTTCGATGTCATTTTCAGGAGATTATCCCAAATGTCTTGTTAGAGGACACGCCTTAGAGATGCATATACATACTTTGTTAGACTTTAAATCAGTTTCGGTTTATATCATTGCTTAAAATACGATAAAACAGCATTAGATAATAACAAAGAACAGGTTAGACAGGAGGTAGATTGTTCTCTTTATGAACTTGGAACAAGACAAATGTGTTTCTTTTTCAGTGTTAACTTCATTCATATGTGAACACGCATTGAAGAGTGTTTAATTGTGCGGGTATGCTTGCTTGCTTGCGTACACCCGTGCGCGTATGTGAACGAGTAGGGCTATGTGACTAGTGCATGGAGCGCGCCATTACACACCTTTCTCCACCCCACCCATCTCTCTCTCTCTCTCTCTCTCTCTCTCTCATATGGAGACTTTGGCTACAGTCGAATTCCTTTGACACAATAGACACACGTGACCCTTTCTCCTTACCTTAGTTTGCCCAACAACGTGCGTCTTCCACTGCACTGGGTGATCAGTAGTGCCAAAGCACGTTTAGCTAGAGTTCCCAACTTAGGGGCAGCATTTACGCTACTGTTTACGCGTGCCCAGACACCAATTACCTCAGGTATTGATAATTCTGATGTTATGGTTAGGGTTTAAGGGTAGCTGACACCTTTTCTCGAGTCTTATTTAGCTGCAATAACAATGGACAATCGCAGCCCCACATCGCTGAACAGAATATGCATATATTTAAAATATGTACAAAATAGCCTGAACACTTCTAATGCTTACTATTTTCGGATTTTTTTACATTAACAATCGTTGTCATTCTAAAGTAGCGTGTTCGTTGATGATATTCACTTACTTGGATCAGACGGTATGGGAGCAATAGAAACATGTATCTCATCATTATCTTTTCCGAGTAAGGAAATGTCATCGACATCTTCACAGGCTACATTCTATCGAACTGTCTGTCTAACAAAATTAATATCATCAATCATTTTTTTTATTACATACATTTCACAGGCGAACGTCAATATATTTTCAATAATAATACTTGGTATACCTGTATCAAATATCACATCACGCGCCATACAAGAGATGTGCCCAATACTGAGTATATCTGTATCAAATATCGCATCTCGCGCCCTACAAGAGATATTCCTAATACTGGGTATACTTGTATCAAATATCACATCTCGCGCCCTACAAGAGATATTCCTAATACTGGGTATACCTGTATCAAATATCACATCACGCGCCATACAAGAGATATTCCTAATACTGAGTATATCTGTATCAAATATCGCATCTCGCGCCCTACAAGAGATATACATAATACTGAGTATATCTGTATCACATATCACATCTTGCGCCCTAAAAGGGATATGCCTAATACTGGGTATATCGGCATCAAATGTCACATCTCACGTCATACAAGAGATGTGCCCAATAGTGGGTATATCTGTATCAAATATCACATCTCGCGCCCTACAAGAGATATGCCTAATACTTGGTATATCTGTATCAAATATCACATCTCGCGCCCTACAAGAGATATGCCTAATACTGGGTATATCTGTATCAAATATCAAATCTCGCGCCCTACAAGAGATATGCCTAATACTGGGTATATCTGTATCAAATATCGTATCTCGCGCCCTACAAGAGATATGCCTAATACTGGGTATAATTGTATCAAATATCACACCTCGCGCCATACAAGAGATGTGCCTAATACTGAGTACATCTGTATCAAATATCACATCTCGCGCCATGCAAGAGATGTGCCTAATACTGAGTATATCTGTATCAAATATCACATCTCGCGCCATACAAGAGATATGCCTAATACTGCGTATATCTCTATCAAATATCACATCTCGCGCCAGCGCCATACAGGAGATGTGTCTAATATTGGGTATACCTTTATCAAATATCGTATCTCGCGCCCTACAAGAGATGTGCCTAATACTAGGTATACCTGTATCAAATATCACATCTCGCGCCATACAAGAGATGTGCCTAATACTGAGTACATCTGTATCAAATATCACATCTCGCGCCATACAAGAGATGTGCCTAATACTGAGTACATCTGTATCAAATATCACAGCTCGCGCCATACAAGAGATGTGCCTAATACTGAGTACATCTGTATCAAATATCACATCTCACGCCATACAAGAGATATGCATAATACTGGGTATATCCATATCAAATATCACATCGCGCGCCGTACAAGAGATGTGCCTAATACCGAGTAAATCTGTATCAAATATTACATCTCGCGCCATTCAAGAGATGTGCTTAATACTGGTTATATCTGTATCAAATATCGCATCGCGCGCCGTACAAGAGATATGCCCAATACTGAGTATACTTGTATAAAAAATCCCATGTCGCGCCATACAAGAGATATGCCTAATACTCTGTATATCAGTATCAAATATTACATCTTGCGCCATACAACAGATATGCTTTATAATGATAGCAAAAATGCTCTCTTAGGAGTGTGTCCCTCAAATTTCCTTAAAGGCAGTGATTCCATCGCCATCTTTAAGGAAGTGCTAAAGTAGAAAATGTCATTAGACATTAACAGTTTCACATCATCCGGTTAAAGACTTTTGGAGAAAACGCGGTTAAAAATCTCTGCCATATATGTTTCTTAATCACGAAAAATCAGATTATTAAACAAACCATTTGATGGATCAAATATAGAATTGAAACCAAATCAAGTCAATATACGAGGTTAAACAAGTTCGCGTCGATCGTATAAATATTTATTAAATCTTCAAACATTTTTAGACAATGACAGTTCATCCCTTCTAACATGAAAATGGACAATTTTATGCAACAATATATGCCATGATACATTCTCTAATATTCTGACTGTACTTGTATGATTAAGTGGTGGGGGGGGGGGGATCATGTTTAGAAAAATTAAAATTGGTAGCTTCGGATGATACCTTAACAGTACCAGTAAAATATCACCCCGAGCCTTGACCTTAAAGTCTTCAGAACACCAATGCCAATATTTTGGCCAGATTTGGGGATGAGTTGAATACTGTAGTCACAAGTAGATTTCAAAGACTTTCATAAGAAAAAAAATGGCATGATCCGCAATTTTCTCTTAATCTGATTTATATTTGACACGAAGATCTGTCATAATAATATCACCAGCTTAACGCTGAGATTGAACAAAGAGTCCGTGTCATTAACTTGTTTCATAAACTATTATTAGATTGGCGTTCTGAATCCTATAATGGCCTGAAAATAGCGCAGCAAGATAGAAGCCGGTAGGTGGATGATCTAAATTATATAGGCCCTATTTCGTGATTGCCCATATGTTGTTGAACATTGATGGTGCTGTATCGCTGTGGAAATATCGTAAATAAATACTTATTCGAAAGTCTGCGATTCTGACAATAGCATAGGGACATAAATGTTGGAGGACATTAAGTCATCAAAAGTCGAAATTATTCCCATAAATTCCGTGCTACTGTGTTGGGAGTAAACATAAATATATTGAAAATGTTTAGCGATTATAAGCAGATATCATAATTTACAAATGACATTGTTTCATGATAAGTATCGCATATTTCATCAAACATACAGAGTGAGACAATGTTACCATTCACCCAGAGAAGGAGGGATGCATGGCAAAGCTTTATACTAACTACACCATTCTTGTCATCAGAATAGTAATCAATTAATCCACGCATCCTCTGAGCCAGTTTGTCTTGACGTGTCTGCATTTCCCGCGAATGCTATATTTAAGCATACGGTGTTTACATTTGTCTGTAGATCTCTCATTTGATCACATGATTAATAGTCACCTTAATTCAGATAAGAACGTTTATAGGCATGCACGATGGTAACAGTTCTCTAAAACAAATATGGTTCCGAGCACACTGCACAAATACAAATGAGAAACATGCAAATGACCATCAGGCAGATCAAGTTCTCATACACAAAGATCAAGTAGGGCAGTGTCTCTATTAAAATCAAGTAATCTTCGTCACTAGATGGTTGGTATCAGGAGTTTTAAAGCTTTGATGAGCAAACATTTCTATATGTTGTTTTGCTTCACGTTTCGAAGAACATTCGGGAACGGGCATGAATAATACAAAATCATAACTGATAAGAAATGTATTAAACTACTTGTTTAGAAAAAAACCCAATTGTGTAATAATATGTCTTCCACGCCACTATCATGGAAATTGGGATGCCTGCAACATGAACGGGTTCTTTCTATCCCATATACTGAGATAATAATGTAATAAAGACTCCGATCTACGGAGAAAATACAATCATAAAATGGGTTTTATGTGTCACTGTTGAATACATTTTATTGAGATTAATACGAGACAAAACCCAATGTGGCATACTTACTGTCTGTTCATAAAAACGGTTAATACGAGTGTCTGCGATCACTGTCAGTATTATAGTCGATAACAAGCATGCCAAATAGTACGCTTAAAATAGTCTTACCTGTGGCGGGTTTGAGTGGTGCGATGTAGAATTATCTGGATAATAAAACATGCGCGCCGTGTCCACGCAGACTAATTCCATGCGGTGGCGCGGATCTCCGGTGCGCGGATTATAATTAGGGCATGTACAATGCAATGTCCATGTGAACTTATACACTCATGGACATGCATATTAAAGAGAAATGAAACCCCAAGAACTGTGACTAACAATACAACTTGAATTAACCATACTAAATATTGTGTTTATCTAACTCTTCTACATCCCGCAAACGATATGTGTATGGGAGGTGTATGCGTGCGTGCGTGCGTGCGTGCGTGCGTACGTACGTGCGTGCGTGCGTGTATAAATGACGAAATAACATTGTAGATGTGACACTGTAGCAGTCGCGCGCACATGTTTCTCTACCACTGCTATCCACCCCTGCACCCGTATTTTTCTGTAGTTTGTAAGGACATGTGTATTCAAAAGCCGCCTTGACTCACTTCGGTGTATAAGAGTTAATTATAACGTAACCAAGTTCATAGTACATATGTCCGCCCACTCGCCGGAACCAGCTTGACCAAGACCAGTTTCGATCGAAACCTGTAGACACTAAGCGATCATAGCTAGCGTGGGCGTTGAACTTCATAAATAGGCCTTTATCTCTTACTACATCAAAGGAAATGATGATTTAAGGATCCAATTAGAGAATTTATGACCATAATTGGTACCAAGCGTGGGAGTAGTTAACCGAGATCTTGATATATAAGGAAGGCCTGATGGACCGCCGCCAGCGGGTGCCTTTGTGAAGACGGGAGAGCTGATCAGACTGCCGCCAGCTGGTGCATTTGTGAAGACGGGATACCTGATCGGACCGTCGCCAGAAGGTGCCTTTCTGAAGACGAATTATGCAGAGCCATTCCAGGGCACGGCTCTCAAAGAGCCAGAACTACAAGACAGGAAAAGGCCTACACACAGCTCTCTTCGAACCCAGGATGAAGGAAGGATTGGCGCTCCCCCTCCCACGACATGCAAGGACAAGCTTGTCGTGTCGCAAATGAACCAGGACGATGGGCAGACCAACGAGTTGGTGGGCGTGGCGTGCACGCCCGTCGTTCAGTAAGGAAGGATTGCCACGCTCTCCCATGACAGGCCCAGGACAATTTGTCGTCTCGCAAAAGTGGACGAAAGGACGGATTCAGGACTAGAAAGATTTAGTGGGACTGGTTTAACCACCCATACCAAACCGCTCATGCCCAAAAGGATAGTGGAATCACCATATCTCTATTGAATGGTAGCATACTTACCTCCGTGCTTGAGGTATCCCTGAAACGATTCTAACATTTTCAAGGGATAGAAATTTGTCGGGTGTGGCACCAACCAACACCACCACCCCTAATGGGTGGTAAATTCGTTCATTTCTATAGCATTTCAGCACTGCTAAAAAGGGTCACGTTCGAAGTTTCAGTGAAATCATTCCGAATTTGTGCTGACAATATTTCTATATCTGTAGATATTGATTAGGTAAATAGCTATAGCACAGTAAAAGTGAGACGATAGGGGGTCAGATTTTCACATCTTTTTTCCTTTAATCTGTGCCGCCTCTGTCGATGCGATAGAGGGTCGGATTCTCACACTTTTCCCCTTTGTTATGCTAATTAGGTGTCTATGACCTCATGATGATTGATTACGACACCTAGTTGTGAAAAGCCGACCCCCTATCTCCTCCATTTTGATTGGATGATCGATGTAGAGGGTTGCCATAAACCCCGCCGCGCTCATTAATCACGTGCCTCCCGTCATCCAATGAGGTGAGCTTAATGGTAATTAGCGTAATGATTGACAAGGGCTAATGGGTGTAAATAAGCGACACTCTCTTTGAGCCATGTCAAACGAGCAAGGGTTAATGTATTGCGTAATGATTATTGACCATATGCATGGCTGGACTCGTCTTGTTTTCTGACTCCTGTCATCCAATGATGTGAGCTTAACCGTAATTAGCATAACGACGTGTGACATGGGTTAATGCATAGCGTAAGGATGATTGACAGGGTACAAGTCAGGACTCATCTTTTCCTGTGAACTCATTCAATCACCAAGCCCCTCCTCCCGCCCTCCTCGTTAAATCACATGTCTCCTGGCATCCAATGAGGTGAGCTTACGAGTAATTAGATAAATGATTTACAAGGGTTAATAATTATAGGCCGGTTGCATGTCTGCACTCATCTTTTTTCTGACTCTGGGAACGCATTCATTCATGGGCGATTAATTCTACATGTTCAATCTAACACGTAAGGATAATTGTCGAGCAATTGTGGAAGACGACTGTTAGACTAATGGATTGATCATTAAACTTCCGAACCTCAACGCTTTTTAGCCGTGACAATGTACACGCGTTGATTTATCGCGTAAGGACAATCGGTTAGTTATTACTCCAATCGATTAAAATTAACTAGCTGAACTTTAAAACAATGCCGACCGCCTGTAACGATCGTCAGAGTCATACAAAGTTCAGCGAATCAATTTTCAATCATGTTAGATTAATAACAACATTGCATTATATTTTAACGGACCTCGAGCGATTACGTAACTGGAAAATACATTACTGAGATATGCCGTTTCCCACACATCTCACAGCACAGTATCTCCACTTAGATTATTCTGGAAACAGCAATTGCTATGTATCAAAGTGTCTTTATGTTCGTAGCCATGGAGTGTTAGGGATCCAATATTGTCTTTATGTCTGTAGCCACGTTAGTCGCACTTACTCATATGATGTAAATAGTGTAACAGTGTTTAGCAATCTTGTATGTGAGAGCCTGATTTGATATACGCTTATGGTCATGTGACTACATCACGTCCAACACGACATGATTTCAGGAAAGATAATTATTATGACTGCAATATAAGAGTATCACAATATTCAGAATTATATATATATATATATATATATATATATATATATATATATATATATATATATATATATATATATATATATATAACAGTGGTCCAGAGAATTTTTATTAAGCTAAACTGTTTTAAATGTATGATCTGTTTTGTCGGAAACGATGTCCTTCGTAGATACAATGTAGCCCTAAAGACCTTCGTTCCTTATATATACATCATGGTTAAATATGTTGCACATATATGTTCACATCTGTGCTAAAAATGCGATATATCATCACATTGCACTGTATTGTATATGTAAAAGTACATTTACCCTGTTCCAGTTCTAAAGGACAAGATTGAAAGTCAAATGTTGCATACATTTAATGATATTAAACTCATTTAAACTCACACTGCAAACAAGATGCTGTCTTTCAGCATGAAGGCTACTACAGCAAATACATCGATATGAAATTGATTAAATGGATCATAGCAGTGATTTGAGTTAGAAATCGGTGTTCAATTGAGAAATATACATTCATGTAAAGCTGCAATTTACAGATCTAACATCGTAAACCGGTTCAATATGGTTTGCAAACTGCCGTAATCATGCTCAAACCAAAAAACTGAGTTTAATTCAATTTTCGGTTTATCTATTACTGATTAATCTTTCTTCAATTACAAATATTGCTGCAAAGTCAACCTCTGTAGCGGTCTAGAGAACTGCCTATTTACATGTACATTTTCCAAAATAATCTTCATTTGTCTGAAAATTTCATGAGAAAATTATAAATATATTGACCCATTTGAACATACAAAAAACTACATTTCCGTTATTTTCTATCCCCACTAAATTGCTTATGATGAATTGCACTCTGTCTGTAAACATTACAATATTTTGAAACTAATGTGACTGCAAGATGCTGAAGTTGTTTGTAGCATCAAATCTCAGTCAAATTACTGTCGAAATATTTAACACACACGATAATATATATAAAATTGTAACCGATTGACTTTTTATTTGGCTTTCGTATTCAGTGTTCACACAATCTAATTGGGTATAAAATGATTTCTCTCCTTAATTCGTGTGCGCATGACTGACACGTGTTCAGTTTGTTATGGATGCGTCTTATGCTACATGAATAAATCATTAATATATTATTCACAATTCAGATAAACTAATATGATTACCCATTTCTAAAACTAATTGTTCAAACCTGTTAATCCAAACAAGTAGTCCAACAGATGAATTTAGCAACATTAGTCGCTTGAGCGTTAATGATTGTAAGTATCAGCTACTTTTATACACAAAGATGGATTTAGCCTATGTTGGAACTCATTTCTGGAAGAATAAAGAGTGAGTGTAAAGCATAATTCATAGTCTTGTGCTCTATTGTGAGAACCGGATATTTACACATATACATCAGCTCGAGATGAATCTTAGCTTCATGTCTAAAAACAAACGTTGTAAGGAACATCTTAAAGGCATTGATGAATTGAATGCCAGCAAATCTTCCTGAAATTCGTCGATACTGAGCAGTCACATATATGTAACTCTCTATACACACAAATGCCTTATTAGATAGATGGAAATCAGTCAGTGAAATGACTCACAGTCCAATGTTCGATGCATCATTATTACATGAATCCAAAATGTCGCCTGTTAAATGTAAATCCATGCATCCATTCTGTGTGTTTGTTCATTCCTAGAATGGCCGATTATGAAATAATATTTATATAAAAAATCAAAGTGAAATCTTGTGAAATATGGCCACTGTATTAGGGCAGCCCAATTTAAAACGAGAACACTTTATAATGACGAAATGACTGACAATGACATTAATAAATATGCATAACCAAAATGATGTCACAAAGTTTAGGGTCAAATACAGACTCGCCAGATCAAAGGAGTAAAAAGGCAATGGGATAGGTGTCTGTTTTGATTGGTGGAGATAGTCATGACGGCATCTCATTTGCATGTTAGGTCATGCCTGCGTGCTCATATATGGTCAGTGGGATGTGGCCGATTTGTATCGAGATTTCGAAAGGCCCGATCATATATGGTCATATGGGCGTGGCCAATATGTAAAGAGATGGCGTCATAATACTCTCGATCAAACAGAACAGCCTCCCATCCATTCGCGGCATTTTGGTGATGTAGACCTACTATGTGTGCCAATGATTGGCATGTGTAATGAGCAATGAAGATGTTAGTGGCGTGGTCTCATTTAAGTATTAATGACGACCAATCAGAACAGCAGGTCGCCATTGTTTGAGGTGTTGATATGTTGATTCGTGGTAATGATGATTGACAGTTGTAATGAGTCATGCAAGTGTTAGGGATATGAAGATGGTTAGGAGACGCAGCCAATTGAAGGATCATGTGACACCTTGTAGCCTAATAGCACTCCTGCGTATGCGGTCGCCATTGTTTGAGGGGTAGAGATATTAGAAGGGTAATGGGCCATGAAATTGTTAGGGGGCGGTGTCTAATTCAAATATTGATGACGTCATAACTCTCATCAAATCAAAACATCCGCTTATAGGCTCATCATTGTTTGAGATGTAGAGCTATTAGCATGGTAATGGGCCATGAAACACTTAGGGGCAGGTGGCCAGGAGCTCTGTAGCATCATAACACATTCAACCATGCATATGCTTATCTGAAGAGGCAATGAAAGAGTAGATCAAAAGTATATTCTAAAAGGTTTAATATTAAGAACACTGATGTAGTGTTTCTTACCTGAGAACAAGCCAATATAGAATTGTCAATTCATGCACGTCCGATCCTGGGTCTCTTCAATAAAGGAAACAAATGACTTAAAATAAGCATCGATATCGTGCAGAAATACCATAAAAGCTATCATGACGCCTCCAAGCCACCTGACCCCCACCCCGACCCCACACAACTCATCTAGTATTAATAATAATAACAGCAAATAGCAGTGCTATTCTCAGCAGAGCTATAAAACATGTATGTGCGCTATTGTTGGATGTATGGGTCGAGGCAATAATAA
Source organism: Chaetoderma sp. LZ-2023a (assembly GCA_034401795.1). NCBI lineage: Eukaryota > Metazoa > Mollusca > Caudofoveata > Chaetodermatida > Chaetodermatidae > Chaetoderma > Chaetoderma sp. LZ-2023a. The sequence goes on along the minus strand of CM067370.1, from coordinate 35,537,901 downwards.
CTACACCTATGACAAAACACTAAAGGGGGGATGCCTGCACAGGTGAGCTTCCATAGCGGTATCTCGGAAATCCTTCCTGAAATTGTTTCATCTCAAATTTTAAGGCACATCTACGGGCAATGCCTCATACATTCAAATTATTTTTAAAATATTCTTCAGAACACTTTATAAATTGTAAAACAGGCAATTCGCAAGCCTGGCGATCTATTCACAGTTTATGATGCATGTGTGTGGCCGTGTTTGCCTACATGTGGGCATGCGTGCATGTAGGCGTGCATCCGTGCGTGTGTACTGAGGTTCAAATGGGCCTTGGCCAGGCAAAAAAGGGCTAAATGTTTGGGAGTAATATATAGGGGTCGAATGTATGAGGCATTGCCCGCAGATGTGAATTAAAATCTGAGATGAAATAGTAATCCTATTAATTTGAGATTATTTAATATTTCCTTCTCAACGCTGTCGACGGCTCCATTAAAGGCACAACAGAGCAGCATTTGCTTGCTCGAACAGCTATAACCTGAAATCTGTGATAATCTGTTATACTCAGAGTTAATGTTACGAATCTCTTAACGTTAACATGGTTATTCGATTATTCAGCTATTAATTTTATTAATTACGCTATTGGAAAGCGAAGCAAGAATTATGGTAGAACCAGATTGATGGCTGTCCTTATTGGTCGAGAGAGCTATGACATCATCTCATTTCCATATTATGCCACTCCCACTTGCCCACACATGGTCAGGGCTAGTGGCCCTTTAAAAGTATATAAAAATATGTCACGCCCCCTGACCATATATGTTTATGTGGGTGTGGCCTAATATGTCAAAATGAGATGACATCATAACTCGTTCAACCAATCAGAACAGCCACCAATCCCGTCGTCTTTCTACTCAAAATGTCAATCCAAATAATAGTCAGGTCACCATGATCGCCGCTGGTATCTAGAACTCGAGTCCTATCATATCCTATATTTACAGCGTGACGTGAAGCTTAAGATCCCCATGAGCTTTTTGTATCAATCAGTACATTACCAAGTCATTGAGAAATAAATTATGACATGATAATGTCCTAAGATGACATCAATAGAAAATAGCAGACACAAATAACGCCAAATTGGATGGTCTTTTGACAAGACTAACTACCACACAGTAATTTGCTACAGATGTCATTATTCTGAATGTAGCACGCTAATGTCGGAACGCGTCTTGTGGAAATGGTTCACACAATGGCATGGAAGTGGCGGTCTATTGCATTAATGACCAATCACAGTAGTTGGGTGGACATCCCATTTACATTCGTGAAATCAAATAAAGCAATGCAGAACATTGGATAGTCGTAGACCAGTGTTCGATTTTAAAATCGCGCCGCTTCTGTAGATTGCTGAATATTTGGACTGTAATAATACTCACAAGGGACAGCGCTATTACGCATTATGGAACCGGATTCGAACATAATTGGATCATACCATAATTGATGGCTTTTCAGTTTACAACATTAACATCTTCCTTTTAATAACAACATATTTTAAAAAACCAAGTTCGAGGCAAGATTAACCAAAGTGTACGCAGCTTAAGAGGATAGGTGAGAATTACGAATATCTCATGGACACCATGATGGATGTTTGCGTCAATTATATCGAATGTAATACCACTGCTATGGAAACGACAGTGCCCCTTACCAATAATACCCTGCACACATGCCAGGACTAACAGAACAACACCAAAGGTAACTATGACATAAAGCATATTCTGAAATAGTTTTTTCAGAAGTGCTCTACAAATATATTGAAATAAGGTAATTAGATTATAGTGATTGTTCCATTTCGTCATCGCGTACTACTCAATGTTACCAAAAGGAACGTGCACCATTTAGTTAGCAGTTTTATTCATCTGAAGCGGTGAGGAAACATGATTGGATACACGTACATGCGATCGCTGGATATAATCTCAGTAATACAATTGTGCTCGAAATAATGTATTGAACTTAATATAGAGAGATGACAGGATAACATACAGACGACTAGCATGGCATAACAACCACGGCATACTGTACATTCCGTTGTTATCACCATAAATGTTGAGATTAAAAATGATTTATTCATTCTAATCATATAAAAGAGTAAGTGATAGTTGGCTAATGGTACACACGAGGTCATGAAACATAGAGCATTGGAAATCTATGCACTATGTGTTTAGTGTCAGGTTCTCTTGTAAACATCAACGCCCACCTACTACAAATGAAGAATAAAGAGGAATACGAAATCTGACCGATAGAATGAAGTGCAAATAAATGTGATTCTAGATAAATTAATTATGAATATGCGGAAATAAAAAACTAATTCAAACACTGACAAATGACATTATTTTCTTGACCTTAACTGACTGTCCTTTCAACATCGAGATACAGTTGTCAGAAGAGATATTCCCTCCTTTAAACGTTCAAAAATGGCATGGCGTTTAATTACAGCTTACTGAAACAGATATGCGACATGAAAGTAAAACCAATCATTATAAATTTGCATTACATATGTAGTTATGATAATTATGATGACATTACATAATACCCCTAGACACTATGGCCGATTGCCTGAGGAAATTGAATGTTTGAGAGGGGGATTCGGGGAATAGGTTGTACCAACACTTGCCTATACACTTGTTAAAAAAATACATTGATAATCTGATGTTCAATTAGATAATTTTAATGGGGAAGAATGGTAAATTAGTACAAACTTCACAATATCCGTGTAATGGGTATATTTTCTTAACGAATACATTGACATGTTGAATTGATGATGATGATGATGATGATGATGATGATTTCTTTAACCTTCTCCACTGTGTGTTATCCACTGCGAGAGACATAAGCTCCTTTAGGTTCTTTCTTGTCTTTGTCCTACGAACAATCTGTTAAGGATAATGTACACAACTATTGAAGATAGGGATACATATCAGAATTCATACGGCCGTAACCACAGTTATTTTGTAACTATGAACACCGAAACATCAATGTCAGTTATTGTGCAGTAAGGTGTAGCACGCGCAGTGACCTACGTTACACTGCAGCATACATTGTAGGAACTACAGACATGTACGGATAAGTCTGCCAAATGCCTCCTTAAACGCTTCCTGCCTACTCAGTACAGCGTATTGCCACAACTAGCACTGACTACAGCCTGACACCCTCTTTGCATGCTGTCAATCAAAGATCAGACGTGTCAAAATCTGTCCAAGATCCTGGAGGCTGGTGGGTTAGACTGGCCGATCAGAAGCCGCTGTCAGCAATGTATGCTCAGTTGGATTTAAGACTAGAGACCGCGTTGACCAATCCATGCGCTCAATACCCACCTTCTCCCGCTAGTGGTAAACCACCCATGCTCTATGTTGTCGCATTTTCGTCACTAAGGATGAACTCTCACCCTAATGCACCAGCAAAGAACCGGACAGAGTGATGAAGAGTGTCATCACCATAACTCACACCAGTCAACGAACCATTCTGAAGGCATTAGATGTTTGTATGTCCGCCAACACTAATGGCACCACGCACACCGTATGCCCTCCTGGCATGCAGTCTGTTTCCATCAGTCTAAGTGGATATCGTCAACCCCGTCGTGGGTCTAAATTTGTTTCGTAATATTGCAGCACTGGTGGTAGAGATGACATTGAGCCTGTCCTGTGTTTGGGTGCTGGCCCTAACACGTCCGACGTGTACACGTACGCGCACATGCTCACACGCACGCACACGCGCACGTGGATCGACGGATTGATCGACGGAAGGACGGACGGACAGACATGTAGATACGTTGCGAGACCAATTAATCTGACTGGGAATTGATAAGCTTCCACAAACAAAAATAATATGAGGTAGCAACCCCTTGTAGTTCTATCTTTATTTCTTCTGATTCGTTCGGATTTTTCAGATCACAATAAAGTTTACCAGACCAATTGTACCTGTGACAACGTCGGATCTGTGATTTACAAGCTAAAGCCACCAACACGTCGCAACATACCAGGGACAGAGAACGGAAGCTACGCTAGTAGGTGTACCTTAATTTGCGGATGGTTTGAGATGAGGTGCCTGCTCTATTGGCCGAAGTCCTCCTCTGGAAGCAATTAAGCACGCTGAGGTCTGATAAGGCATTTCTTATATTTTGAGTGACAACCCGCATACTTTCTCTGTTCCTAGCCATAACTATGTTTTCCACATTAAATTAACTAAAGTTGAGAGTTCACATGGCATCGGCTAAGCCCCATCCACCCACAAGCACACATACCTTTGATAGACATACGGGTAAACAGATTGCCAGACAGGCTGATGGACGGACGAACAAATGGGCATGATGGTGTAGGGATAGACAGAGAGGCTGACATGCACAGATTCATTACTTCCTTCACATTCAAGATAAGGGTCGTTATTTTGAAAATATGAAACGCATTTGTAAATACATAGATTGCAAGAGGGAGGGCGGTGTTAATGATGTCCGGTTCGCAAAGCTTGATTTAAGATAGCAAAGCAAAATGGAAATGCAAATTGTGCAACTAACTGGCTATATTTGGGGTGATTGACGGCATCTAGGATGCTATGTTTGAGATGAATGACGTCATCTAGCATGCTGTGTTTGGTGTGAATGACGTCATCTAGAATGTTATGCTTTGGATGAATGGCATCATCCAGCGTGATATGTTTGGTGTGAATGACGTTATCTAGCACGCTATGTTTGGAATGAATGGCGTCATCTATTATACTGAGTTTTAGATGATTGACGTCAGAAAGCCTGCCTAGATTATGATGATCAACTGCACTACCATAACTTTCGACACATAGCTGTACCACATTGATTAAAGAACCCCCATATATGCTATTAGACATGAGACAGTCCACCCGAATTGAAACTGCGTTCAATAATCTTATTGATTAAGAGCTGTTTCAAAATCAGCATATATTTTCAATTAAGGGTGTTTATCTATGATACTGATCATCTATCATATGTCACTGACCTCAAGTCTGGGATACAAGTTATATCGATCAGTGATGTTTGCCATTTATGAGTACAGTAGGTCAATCAATGATTCCATATCTTAATACTGGTCATGTCCGTGTAGATTGGTCTGCTAGCATGCATCATGAGACAAGATTTAGCAAATACCACGAGGTCAATCAAGTTAGCGAATGAGACATTTAGAAAATCACAAACACCTGTTACAAATAGTGATGCCATTGCTTCAACGTAGGCGTGGCACGCAAAATGAGCAGACAGATGATAATAATTTAGTGTATTTTATTGATGATTGAAAATATGGCACCTGCACTGGCCACGCGCTCTCCGTGCAATATCGCGTCACGCATTTCCTCATCACGCTTAAATCGCGTAACATTCATCCATTTGTCACAAAGCCGTGATATGAAGGAATAATCGCTGGGATAGAAGTAATTATACAGCGTATGGGTTGACTGATATGTGATATTCTGAATGCTTTGACATTTTAATTTGAATTGCTGTTAATACATTGCTTAATGTCAAAATGGTCAGCAGCATACATGAGTGATGGATCATTGAAGCGCTGGTAACATGTGTCTGTGAATGCCTCCATACCTGCGTTCTTATGCCAAAGCACACGTACGTGTTTGCCTGTGATAACCAGCTGATTATTCACAGTGTTTCACTTTGATGGCAATAATGACTGGCGATCAAGATGTCGTGTGGTATAGGTGGTATGCTGATAGGGGTCCATTATTAGAAGGCAGCTACTATCACCATACATGTGCCCTCAGCCAGACTAAGTGGGACCAATGCAGAGTAATCATTAATCATTGGCACTGATCGAGGATTGCCCTGTGATTAAATGGTCGCTCAATTGCTTAGAATGGAAATTTGGTATTTAAGCATTAACCGTCTCTCATTATATAACTGTACTATGTCAATCCGCCCGTGACATTGATTCATAGCCTACTCCTAAATGACACCACTGCCCTACAACAATACCCACCGAGACGTGTAATTACATTCCTACAATTAGAGCTTTCCCAATGAGCATTCTATCTTGTCATTTCCTTAAAACTCTTTGTGTGCCTGAGCGAAATGCTATTATTAGCGGCACGTGGATGGAAACCCGATATCATTTTAACCTCAGTCCTCTGTTACAGTAGTGGTCGTCAGCTATGTTCATTTGTTGGCCTAAAGAAGACTGTTTGTGGAAATCTAGTATTGGAATGAATGGCTCAATAACCGAGCCAGTTAACAAAGTGGTAAATTTTCTAAAATGGTCTTATTTGTCCTGCAAAATGAACAATTAATAAGGAACAGTTTTCGATATGCAAAACATTTAGCCATTAAAGGGCTAAGTGTCCTCACCGAAAGCTGGTTCTCTCTCCGAAATGCGACAACGCCATGCCCAAGATGAACCCTCAATCCATAAACATCACACCCAGGAGAACTGATGACAACACGTGTAAATTGGCGTATGAGTAGTGCACGCCATACTGAACCAATATTCTCTTTGAAACAGGAAACTACATCTCAAAATCTCAAATGTCATCAATATTAGATATTAGGGACAAAAGCTGTTACGCTTAGGCGTACTTTGCTCGAGTAGTTCATAGGAACTTCGATATAGCAATGTGTCTTTTAATGCCATCGTCTTTGTAAGTGGAAGTCATTGAAATCATTGGCGTTCGCCTGTGAAATATATTTTATCAAAAAGAATGATAATATTAATTTTGCTGGGCAGACAGTTCGATAGAATGTAGCTTGTGAAGAGGTCGATGACATTTCCTTACTCTGGAAAATAATGATGAGATGCCTCTAGATTACTCCCATGTCGTTTGAACCAGGGCCCTAGTGCCTCATGAAGGTGTTAGTTGGTCGGCCATCTACGACCACCTAATAGACACAGTCTATATTAACGATGCATTTAAAATCTGAAATGCCAAATATGAAAGCTAACAGTTAAAGTAAGAAATCATGCCACTGAATAATTAGAAAGTAATTTAACTGTAAAATGCTGCCTATGACAATTATAGACCCTAGTCGATTTCAAACAATATTTTGAAACAAATTTGACTTTGATCCCAGTCAAATTAGTTCCAAAATATTCAATAGATAACGTGTATGATTGTCTTAAGATCTAGAGTATGGGACTTCGTATGGTTAATTCAAGTGACTTACTTTTAGATATGTTTTTCGCGGTCTAACAACCGATAAGGTGGTCGTGTAGAACAGGTTTTACGACCGACCAGGAAACGCCTTTATGGTGCACTAGGCCCCTGGTTAGTGAATATTCACAATGGACACGGTGAAGGCGGAAAAGGTCTGAAAATAATAAGTATGACAACTGTTCTGTGCAAAGTTTAAATATATAGATATTCTGTTCAGATTGCGTGGGGAGCTTACAGTGGTTTTACTTCTAATGGCCGTTATGATTGTTGCTGCCAAATAAGGCAACATCTTGAGTAAACGTGTCTATGGTCGTTTTCATTAAACCTAAAATGCATTTTCTTATCCAGCTGACAATTGAGCGGAACATAATTATCAGTACTTGAGGTAAATGCTTTTGGTTCGGTTACAATTGGGGCATTGGCCGCCTTAAACACTATCTTAAATGCTGCCACTCAGCTGCTAACTGCAGTTGAAAGTGGTATTCACAATACTGATCACCAAGTACAGTGGAACGTGCATGTGGTTGGGCAAACTAAGGTAAGGAGAAACGGTCAGGTGTGTCCATTTTTTCAAGGGAAAGTGACCGTATCCAAAGTACCCATGATTGCCATCGCACGGCGTACCTAGGGGAGAACAACATGGCGATGAGACTTTGTAACGGGAACAATCCACGCACTTGGAAACTACGCATAGCAACGATAATAAGAGTGGAAACTCTTGACCAGTCTGATAATTATGATGGTTAAATGTTGTTGGCTACAATACCGTCTTATCGCAACCAACTCATAATCAGGCATTTGTAATAACAGTGCTACTTGTCAGTGGATGGCACGAAAATGTATTGGAAATATTGACTACTGAAGCAGAGGTCATGGAAATGGTCAGCTTTTTCAATTAAAGACACACCAAACAGTCACATCTGTCTTTGCGAAAGAGACAGAGAGGCAGAAATAAGAGAAAGAGAGAGGGGTGTATGGAAGGGGAAGGGAGGAAAGGAGGGAAGGGGAAGGGAGAGAGAGAGAGAGAGAGAGAGAGAGAGAGAGAGCGTGCGCGTGTGTGCAATGGCGCATTCCATATCCTAGTCATATACTGCCTCACACACGCGGGTAGACACTTGTCATGTCAGCAGCTATTTATCCACAGATGAAAACCAGAATTTGTCTAGCTCACTTTGGTATTCGTTAAAAAAATCTGATATGCTGAAAAATAATAAGACACCCCTGCCAGAAATAACCACGTAGCTAGGTAGAAAATGGATGGTCAGGAACGCAATGTCGAGTGTAAGTTGATAATCATGTCTGTTCTCCACACAACACTCTGTACATGTGACCATAGAAAATACTGCTATTGACATATGTTGCTATTTAACAGGGGAACCGTTATAACCGTTTCTATATACATACCAAATGGCACGAGAAAAGGATTAAATAATTCATTATGACAAATTTTTGATCGAAATATGATTATTTCAAGAACTTACTACGTAGCTACTTATAGGGACGCGGAACCCCGATTCTATTAAACCAGTCTCTTTGACTCTGAACGCGCCCCTGTTTCTAAAATGTTTTCTTCCTATCAATAGACTGATGGACTACGGATCAAGAAAATGCACTACTATTCATAAGCTCTATGATAATTGTTAGCTGTTAATTTAAACCAGCATAATTATGTTAGCCATAAATTAAAACCAAGATAATTGTGGCACCTTTTAATTCAAAACACGCTAATTATGTTGGTTATTATTCAAACCGGCTAATTATGTTAGTCATTATTCAAAACAGGCTAATTATGTTAGAGGGTGTGCCATGATGCATGGTCGCGGTTGATTAACATGAATTCGTAGATGCTACTGATGACATTCAGTTTGAAAATGGTGCTCCATGAAACACATTTTGATAAAGCTCGTCACAGTATGATTCTAAATGGTGGTATGAAACCATAATAGAATATTCTACTAATTATAATGGAGAAGGACTGTTTATCTCACGATACGAGTAAAGCTTACGGACTTATATAAAATATGCACGACCAATTTTATAGTTATCCTACGGCATGCTTTCTAGCTATGCTTTAGTACAAGCATCACGCCATTTCGATAATATTAGAACAAGCTCGACACGCTATAGTTGCGATTTATGCAACTTTGTCAGAATTGTAAAGGAATTTGACTGATTGAACAACCAACGGACCAACGGGCCGTCCAATGGACCGACTGACTGACTGATCGACCAAACGACGGGAAGACGGACGGACTGGCGGGTGTATAGAGGGACCTAAGGACGGGCGGGCGCTCTTCAAGGCGGACGAGTGAGCAGACATGCAGGCAGACAAAGATCAAGAATGGACCTAAGGAAGCTACAAGACGTTGACTGAGGACAAGCTACAGTCGTAAAAAACAGCTGTATGGTGATTCTACTACTTCAGCCGCCGCAGGATACACGCATATCATGCCACAAATGCTTCACAGATAGTGGAGACCTGAGTGGTGTCACGAGAATATGTTGCTGTTGCTGTATTAGACAGTTCCAGCTTCCAATAACACATATTTCAATATGTATGTATCAGTTAATGAGTAAACAGTAAATTATAATTTACAATTGTGAGCAATACACAATGACGTGTCACCGGTACAATCCTTCCGGATAATGAGGGATTAATTATGGTCGGGGTAATTACTCTGGCATTATACGGTCTGGTGGCAAAAAATTGCGAAGTGTATGAGAATTTTGTGTAGAAAAAGGATGTCAATTTTCGAAATAAAAACGCGGATTATACTACTTAGATTAGGAATGGTTGTGTATTTACATAATCACGACATTATCAGGAAGATTGTAGGGGAACGGACCCTGTTATATCCTAGGCTCGTTACCCCACCGGTGTTCACAGGGTCCAGGGGCGTCGTGGAAGACCTTGTCGAATCTAGGCTCTTGCAAAAGGCAAAAGGCGCAGCCGGCTGTGTCCATCTGTATTAATCTCTAGTGGTGGAATAGATTAACTCTTTAATGACAAAATTTGGTCAGGAAAATAAATATATTTGCTTTTTGAATGTCCATTTGTATGCCAAGAGAAGAGTGGTTTTTTTGAAAATGTAACGCTGGAATGACTAGCTTATCAAGCCACTCGTTCCAACGGTAAATTGCGTAAAATCGTTTTCTCCTGGAGTAGAACTGGACATTCCACAAGCCCACTGCAGAGGTACGTCGTTTTTACCGGCTTCGCTATGAACGGGTTAAACTACATGTTATTATATTACTTGTTATTTTATGCACTTCAGTGTACGCACACCGATATCGGGCCTGGGTCCAAGTGCAGGGGTATTGCATTTAAATGCAAATGCAAGTGTTTGCAACTTAATCAAATGCAAGCGCAAATGTAAATGCATTTGCAAATGCATTTGAATATTTGGATACACGTCTGATACTGAAATTCTGTAACAGAGTATGCATCTGCCATCTATGCATCTACTGGTAGTGAGTATATTTAGGAAAACTATTTGCAGACCAAGCCAAGACTATTTTGAAATGTTACCACTAGAATGACTGTCTCGCTTATTGAACCAGTCATTCCAGTGTAAAATTGTCAAAAGTAGTCTTGTTTTTATCTGCACATGGAACTTTACAATGAAATAATAATACTTATTTCATCATTAAAGGGTAACCATTAAAGCATTGAATTTTCAGATTCCTAAATATTATGTTGACTATTTTTCAAGGGTAATTTCATTGATAGCCATTGCGCCTATGGAAGCAGCATGTGTCAGTCAAATTACTTTCAAAATAATTATCAAGTATGATGTTTAATATTTTGAAAGGAATTGATTGATAGCTGCTACTGCGCCCATGGCTGCAACAGGCGCCAGTAAAAATCCATTCAATATAGTTATCAGCTTATGCAATATCTGTACGAATTTACAAATATTCTGTTCAATATTTTAAAGATAATTTGACTGACAGATGTGGGTAAAAGTTTCCAGACAAATTTGTTTCAAAATGTTCATCAGGTTATTCAAGACCTGAACTAAGATTCTGGTAATTCAAGATTCAAATGTTAACTTCGTCTGAGATCAGCTTAGTCACATATGGCTGAGGATGTGCGTATAGTCAGAATGAAGAACAGACAGTTCTAATCACAAGGGCGAACAGTAAACTAACCCATGTCACGCAGAATTATCAGTATCTATTATGTAATGATCGCGCCAATTTGCAATACAACAAGATAACTTTGAAGATTTACCACTGGAATAACTGACTCGATTACCAAGCCAGTCATTTCCGTCATACATTTTCAAATATCTTCTCTAGTAATGCAAATGACCATTCAATAAGCCAATCTTGACAACTAAAGGATTAAGAGAATTCTGAATGAATGGATTTAACAACCTTATATACTAAGTGGGGATATATTACTAAGATTACACTAATTACTTTGAAAGGATCTTGACAATTATAGAGCACTTGTTGAATAGATTGTACAGTCAAAAGTGCTCGAGTGACCACCTGTGTTTTGGGGGCCAAAAGAGCGTGGTTCTTTAAGACAGATCATTGTATGAATATTGTTAATCCTCCTGAAAATCAACGTATTGATTACCACAGCAGCAACGTTTAGTCAAATTGTCATAATGTGCGTCTTTGGTAACCAAACCGGCCAAAACCAGGAACTGTCCGTTTGGAGGCCAAGAGAACAAAATCACTAAGCCAATCGTTCCAGGAGTCTTGTATGTAAGGGAAGCAAATTAACTAAAATTTGTTGGCTTACTAAGATATCAGCTGACTTAAGTCAAACTAATTTCAAAATATGCACGATTTTATATATGTATGTTGACGGCCGAAAGCTATATGATAAGAAATTCAGAGTGAAATGAGTTAATAAATCACAGAGAAATAGGTCTATAATTTCTAGCAACATAAATTTGTATGATTTAAGAAATACTTTGATTGGATATTTTGAAAATAATCTGACTGGGAATTTTTTTCTGCCCAGCAGGTTCTAGCCAATTTTGAGCGAAATACAAAATGGGAAACGTAGTGTCTTTGAAAAATCCAAAGATCCAATGCATTTGAAAACTCAAATGCAAATCTTTTCATGCAAATGCAAATACATGAGATTCAAATGCAAGTACAATTGCAAATGCGTCAGAAATTTCATAATTGCGTGTAACTGCAAATGCGAGTGCGAATGCATTTAAATGCAAATGCATTTGCACTTGTACCCAGGCCTGACCGATATCAGGACGGGACTTCCTAGTAATCGATCCTTATCAACTCTGCAATAATGAAAGGCTTTGAAGAAGTGTTCCACTATATTGGTCACCGTAATCGAAATGAATAGAGTAAAATATGACGGCAATAGACTACATACTGAACAACAAGTCTGCATAATAGAGAAGCATGAGATTAACCTACAGACTGACGCCCACCCATCCGGAATAAGAAGAATCGTCGCAGACACCTAATCACCTTAGCTACGAATATCGCGATGATTTCAATAAATAATGATATCTATTATGTTTTATTTACAGACTATGCGGGTCGTAATGGTGCCAAGGAAACAGACGACACGCATAATGTACTTGATTATCACAAATGTGAATGCTCATAAAAGATAAATTAAAAATCAAAAGATGAAAGCTTATCGACCTTTCAATAGACGACTCGTAGCACATTCATTCAGCCCTGCCGGATGGTATTTGAGATACCACATTAGAAGGTGTGATGTATGTCTGGAAGACAGTGTTATTGGAGGACGTTCTTGTTCAGGCTAAAAATCATTTATACCGGTTTTGCGAACACGAACAGGGGACCCACAGACAAGTAAAATAAACCTGGCGTCTGACGACTAGCGAGTACGACTTTATCGGTAGAGTGATTAGAATAGAGGGATCCGATCTTTTATTCAGGTATCTGACGTCATGATCAAATCGAGCACATGTTAGCTGACATCACAATCATAATGACGTGGCTCCGTCACGAAAAGCGAAAGGTTCGTCAAAAAAGTATTCAAATTGTATGTCTTTGATTAATTTACACTTTTTATAGAACATTATGTTGTATATATTTTGAAACTAATTTGACTGGGAGCTGTTGTTGCCATGGACAGCTACAGACTCCAGTTAAATTTTATTGAAAACAGTCAACAGCTTACATATATGAATACCTTGAACTTAGGGTTCTGGGAATAATTAATACAGGGTTCAAAGTATTTAAATCGATTTCCCACACTCATTGGGAGGGGCGTAGCTAGAAATTGGTGGGACATAGTAAGAAATGTTTTCCTCTATTTTCGGATAATGTCAGCTCCAATTTATGAAAGTTCACTCAGAACAATAACAGTGTGAATATTGTAACATGACGTGGATTTTCTGCTTCTACGTGACCAGATCGAGAGATGGCATATGTGGAACAACCCAGGTATTTTACAGAATACATTGGGGTGTCACCGAGAGAAGCCGCAAAGAACGGCTGAAATAGGAGTGTTCCATCCGATGACTAATGTATAAGGGTTCCTTAATTTGAACACATTTCTTGAAAAAATTAAGTAGTTGGACGTCTCCGGTTGAACATTGCTATATAATTAAATTCTACGACACATTAACGATCCATGTATAAACATGGTTGCTGTAATAATCAACGCATCTTGAAAACCATGATTTCTGACAGTGTTACCCACGGCCAGGAGAATAAAAATTAACTGAATAGTGAATTTTACGTTAGGTCTAACAGCTGGATAATATAGTGTATTGTGGGGTTGTAGTAGTAAAATATCCTGCAGCTGCAATCAGTCAGTCTTCGTGTTTGACCACTTATGTCTTGTCCTCGTCCACATTCTTTAGCTTCCTCAGATTCATGCTTGCTCTGCGTGTGATGAGTCCTGTTATTTTAGGTGGCTCCAAGTAAGGCGAATCTATGGCTCTCTGTGCAGGTTTGTCTTCTTACATCAGTACCACATGGTATCTTTGCTGAGCGAACATTGCGGACAGTGGCAATATATTACACATCGGGACGTGCGCGCTGGTCCGCCGGATGCTCCCGTTCCGCAATACCGTCAGTGCGCGGTGAGTTAGGACGGGGCTGCTGGTTAGCTGGGGATATCGGGGTTGCGGATCTGGTGTTGTTGCGCGTTGCCGGATTGTACAAAGACCGACTTCTAGAGCTGATGGAACGTTCACATTCCAGTGGGGCCATGTGACCATCGCCGCGAAAGTTGAACCTCACTGTCTCATCCTCGCTGTTGGTGTCACCGGTGTGACGGTCCCACAGTTCCATTTAGGGCCGGACAATTAAATACATACAATAATTAATATATGCAGCAGTCAAACAATCGTACTCGTTTGCTGCTACCTGGGAGGAGTCTAGTACATGGGGATAAGTTGATGACTCATTATCGTGGACCTCACCAGAGGTACCTTACAGAGTAAGACATGTGAGGCACCCCCCCCCCCCCAAAGGAGGGTCCTAGCGCGGCTACTTAGACAGTTTAATATAAACCAAGTTAACCTCTGCAAACGTTCTTTTGTTACGAGAGGAAAGTGCCTCGCACGGGCCTCCGTTACAGGAAAATGCCTACAACGCCGATGCGGAGGAAGAGAGATGGCAAAAAGGGCGATTCTCTTGTTAAAACCTATTATGTAAAAGAGTCAACCTAGTGAAATTATATGTTTAATGTGATACACGTTGTTTTACGTGAAGATGGGGTAGATGATTTCCGCAGAATTCAACACCGTCATCTTATGTAAGTTCCAAGATTCTGTATTAGTAGCTGGCGCTTTATTTATGCGGTCCTTCTGCTAGTTTCTACTCTTATCATTTAGTTTTTGGGTCCAGATCTAGGTTTAGCCGCAAATGGCAATGTAAGCTAACTGTTTTAACATATAAGACTGACGGGCGAGAATGTTCGGTGACCGTGTGCGCAAATATCATGAGGTGAAAGCTCTAGAATCATATAACGATCTGCTACCGTCGCGCCAGGACCACATATAACAGCACAAGGACAGTACATAAGCGTTGAAAAGCACATATAAGTTTTGGGCGGAGATAAAGATGCAACTATCCAACTATAGCGACCTTCCCGTGTAGGATTGGTAGGTTCTAAAACCGCACCCAGTCAATTGTGGAGAGCTGAATCCTATCCATCACCAGTGTGTCGGGGACCGATCATTTGAGATCCGCACCCGGGGAGCTAACATGTACCTGACATTAGGGTTATGTAAAATTGCCCAGAGATGCACTACAGGCCAGTAACTATAATATATTTTCGCAGTGCTTCCTACTTTGGCGGGGTTTTCTAGCTAACCAGTATCCGAAGATACAAGGGGTGGGGGTGTATGCGGTAACCGTCACTTTATTTCTAGCCGCACTGGACCCGCAGTAGTTCCAAAGTCACCTCTAAATAACTTGACGGAGGGAGATACGGACAATTAATTATTCCGAAGGCTGGTGGAACATAGACAGAGACAATTACTCATAACGGAGGCCTTAAGGTATATGGTCAATTTAAATTATCTAACCGGTGTGCAGTGTTACATATCCGCTACTCCTGGAAAAGGGACAAACACGAAATGTCTCCTACCGCGCAATCGTCCCTACTAATATAAACCTATCCTATCGAGCTAGAACAGTCCAGGTTTAGTCGACCGCATGCCATGTTAGCGTAATGCGAACATGATCAGCAACATCAGTGAAAAATTGATGCTGTGCGGGAACAAGGTGGTGCAGATGTTGTTGCTGTATAGTGTAGACTAGTAATACTGCGGTCCAAGAGTTTTTATACCAAGTAAACAAAACATAAAACATGGATGGCTACTGCCATATCACTAACTTTGAATAATCCAGTAATAGAAGGACACTCGACCTTGCCAGTGCTTATAGGCGCGAAAATGAGAATAATATATACATAATAATAAATTATAAAAATGTGCTCTTTAACTGACCGGGAGGTACCTATTTGTTATCAGTACCTGATACACAAAAGCAATACAATAATAATAATAATAATATAATAATAATAATAATAATAATAATAATAATAATAATAACAAAAATAATAATAATAATAATAATAATAATGATAATAATAATAATAATAATAATAATAGAGTATCTACTAGTCATCGGTACGGAAAAAGTTCTAGAGTCGCAATAGTTGTAGCGTAACACAATCGGAACGCGAGATGGCACAATACGGAAGTTGGCTGCTAGGAAAAGCTGCAGGCACACTGCGGATGTGGCTCATTCTCAGGAACAGTGAGGAAGAACGTTTGCGGAAACGGATGGCTAGAAGACAGTCATATCTACAGCAATAGTTATTAATTTAAACGGTATGTCAAAAGTTCCGTACTGGTGCGGGAGTTGAAAGCTGCTCTGTAGTTCTTGAAGGGCTACAGATGAAGTTAATAATAGCTCACACGATGCATCAGGCAATGTTCCCCTAGCTGCTGTCGAAAATGTCTAAAAGACTAACACATGATGTGCGGATTGATTACACCACTGGTTACGTGGTACGGCAGATCTAGCGAGTTATCACAGAGCACGTCACTCGCCCCACATACTGGACGACGAGCTATATCGGGGCCAAAAGGCCCATTCGCACGAAAGGTCCCTTTACGGAAGTAGTGGCTTGGGCTACCTGACTTTAATTTCTTCATTACCCCTGGGTGATATCTTTCCAGGAGGTTATAAAAACTGGTGGTTGATCGATCTCTGAACTCACTGACTATCAATTTCCAGAAAACTATACTGGTAAGCTGTTGGCAGCAACAGCGCCCATTGAAATTAGTTTCAAAATATTCAACAGCATGTTTATTAAATGATTAAATGGAGAGACATGCAATGTGTACAACGTGTCGCTAAAGACGAACCGAATAGAATTATTTATGACGTAATGATTATGACTCATACACGCCGCTTAGCTGATTATGACGTCATATGACGTTATTACTCTGGAAATGTCCATTGACGTCAGAATCACACTGGCGTAACTCTGTCACGAAAAAGGTAAAGTCAGTCGCAAGTGTATGAATAGTATATGCTTGATGAATTTCTAACTTAATACAGATTATGCTGATTATTTTGAAACCACTGACCCATAGCCGCTGTTGCCTTAGACAGTACTAACTCGCAACCAATATATGTTTCAGCTATTCAAATGATTACCTGCATGGCCACCTTGAAATTGAGATTCCGTGGAAGTTGGGAGTCTAAGAGTTTAAGTGTTTTATTCAGCATACAAAGTGACCCAGAAATAAGTGGGACATAGCGTGATATGGATCCTTCTATTTGGAGTAGAAGTGGCATAGTTTATCTGCTCAAAGCACACGGTGAGTCACAGTTTGTGGCATGCTAATATACGCACCCATATGAAGTACACTGAAAGGCCTTGCACAAATTATGGTTTAGCTGAATGGTGGGGGTAATAATAGTCGGAACCTTAGAGCTCAAGATCCCGGAGCGCGTCACTGAACAGTGGCTCCACTTTCCGAGTCAGACAGCCACACTTTCTGCTAGATGGTGGACCAAGCCTTGAGTAATTAATTCAATTGTAAAGTGTTGTGCTCCATGCATAGTCTATTTTGCTCGAGTTTGAACATCTAAGTCTTACAGCTGCGCTGCTCAATTTTTAAGTCATGTTACTCAGTCAATGCACGCACCAAGAGCAACCAATACCAAAATATGTCATTTGTCGTGAATAGTAATATGCAAACAATGAAACGAGAAATCGTAATTATCAAGGGAGCAATTGTTGAGGAATTCACGCGTGTCTAACATTATTGCTAACATTATTGATGTTGTCGTTAGTGACGATCTCACTGCTGAATTACGAGTTCATAGTGTTTCTTTGTAGAATGATAAATGACATGGAGTTGACTGAAAATTGTGTTAATACAAGCTGTTGTTGTCTTAAAACAAATAACTTACACCATTTTCAACAGAACAACACGTATTATTCGTCCACACCCTAGAAAATCAGAGACTCTTACCTCTATTAGTAGACGGACTAATGAGATCGACAAGGCTACATGGGAATTCATTGTGACGACCGGCGTGTCGACATTTGTATCAAATATACATCCGACTGTAATTAAATAAAGCCTTAATTGGCGCCAGTCACGCTAATGACTGCTTCTAAAGTACGCAAATAATTGCCACGAGGTTCCGATTGAGATCACAACAAATGCTGGGAATCACGCCCATCTATCCATAATTTACAGCAACATTTTATTCGTACATTCACCAGAAGTCGAATAGTTGGCTGGTGAACACAATCGTGCGTTGAAGTGATTGTTTCATACGTGCTTAATTAGTTTACTTAATTAGTTATCTTTCAAGCGATGCTATTGCTATTCAGCATACCATGGCTTGGACTCATACAACGGTTAACAAGCGCAGACCATCTTCTATTCCGATTATTATAATGCAGTTGATAATTTGCGTGTGGCATACCTAATCGTGATACAAT
This sequence comes from Chaetoderma sp. LZ-2023a, assembly GCA_034401795.1. Taxonomy (NCBI): domain Eukaryota; kingdom Metazoa; phylum Mollusca; class Caudofoveata; order Chaetodermatida; family Chaetodermatidae; genus Chaetoderma; species Chaetoderma sp. LZ-2023a. The sequence goes on along the minus strand of CM067370.1, from coordinate 35,519,300 downwards.
ATGTAACAGGTGTGTAAACAGACAAGAGTCTGCGCAAATACGCACACAAATGATCGAACAACTAACAAACACGAAACCGAACCGTATAAATAATAGCATTTAACCATTCACGCCATGGAATCCAGAAATGAAATTCGATAGGTTAGAAATACTCTGTTGAATCTTTAACTTAATTTGAGATGGTGCAGGCAGCCGCAGGTTCGTGACATATTAATCTAAAAATTCAACAGATTTCCTGCATATGCGTCTTAAAACTGAAAGACTGAAATTTCAAAAGGCGAAGGATTACATAGATAAGAAGACGTAACTGAGCAAACACTTAATAGTCCGACAAGTTGTAGGAATTGTACGTCTTTACTATTTAATAAACATTCTGTTGAATATTTTGCAACTAATTTGACACGGCGAATTAAATTTGTTTCGAAATATTCAACAGCTTACCTAGACAGCTTTCTGGCAATTGAGATTCAAACAATGCTGAGATCGATTGATCCCAACACGGACAAAGCGTGGGCGGCGCTTAGCTAGAGATGGACGGGCATAGCTAAAACTGGATTCCTCCATTTGCTTCAAAACGTCATACACAGTGTCTCCATGAGTGCCCTTAAATGCCGTTCATATACATACATATATATATATATATATATATATATATATATATATATATATATATATATATATATATATATATATATATATATATATATATAGGCATCACTGCGATGGTATTATTCAGAAACGGTAATTAATGCGCAGTAGGGGCACATGTGCTTCAATACAGTTCACATTGATGAGTAGTGTTGACATAATCATCAGTGGTACTGATGGCAGCATTCGTTGTGGCCAGACTATGTTAGTACAGCAGCTACGTCCTCTCCTAAAGCCACTCTGCGAGTTTCCAATAAATCTGTCAATCGTATCTCTGATACGAGATAATGCCACATTTGATAGAATCTTTCTGATGTTCAAAAGCACAATCGGTCTCAGGTTGGAACGCTGTTTGGTGATTTCTTCGGCTTCGCGAGTGCAATGAGTTTAACTCCTCCCACATCATCGAGATAGTGATGTTGTTCAAAGGTAGAGTTGACTACCTGTAAGATTTGTGTCGAGATGATATTATCTGCATATTTAAGGAGTTCGTTATTAATGCCGGAAGGCCCGCATGCACGGCCATTCGTTAGATTTGTTAAAGCTTTTATAGCTTCTGCTTCTATTATTGGCTGGTCTAGTCGCCGTGGCTTCGAACGTGGGTAAAGGTTCTGTTCTGTGTCACCGAACTGATCCATGAACCATTCCTTTATAGTTTCGGACTTTCCCTGGACAGAGCCGATGAAGTAACAATCAGTGTCATGTACTTCATTTAGTTCTGGCGGAGTGCCGATTTTTAATGCCTTGCTTGCTCTGAGCATTTTATGACAGTCATCTGTGGACGTGATCTCGTTTATCAGGTCATGTGCCTTTTCATGGCGAGTTAATTAATCGTTCGCTGATTTGGCGCAGGATCGTATTACGTTTCGGTTTGGTGTTCATTTTGACCGTTTTGATAAATCTGTCGTCGCAGCGTTTTCTGTTGTTCAGACAGCTTTTCTACAGGTGGATGGTCAACATAGGATTTCCTTTGGTTGGTATTCCCGGCTACACTGATATTTTTAGCAGCTGATGTTTTCACACATTTTAGAACTGCATTGTTCTTTTGGTTTACAATTGGTCATCTTCTGAATTATTGTTGTTTTATGCAGTGTCTGGATATACGTGTCGTTAGTTACTTCGGAGAGATCATGGTTGAACTTGGATTATTGTCTTAATGGTCGTCTGTAAACGAGGCTCCATAATCGAGTAATCACTGATTTGTCGTGGGAATTAAGGTCTGTACAACCGTAGGATCCTGAGTAATTTTGTGTATTATCCTTGCACAGTGTGTAGCCAATAATCTTATTAAAGATTGATTTGTAGTTTAGTTTTCTTGTCAGGTATGTGCCATGTCTATGCTGTTCGAAGACGGCACAGGTGCTTAGAGGTTGTTTTTGTTGCATATAGACCATCAGTACCGACGAAGGAAGCTATTGTGTCTCCATTACTGTTACGTTTTCCCATTCCATAGGAACCGATACACGAATGACCATACACGAATCACCACATAGGAAGAGTTAGTACCGTGCTGCAATGTTGATTGTTACGCGCAATTCATCGTAGAAGGAATCGAGAATTGAAGGATCGATATATGATTTGTCAGCAGTTGAGCCATACGCATTCACGATGCGACATTTTGCGGCAATGTTTTTTCTCATTGGAAACTCGGCAACCATAGCTTGCTCTTTTAAGTTATAGTAGTTGCTTGTGTTACAGAGATGGCTTCCACCAAAATGTTTGGCATTTTCACTTTGTGCTAAACCGAGACAACATATTATTTCTTGTAACACATTGAAGATCAAGGCAAGCCTTTTTATTTCGGATAATGTTTCATGTAGCGGGTGTGAGTAAAGCATGTACACCAAATGCAATGTCCGTGGGATAACAGATATGAAAATTAAACTAATTAGTATTATGCGCTTGCTAGTCTTAACATCTGAAAAGCGTAAGTCCGAATTTCAAAACTCACTTACACTTTAAAAAAGAGTTTGATTGATATTTTAAAATTAATTAGGCTGCAAGTTGTTGCCGTCTGCCCAATTATTTTCAGTCATGTGATATTATTTTGTATGTGACGATGATATACTGTGTTTTGCCGCTGCAGTAGCTTGAAAATATCTTTCATCTGCCATCAGCCCTTCTTCTTTGGCCACAGTGTCCTATCCTCAGCGAGTTTTTTTGTTCCATTAAGTTCTTCTTGATCATCAGTTTGCCAAGTCGGGCATCTTTGAGATATGCACGTATGGATACTCAACATGTTTGTGCAGTGGCGTCATCTACGAGCGCTGTTGTTTGTCAACGAATACTGCAGCTTATAAGGCTTTCTGTACATATAGTGTCTTCTGGTATACGAGAATGGGGCTGTAATGCACATCGTGTGTGATGTGTCATTAAAGATTATGTCCAGCCTGCGATATTGCATGAAGGTACGAAGGTTGCTGCAGTGGCAGGCACCAAGCTTATCTAGAACTACCTTTGGAGATGTCCAGCTGTTACAGGTGCACATAATCAGTGATACACACGTTGCATTAACATCTTGGACAGAGCGATCCGTGGATGGATCCATAGTTTCAAAAAGGACTGGAAACCAATGTTTCCCGTAAAGTAACATGCAGCGAAGTGAGAGGGAGTTGCGCATTACACAATCAATGACTTTTCTCTTCCTCCATTCCGCCCGCCACGCGACGTGATACCTTTGTCACCGAGCTCGTCTGTCGCTGATTTGCACATGGGGAACTCAGTCTTGACTTCGTCCATGAAGAGATTCGCATTCTTGACGTGTTCTTCAGCTATAAGGAGAAGGCTATCGAGAGTCTTCTTTTCCTCATCCATAAAGTCTACATCGTCTGCGTAATCAATTCCTAGTGGGGGGGGGGCAGTGGTGATACTGGTCGGTTTGAACTAGTGGCGTAGATAAGAGGGCTATAGGGAAATAGCATGTAAACTGCACTTCAGAGAGGCCATCTCCCTGCTGAGAACGAATGGACGTTTGGAACGCTGCAGATCCACATTTTAAATCGCGCTTTCAAATTGGTATTTGGAAATAGCAGTACACCTAGCCACATCGCCATCACAGCCGGCTTGATGTTGAACGTCCAGGTGGGTTGATCGTTTGATGGTGCCAAATGGCCGTAATATGTCGATCTTATGAGAGTTCCAGTGCTTGGACATGACTACTGGCACGAGTGTTCCCTGCGCACATACAATGTGTGTACATCTGCGTCCTCATGTAATGTGTGTGCATGCGTGCGTGCGTGTTAGGCCAAGTTACTTGGGATCAGAATACATTGACTTTTTCACTAGAATGAGATTTAGAATATTTCAAGAACTAGTTGACCGATTTTGCTTCTGTAAATGACTCGTGTGGATGAAGATATTCCGCTATAAGAACTATATACTGACCTATGATTTGCCCAGAATCGCGCCACAGATTGGTGAATCACGGACACAGATGCAAAGTACTGATTCCGGAATGGCATAATGTTTTGTAGCCGCCAATGAGTTTATTTCCACAAATCAGCTAGACCAAGATTAGCTATCATGCCAGACATTGCATCTATCTTTGCCATGAAATATGATTCATAGTAATGGTAAAGATGTTCGCTAAGGATTATCTAAAAGAAACCCAGGGAATCCCGCTTTAGACGTGGATGTGCCTATGTTTTCTATGTTAACGGCACAATGTGGTGATGCAAAGCATCATAATCCCACGAACACATAGACTTATAAAATAATATTAGCCCACAAACCATTTGAGCAAAAGTATAAAAATGGTGAATTATCAAGGAGCTATGCTTAGGAGAGGCCATGTACCTAGGCCAGACAACACTCTGCCAACTTACTATAATGCCCAGGCCCTATGGAGTGCAAGTGTTATGGACGTGAGATACTGCACTGGCAGATATATCAGGCAGAGAACGCGATAAAGAAGCAGGAGGTCAGAAAGACTGATAGTAGAGAACTGGAATCCGCAGCTGATAGTGACATTCGTAGTGACAAATATCCAGTGATAATATTTCAAATACATGACGCTAAGTAATTTACACGCGATGTTATGGTCATTTATCCGTCTCTATAATTGCATTTTCAAATTAATTTCAAAAACGGACATTCTGCTAGTTGCCATGATAGCATCCAATGAAAAAAATTAACATATTGGCTCTTTAGATATGGCTTACTTTGTCAATCATTCACCGTTTCAGCTGATACATCAAACTGTTCCTGTATCAGTACTTTGCCAACCGTTAAGCAGTGCCAAATTTCCTTCATTATTTTCTCTGCTTAGATAATTATTTGAATGATTTGTATGTAAAATAAATCAAATTACAGATGACATTGGAACCAACATTATGAGTGATCACTTGTTAATCTACTATGACTGCCCCGAAAGTCTACCATTTACGTTTAATACTGTGTAACTTTTGTATTAACTGTAACCCCCATGCTAACATATATACTTTTGGGGAGTAGACCGCAGAACGTGACACGTACCCATGTTTCTGTGGTAACGATGTTGACAAATAAGCCAAAGGTCCTGGGTTCGATTCTTGCCTCTTCTATATGAGCACCAAAAGAGCTAAACCTGGCGTGGGGTGAATGATTTTCCTGGTTTGTGAATAATTCATTAATCAAAATTGCGAAATAAAACAAATTACTTATATACAAAGAGAATAGAGGAGTACAGTGAAAGACCTTTAAAATATATATGTATGTGCAGGCTGATGTAGTTTGAAAACACCCTTCATCTGCTATCAGGCCTTCTCTCACAACTGTTCACTTTCTTTGGCGAGTGTTCTGCGCTCACGCAGGTTTTACATGCTCGTCAGGGTATCCTGTCAGACTTATAGGCCAGTACGTAGCACACGTTGCAGGTGTGTGTGTGTGTGTGTGTGTGTGTGTGTGCGTGCGCGCGCGGGCGGGCGTGGGTGGGCGTGCGTGCAATTGCGTCATCTACTACCTCTATATTTTAGCACTGAATGCAGCAAATTCTAAGCTTTCTGTGTCTAAGCTTTCTGTGTAAGGGTGTCTTGTGACATTCACAGAACAAGGCCAAACATTGACCAGATTTGCTGGGCCACATTCACCGACAGTAAGACGATATTGCACATCGTAGTGTTGGAGATTTTGCTGTCCGGCCAGCGATTTCTGGCTATTGTACGAAGTAGTCTGTAGTGACAGGCCTCAAGCTTACCTAGACCTGCCTTCGGACTTCGGACCTGCTCATCAATCAAAAACAAACTATATACAACACTGACTGTAACAGTCATACAAGCCTAGGATTTTTATCTATACTTTACAAAACGACTGGAAGGCAATGTGTCCCTTGACCCAAGTTTGAGCGATGTCACAGGAGCTACACATTAGTGAAACAAGAATTTTACTCCTCCTGCACAACCAGCACCCCACCCCCGGCAGAGGGGTGCCTTTGTTAGAGACGTACACGGAATCTATATGGAGAAGGTGCTCTATTAGGCTTTCCTTTCCTTAGATATGTAGTCTACAGTGTCTGCGTACCCCCTCCTCTCGTGCAGCTATATGGAGAAGGTGATCTATTAGGCTTTTCTTCCTTAGCTATGTAGTGTACAGTGTCTGCGTACCCCATCTATAGTACAGCTACATGGAGAAGGTGATCTATTAGACTTTCCTTTCATTAGCCATGTAGTCTACAATGTTTGTGTACCCCATCTCTAGGGCAGCTATATTGAGAAGGTGATCTAGTAGACGTTCCCTAGCTATGTAGTCTAGTGTCTGCGTACCCCATCTATAGTGCAGCTATATGGACGTGATCTATTAGGCGTTCCTTTCATTAGCTGTGTTGTCTACAGAGTGCGTACGCCATCTCCAGTGGGAGGCCCAATGCAGATACTCGCGGGTTTGGTTGTGTGGACAGATGAGAGGGCGGGAGAGAGAGAGAGAGAGAGAGAGAGAGAGAGAGATCATCTACCTGTGGAGAACCAATGGACGCCTCGAATGCTTCAGACTCTACTCGCACTTTCAAATTGGTATTTGCCAATAGATGTCTGACTAGTCATAGCTCATCGTGATTATAACCAACTTGATATTGTATGTCAAGTATCATTGATCTATTGATGGGGTCAAAGGCCCTTGATATATCGATGCGCATCTTATGAATGTCTCAGTGCTTGGACCTGACTACTGCCACTAAACTACATAAAATATAGTTTGTTTTTGATTGATGGAGCTGGTATGCCATGTGGATCCGTATAGTTCTAGACAATATCATCTCTCATTTTAGTTAATGCGTTGTGTTGATCCAATATGCTGTCCTATAAGATAACTTTGACTACTAGATTCAAACTGCAGTTCTTTCAAAGTTAACCACAGATGTGTAATACTGTTATAAATTAATATCTCATACAATTCCATTAGCTTTCTCTATTTAGCAATGATTTATATGCTTACATTATGCAGTCGACGCTTGCATAAATGCTCTAATTTATTATTTCCTATTCAGCATCAATATTCATTCATTCAATCATTCTATTCAAGATGTGTCTCGCAATGTCGTCAAGCTCCGCGGTTCTTTCTATTACTTATCGCGTTCTGCAAACAATATTGATACACGGTATTGTAACGTGTGTTTCAGGTTTTACGGACATTCATTGTCCGGTCAATTATATATCGTTACAATACAACTGTATATACAACACAACTGAAAGACGCCAGTATACCTTCCATTGTTTGTTTTGCTACTGGATATTCATGTGGCAACAAATTGTTCCTTTAGGTTGAAATAAAAACTCCTGCTGCGATTTCCTAACAAAGGGGCGGATATATCTGGAACCGCCATTATGCATAAAGCAAAGTAAATTAATGGATTCTCAAATTGAAGACCCAGTATAGCTATCAAATAGCAGCGCAGTGTTCCAATAAAATGACACTACATTAAGATATACACCTATACATATTCCTTATGGTTAGTAAGTACATCTAGCTGGTACGTACATGAGGTACTGTTTCCGATGGCGCGTTGGTTTGCGTCAGTCATTTCTGCACACACACACACGCACGCACGCACGCGCACACACACCCCTCCCGTCCCGAGGACAGCTGGCAGTATCATACACGATCTGCCTGAACAGAAGACGGCCATTCATGTCACCGTGTTAGGTATTCCTGACAATTCCTGTTGTCTTACGCAGCTACATCCTGCAGAAGTACAGCATGATCAGCATCATCATTTGGTGGAGTGGACATCAGACATCTTTCCTGCCGGCTATGATAAATTCGTCAGACTTAGTTCGTGAACTATTCACAACGCCATAGAGAAATACATTTCCAGCTATGCGCCACCAATCTCTAGCTAATCTCCGCCCATGCCTTGTCCGTTTCGGGATCGATCGAACCCCAAATTCACAGAATCCCGATATCAGGCTAACTATAGAGGTAAGCTGTTGAATATTGTGAAACTAATTTGATTGGGTGCTGTTGCTGTCCATGACAACAACAGCGCCTATTCACATTAATCTAAAAATTTTCAACAGAATGTTTATTAAATAGGAAATCCATCAAAGACATACAATTCGTACACTTGACGAATTATTCCAGCTTCATGACGGAGCATCTATGCCAATAATTACTCTGACGTCAGCCTATGCATGCCGTAATTTATTATGACGTCATATACTTCAGCGACCAATCGGATCCATCCATCGCTATATAAATAAAAGACCAATAACTTTCAGCAGCTAACAATGTAATTATCACTTTAATTGGCAATAATCTTATGAACAATGGACCGGCTATAATAATATTATTTTTACATATTTATATAATAACAAACCACATAAGTGAATGGTGTATTATAAGCGCATACTCAATTATATGTGGCAATGTCGTGCATGTGCTCATTCAGTAACTTAGAAGTAAACGTCAATACATAGATGAAAATCGCCTAAAATAAATAGTATCAGCATCGGATTCAAGTATCTATGTCTTACACATATAGGGCTAATCATAAGGTCTTTGAGATTAGACTGTATTGATGGTATTATGAGGCCAGGTTAAACTATTTGCGAAGAACAGGGTTTAGTAATATCATACGCGGGCCTAGTATGTTGTGATAGGTTATAAAATACTAGACACTAATCATCACTTTACCAAATTAACCTATTCAAGTCCCAATAAATTGAAATAAAATGTTAATAAATATATATCATATCGCATTACTAGTCGACAATATAAGGGCCCATTTCTAGATAGGTCCCGCCCATTTCTAGCTAATACCTAAATAGTCAGAATAGCAAGTTTCAAGTAACTGTACAGGTTATATGGTGGATATCTTAAAACTAATTTGACTGAGCTTGTTGCTGTTTATGGCAGGAATAAAACCTAGTCGAATTAGTTTCACGATATTCAATATTTAACAGCATGGTTATGAAATTGCAAACCCATCAAAACTATTCAATTCGTACACTTGACGGACATTTCGAGACCTCGTGAAGGAGTTATAATACATAGCTATGGGTGTGACGTTAGCCTGCATCATGTGACGCAATTGTCATGCCTTCATATACTTAAGTGACAGATCGAGGTTCATTACTTATTTCCTGTTTTATCTCCTGTTTGAATGAAGGACTAGTGCTTATTTTCATATCCATGCTATTCTGTCGAAGTCACCAACAGTTTCCAGCATGCTGATAGTAAAACAACACATACCTCCTTTCTGAAGTACTTACATAGTGATACCGGCTGTCAAATATCAAAACATTACCCTATGATAAAACAAACTGAATGGCAAAATATGACCTTCACAGTGGAGACTTCCGATCTGTCACTATTATATCATGCCATAATCAAAATACGTTAGTTGTTAGTAATGGATACATCTGACCTGTCACTCAAGTGTATATGACAATTGACACAGAATATGAAGTGGGAATAATTCGTCAGTTGTACGAATTGAATATTCCAACAGATTACCAGTATAATTACCTTGAAATGGGATTTTGAGAATTCATGGTTCAAAATATATTTATCGATCTCAACACGGGCAGAGCAAGGACGGAGCTTAGCTAGAAATGGCCTGGGCCTAGCTAGAAATCGATAAATGACGTATGCTCAACACGAAAGGGACAAATGTTCGACTGTAACCGTTTGCATTAGTCTTAGGCGAATTACAAATTTAATAAACATTCTGCTGACTATTTTGAAACCAATTCGACTTGGAGTTGGTGATGCAGTAACTTAGAAATTAGTTTTTAAAAATTCAAAATGATCCACAGCTTACCTGCATAGTTACTGGAGAGCCTGGAATTTCAATGTTCAAAGTATGAAAACCAATTCAAACTCATTTACAAAGTTGGAGAAGCGTGGCTAGAAATGGGATGGCATAGCTAGAAGTGGGCCCCTGTGTTTGTCTTGTAAGACCGTAGTTAAAACCTTTGATCATGCGAAGCTGATGGCAAGCCACATTACATGGCCTAGGGATTCTAAGAATAATGGCTGGTGCTATATAAAGCATTAAGCCCCGCAACATTGAGCAGCTTAACCCCTTTAACACTCAAAGTTGGTAAAGAAAATTTTATTTTTTTCATTAAAATGTCCATTTACTGACCAAAAGGTGATTATCGTAATTAAAGTTTACTACTCGAACAACTGGTTTGAATATCGATCCAGGGACTTTGGTGGTAAATTCTTTAAAAATAGTCTTGTCTTCATCTGCAAATGGAAAAAGCTTGGGTGTTAAAGCATTAATTTGCTACGTCCATTTGCTACGATGGGATGAGTAGAATTCTAAAAGCTTAACATTGTTCACAGCAAATAATGTATATATGCTTGCCGTAATATCTAATTTCCAATACAAACTTGTGCAATTGCAAATGCATTATAGCAATGTTGTTCAAATGTATCATACTTCATTCTGATCTTTTGATCTTGAAAAAATCCCAATCATTGTCCAAGTGAATACGAATTATTCCTAGATTTTCTCATTGTCGGCCAATGCAATTCATTCGTGGTAATACTGAATTGTCCCAGCAACATGTGCGCCGTAGATTACCACTATTACATGAAATCTAACCCATTTAGCCATGAATTGCCAGAAATTCTACTTCAAGGTAACTATACAGATAAGCTGTTGAATTTTCTTAACTAATCCGACAGCAGCAACAGCTTCCAGTCAAATTAGTTTTAAGATTAACAGAACATTTACTAAATTATAAATGAGTTTTTGAATTCGTTTTTTCGAGCACAAACAGTTAAAGAAACCATTATGATATAAAATATCAGATAATCATGCAGTTAATGCAAAGAGCACCTAGAGGGATCCATTTCTAGCCATGTCCCGCCCATCTTTAGCTAAGCTTGGCCCATGCCTTGCGCGTGCTGGGGTCGATTTATATACTCCTGAAATCCCCAAATCCCATGTTTCAAGATAACAAAGAGCAATAGCAGCGCCAGCGCCAAGTCAAATTAGTTTCAAAATATTCAAGACAATATATGTTAAAGACACACAATTCGGACACTTGACGAACTAATCAATGAGTATGTCAAATGGCGGACCTAGATACGTCATTAATTACGTACTTTAATTACGACGCCAGTGTACCTATGTCATAATTGATCATGACGTCATATACTTGAGTGACAGATTGGATCTATCCATAGTTAGGCTTGTTAGCATTTTGTTGGTATCCATTTTAAAAATGACGTTACAGTATATTGTGGCTGTGTTATCTTGTAGCACAGTTGTCAAGGTTACGTGGCACGCAAGGAGATCGCACTATTCAGATGACTTATTATGTGAAATAAAAGTTAAAAAAAAAATAAAAAAACCCAAAAAAGCAAATGTTGGAAGGTAGCACAACTTTAAACAGAAAAACTAGACATTTAGATCCGTCGAGGAGGAAACGTGGATCAATGAACCTTTCCAGTTTTAGTTATGCCCCGCCCTTTCCCAATCTAAGCTCCACCCACACCACGCTCGTGTTGGGATCGATTCATCTCTGAGCTCCCTGACTATCAATTTCCAGAAAACTATGCAGGTAAACTGTTGAATATTTTGAAACAACTGAGTCTAGTCAAATTAGTTTCAATATATTCAACAGTATTTTTATTAAATAGCAAAGACATACAATTCGTACAACGTGTCAGACTATTAAGCGTTAAAGACGGACTATTCCGAATCATTCATGACGTCATGATTATGGCGTCAGCATACACGTCACTTAGTTGATTATGACGTGATATGATGGATGGATAAACTGGAAAGATGAATTCTAGGTAGAAGACAGAAACATGCCGCGGGTGACCATTCCTGGCATCACAGACAGCAACCAAGGTGACCAAGCTGAAATAATAATAATAATAATAATAATAATAATAATAATAACAATAATAATAATAATAATAATAATAATAATAATAATAATAATAATAATGTAGTCGACACATTCCAGATCATCTGGCCATATATATATATATATATATATATATATATATATATATATATATATATATATATATATATATATATATATATATATATATATATAATAAAAATGTACTTTTCACTGACTTTGGGTTGTCCTGTACCAGCAATACCAATACTTAGTTATCAGAGGCGTGACTACTGTTTTCCTTGATTCTTTGTAATTTTGTTCTTACTTTGTACCAAACGATCCAAGCATGGAGACCCACCCTCAGGCTGAATTGAAATTGGCAGCACGCTCAACCACCCAATTTAGGCTGAGGCGATGTTGGAAAAATAGGGAGCATTATAGTTAGTTAGAACGTCATGGTAAGCGTGAAAAGGCAATATTCCCTTTCAAATGAAAACAAGTCTTTGCTTTACTGGAGTAATCACTGATACACGCGGTTCAAGTCGGTGATATTGCACATGGTGCGACATTTCCTAGTGAGCTGATGGCTAAATGGTAGCAGTTTAAGATCCATTTACGCATTTGCTTCGAGCAAATGTCAGAGATTTGCAGGATCTGGTACTAGGAAGACTGGTATTAATTTGAAAAAAAATCCTAACAAAAACCGTGTCACACGCCACCAGCTTGTATAAACAGTGGTTGGAAAATAAACAGAAATTCAAACTAGACTTGAAGCTTAAAGCAACCGAACAAATCATTCAAATAATCGTATTCCGAATCTCTTCTTACCGAAGTGATCTACGGTTAATAAAATTATGACCATGATTACGACTAGGGTAAATGTATTTTATTCGTGGTGCTCTGATGACATTATATATATATATATATATCGGTTCTAATGTTGACATCAGCGAAACAATAACCATCAATCATTGATCCTGGAAGATTACTTTATTGTCTAATGAAATACACGCTGGCAAAACAACAAAGCGAGAGACTACGATTTATGGGAGAGAAATTGTTCAGTTTTCGCCCTGTAGCGAAAGGATCATGTCATTTTACGAACCGTATATGCCAGAACTTGTTCCAATCGCTGCTTAGATTATTTACTGATCCGTGCTTTGACCATTCTCCCACTGTGACCAAAAACCAATATGTTGCAGGGTCGTTTGAAGGGAAATATGTGGTTAGCTTAGTAAACAGTATTGCTGAAGGCTGTTGCGGTATTAGACAGCAACAGCTTCCGATTACCACTGTTAAGAGAATGGGCACTGGTGATACTGATATACACCAATGGAGGCGATAAATTCACCACGAGATGGACGCCAATGCTCACATTTAGCCACGAGACAATACTAGAAGAAATATCAGTGAATAGCGATAGAAGACACGTTTGGGCGGTTTATAAAGAATGAGATTACACGATATCTGAAGAATTGAGAACTATTGTTCGTCGGCAGGGTGTCAATAATGGATATACGGATCAGAAGACTAAGCTTGCATTCACGAAGACGGGACAGCAGAGAATCCAAATAGCATCCCGGCTCGTGCCACTTAATCTTTAGTATTATCCGAGAGAGATGACAAGGCGTTTATATATTAGGATGGTAGAGACAGAGAGAGAGAGAGAGACAGAGAGAGAGAGGGGGGGGGGGAGTGTGAGATGGAGGGAGGGGTGGGGGAGAGAGGAATGGAGGGAGTGAGAGAGCCGGGAGAGTTAGGGGAGAAAAATAGACATAGAGAGAGGGGAGGGGGAGAGAGGCCGCGATATGGTGATGGAGGGAGGGGCAGGTGGGCGGAAAGGAGTGAGAGAGAGAGAGAGAGAGAGAGAGAGAGAGAGAGAGAGAGAGAGAGAGAGAGAGAGAGTAGTACTATGATCTTATGGAATTGTGCGTAATGAAGAATTCACCTCCACGAGACGCGTCCACTCCACGACCGGTTTCGCACTTTGTTAGAGGCGGGATTCGAACCAGCGAACTTCGCTTTACGAGTTGACCTCGTTAGCAGATAACAATTTAATGAGCCATTACCACCTATTTGATTTTGTCGAAAGCAACGTCAATTCAAGCATGAGCATGCATCGATTTTTACTGACACTAATTAGTTCTATCACATATGGTAAAATGCAAGAAATGAGTAACTCTGATTCAAGATGTCGTGTGTGTTACAGACGTATTTTAATATGTTATATATGTCCATCCTTTGTCCACCATTCTTGCCTTATTATACCCGTCATTTTCATGCTTGGAAACATCTGATCAACCAAAAATGTGTGATTTCTTACTGGATCAAGATATGTATAAACTGGCAAATTGCGTCTCATGATTCTCATATTTTTACTGTCTTTTTCTCTGACTTACCACCAATCAATCTATGAATTAAATAGTAAGTCAGTGATGTCTTCATTCAATTGCATCAATTATTGGGCCAAGCAGAAGTTTTGCTTATCTATTATTCAATCGATCAATCCCGCCAGCCAGCCAGCTAGCTAGCAGCCAGTCAGCCAGCTAGCTAAAGAAATAACCAGCCAATGATTGAATCGTCAATTGGAGTGCATACGCTTTTAGCAGCATGTGTACTTAAGAAAGATTCCTGAGATAGCAGCCCTCCGAAGAATTAAGAATAGAGCATCGAGAATGGTACTCGTATGGCAAGATTGGAAGATTGGTAATATCACTTACTTGCGTAATGCAGGGATGTCACTACATAACTACACTACGTATGTTGATTCCCTGTAAATGAATTTTGAATGCCAGTATCAAATCATCTGAGAAATTCAGATTACGGAAAGTGTGGTTTTCTTTCATAGAAAAATAATGTCAGAAATGATAAGATCCAGATTTGAGTAAAGTGTGTAATTGTCCTGCGGATGCATCTGTCTCGCGGATTACGTTTTAGGTAGAAAGCGTATGCCACATGACAAAGTAAATACTCGCCACATTCCGTATGAATGATTGATGTTATGTAGTTTCATGCATCAAATATCAGGCCATCATCCAACAGTACGCGATTAATTATGAATTAATAGAGTATGCCAAACAGATTATGATCACGAAATGTGTAACTGATAGTTATTTCACCGTCTCAATAATTAGCGGATGCACACAATGCGTACATCTGCATCACTTCAAAGAGTAGTTAATGATCGTTATTTTTTCCTGTCTTTACGGACTCGTGGCTTATCCACCTTATCATTTGAAGATAGCGATATGCGTTATTAGTTGCTGTATAATTACAGGTTTCGTAATGGGATAGGCCTAACGGAGGAGTAGAGTTTTAGCCATCCCGCGCCCATCTGTAGCTAAGCGCCACCCATGCTTTTCCTGTGTTGGGATGAATCGGTCCCTGGACTCTCAATCTCAATTTCCAGAAAACTATACAGGTAAGCTGTTGAATGTTTTAAAGTTAATTTGACTGCGTGCTGTTGATGCCTATGGCCAGGGAAATTAGTTTCAAAATATTCAACAGAATGTGTACTAATTAATAAAGACATAATATTCGTACAACTTAACAACCTATTAAGCATTTATGGCGGACTAAATCGCATCATCCATGCCGTTATTGATTATAACGCCAGCCTACATGTTACGCAAATGATAATGACGTCATAAAACTGGCTGAGAGACTGGATTCCTCCAATACCTTCATAGACATAGGCTATCTTTATAAACTTCTGCGATTTTGGGATGTTGCCCCTGATCTTCTCGAAAACGCGACACCGTACCTGCATTCTGGCTCTAGACAGCAATATTGTCCAACAACATTATATTAATGTCCACACTTTGTGACACCATGAGGTAATATAACAAAATGACAAATATCTGAAACTACATTAACAGGAACATATTAAATTTGCAACATTCTGCTTGACACAATACGTGCTGCTTTTAGTACAGGACATCCACGGCGAATCCAGCCGGATCAGGATGAGCCTATACTCTCGTTCAATATATCAATTGAATTCGGCTTTTAGAAATGCTTCCATAAATTGAATATTAACTAGACATGTATTTGAAGTCATAAAGCTCTGCCAAGAGGGCATTAGTTACATGCCTTGTTTACTGAGAGGTTGGATATTGGATATATGGCTCGCCATTGTGACCGTGCGTATAATGTTCACTTATCTTCCTGGCGATTTCATCGGCACAAAGACTGAGTTGAATGGGGAGCCTGTTCAAATATTAACTTTTGGTTATAACCGAATACGAATAGAGTAGCACGGACCGGTTCTGAAACATGGGTTTAATGAGCACAGACTGGACGTGTACACTCGCCCCCACCACCAACCCCCCCCCACCCACCCCAGCCGTACATATACCAAAATACACAAATGTGGATATTGTCATTAGAACGCCTTTAAGGCAGAGAACGATGATCTGTGGATAAAAATCAACCAGCTATAGCTGCTTACGAAGCCACATTGCAGAGATCTAGCCAGAGATTGCTCCCACAAATGTATGTACGTCTCAGCGAGTGGCGATATCAGTAGTAGTGATAATAGTAACTATACAGTACATTATACTACTTGCCGTCATCATCATCATCATCATCATCATCATCATCATGTTTACGACCACTACTATCATCACTACATATTTATATAGGTGTTATATGTTTCTGAAAAACTTACAAGATTTAATTATTTATTAACATATGTAACCGTCATTGAATGTACATTTCATGTACATATGTTTCGTGCGCTTCTGAAAAGTTACCGAATAAACTTGAAATTAAAATTGGACGACATGGAAGAAAACACATACGACTCGTTATAAGTGTGGCATCGGTGGCTTTGTCAGAGATTACTCACATCTCTCTGTCTGTCATGACCCGCATTTGTCTGTCTATGCAGAACTGCGCATGACACATCCCTCTATCTTCTAAAGGCAGGGATGGGCATTGACTCTCTCTCTATCTCTCTCTCTCTCTTTCTCTCTCTCTCCCTCTCTCTCTCTCTCTCTCTCTCTCTCTCTCGCTCGCTCTCTTCCAAGGGCAGGAATGCGTATGACCTAATCTCTATGTCTCCCAAAGGCAAAATTTTTGAATATGCATGGACTTATTTCTCTATCTCCAAATGGCATAACTGCGCATTGTATCACCGCTCTGTCGTCTAAAGTCCCATACGCGTGACTCCCATCTACTCTGATTTCTAAAGCAATGAATGCGCATGGAGTTACTTCTCTGTCTTCTAAATTACATAACAGTGCATACTTTTATTTTTCCGTGTTACTCGCGAAAGAGGTAATAATATAATGCATTCTGTATGGATGAATTGCAGGGAGATCATTCAAGATGAGAAATGGAGTAATCAAATAAAGGCCCATCACATACGATGTTAATTACTTTCACCTTTCTAGCTCGCTGATCCTCTCTTTCTGACTGAATTTACTGGACGAAAGATTACCCTTCATTAATTAGCTAACCTCTATCCATAGGACAGGGTATGCACGACAAAACCCGTAATTTACAGCGTGACACATATGCATTTACATAACACTTAATGCTCCATATAATGGAATCGATATACACGCCCGGAGGATCGATGCAATCGCACTGGTCATTTATTTTCTCTGAAAATCCTTGAGCAATCAGATTGCACGGAACCTCTTGAAGGAGGCAAATGCAACAAAATTGACTCGCGTGTATAGATACACCTGCCAACAGTGCATCTTATTATTGATTACTGCGCTAGCTCTCTGCGGAAGTTTTAACACGTTTGGGGTAAAACGCTGCTATTCATGTGATATTGACGGCCTGAAGTGGTTCTGGTGCAAAGTTTGCTGTAATGTCCAATCAAACATTGTCTGATCTCTGCGCCTCGGGATATCACAGAATCTGTCCGTCCAAAGCACGTTCTCTCGTCAATACCAACCCGATTGGTGTGAGAAAATCGTGAAATAAACAGTAATTGTGGAGTGTTATCCATATTACTGCTGACCCCGGTGTGGAATTAAGCACCCCTATCAATTTCTGTTTGTCATTGATCAACAGAAGCGACGGAAGCAATTCCCAAATAAAACACTTCTTAACTAAGTCAGTGGTGTGTGTGTGTGTGTGTGCGACAGTTGCCTGCCTCTTATCTCCAACTCGTTACCGTAGATTCGTTCCCAAAAGGTCAAAGTTGACCATACTTTAAGGTCTTAGGGTTGCTGGATACCGGTACTTTGTGCTATGCCCAATTAGGAAATTGCCCTAAAGGCCACAACGCACATACGGCAAGGACTAACAGGACGACAAGTACGACGATGATACACGGCTTGAAACTTTCGCTATTTTACAGATCATGCCGTCGTTGCTGCTCGTGTTAGAGCCACTAATGCTAACGGTGGCGCTGGATGGGTTGGTGTCGTAGCATTCGCTATCGGTGGTGACTGACGATGTGGTTCTTGTCGGTATGGGTGTGTGTGAATATCATAGTCGTGTTGGTCACGAGTGTGGTGGTGATGGTGATGCTGGTTGTCTTAATGACGTTGCTGGCCACATAGATAACGACGCTAATAATAAGGGTAGGGCTATCAGATAATCCGGTATAGAGGATTATATTGTCTAGGGTGATTGATGTTGTCGCTGGCGTCAATTAAAGTCCCCTATCATTCCATATGCTGAGCACACAAACCATGGGCATATTTGTTTTGTATCAGTTTCGAGAATCTCTCATTCAATTACAGCAACATTCTTATGGAAATTTCCTCTCTCTCTCTCCAATTGAAGTCTTACTAATTTAACAAGCCGCCAAAACTATTTCTGTAGTGGGTTTGATAAATAACCAGGAGTTGTCAAAGAATATTCTTCTGTAGGCAGCATACCCCTAAAATGTATGGCATGGTAACCGAAACCGCCATTCTAATAACAAATATTCTAGAATAGTTTTTGTTTAGTCTGCAAATAGACATTAACTTTGAATCCCTGTAAGAGCAGCCATGCATGAGATGACTTGAAGTTGTTGCCACCTTACTGGATACCACCTTCCAACCAGATCATGCTCAATATAATCACCATAGTATTTCATACATCCTAAGATTTTGGAAGGGCGAAGTCTGTAACCAATATAGAATTTAATACATCGTCGGTGTCCTGACGAAGTGGCGAATATTGACAATCACAATTTTGAGAAAATCGCATTCAAATTTTTCTGTATTTACCAACGGAAATAATGCTACTCATAAATACAATTATTGCTCAAAATGACATACCATTGGAAAACGCTTCGTCTACGGACTACAAATAACTATTATTTGATTGCCTAATTAATAGGGCAATAATTAACTAAAATACATATTCGCCTCTACGTCAAACTTCTTTTTTGCTGAGACTGGCATACTGACATATTTGCCCAATATTCGCCTGTTCGCTATGAACAATTTGTTTGATTTACTACATTTTCAC
This sequence comes from Chaetoderma sp. LZ-2023a, assembly GCA_034401795.1. Lineage (NCBI taxonomy): Eukaryota > Metazoa > Mollusca > Caudofoveata > Chaetodermatida > Chaetodermatidae > Chaetoderma > Chaetoderma sp. LZ-2023a. The sequence goes on along the minus strand of CM067370.1, from coordinate 35,499,942 downwards.
CTCTTCAATTTCCCATTCAAATATTATTTTATTATACCGAGCGATATTAATACTTCATTCGTGAATCCCTGAACATAATGTAAGTTCTCTGGAGGTTTTACTCTGAATGGACTACGTACTTCAGTCCACCTTGTATAAGAATTTATGTATATATGTTTTATTTCCGCAAGGTGTGGTCATTAGACTATGACCTTCGTGTGTACCATGCATCAGAAATGAAAATGAGACACAGGAACTCACTGCCATTTTGAGGTGGATTCTTCTTGGCACTTGACTAGTTTTCGCATTCGTATCATTTTGAAGAAGGGATTTGCTAGTGACGAAATTTTTATCTCCATATTTTAACATTGCCGATCAGAATACATTAGCCTATGCTGACGCTTAACATGAACAGATGGTTTAAGTAAAATGACTTCAAACAGTAACCGAACATTTTAAAAACATTAACTTACAGGGATTTTGTAAAATGTACATGAGTAGAAAATTCATATCAATGAGCCTGCAGTTTAATTTATTTAAGTTCACCACAGTTATACAATTTGAAAATACTCAATAATATTCAAATTAAAATTTCAAATTCATCATTTAGAAAATTCTTTTAAGAAAGCATTAAATTCATGACAAGTCATTGAAGCATCCCTGATTCACAGCATACTGTACAAACAATATTTAAACATGGTGCTTCATAATACACTACACTAGTCAAATTTGAAACCAATTAGAATATATATAGAGGTGTAATGGCATCACAAAATACCAGCAACTAAATAAAACGTTATTGAAAATAATCAATATTTCACAAATTATTTGCAATCATTTAAATAAATTGTATTACATTCATTGCAGTGACCTGAAGTGACTAACATAGACTTGAATATATCAATACTCAATAAAAACATACGTTCAGAAATCACTGTATCATTGGACAGCATGCATTGCAAAATGAGTTACAAAAGGAAATCCAAGGTGAGCAATGAAAATCGAAAAAACAATGCATTAACGATGATAAAGTTAACAACAAAATGAACCAGGCATCAAAAAGTGATTAAAATGGAGGTACCATTTCTACATCTCATGTTAATGTAGCAAAGCTTTGTAAAGCTGCTGATGATTATGGATGTGAAATTACGGAAGTACACGTACTTGCCAGTATCATTATGTCATTGTTCTGCCAGGTTTGGGTGATTTTGATAGGCATTCATTGGTAATTCTTAAGAGTTGAAAGGCTCCTCCTCTGCAACAAGTCCGAAAGTGAAATCTCCTTTTGAAAATCAGTCATTTTAAACTCAATTGTGTATTGCTCAGATTTTGTTACCTGCAGTTGTCTAACTTTGGTCCAATCGATTTGAGAACCGTCATGCAGAATTCTGATCCTTAGAACACCAATATTACTAGAGAAGCCTTTCCAATTAGCTATGTCACCTGTTGATATCTCACACCTATGTACAGAACCCCTTCCTTTTAACCATGATGGGGTTCAGAAAAATTGAAGGGTAATTGTCTCGACAGTTACTACGCTCACGACAAAATACAACAGTTGGCACAATGTTGTTCTTATTTCACCCTGAACAGCCGTCAGAGAAAAGTGACATATGTTACACCTTCGATGCACCTGAAAGATTGTCAATAGACTTGAGATAATGAAATAGATTGAATGCAATTTCATTTGCATCTCGTCCAGCCTACATCCAGAAGTACGCACTACAGATTCCATTAATAATATCAAACACGCTGAAATTATAGCAACATAGTCGTCTTCTATAGGAAATCTCAGCACGATTAAATTTAGGCAAATAAAGGACTTGTTCTAAATCAAAAGACGCAACATGTTTAGTTGCATCTTCACTGGCCTTTATCGTTTCATTAGTTCTTTCATTTTACGCATCTCTTCTTTTTCAGATATATGCAGACATGACTAAGGCTTTGTTTTTTTCAGGTGATCCATTATGAAACGTATCACTGGTGCCACGCTGGTCTTTCTCTTGTTATATAAAACTTCAGTTTCGGTGTTTTGAATACTCGAAAATCGAAAGATCGTGACAGTTCAACATCTGGATTTTCTGATAAAAACATATTGTACATTTTTGCAACTATAAGATCTGGAGGCAGGTATTGATAACTTGTGTTCTTACGGCAGAAATGGGATTCCATTTTAGGAGTCTGAATATGTTCAGTGGCTCTACTTCTAATCTCACTATCCCTGACCTTTGCAGTACTCACATGTTTTCAGGTTTCAAGTCACCAATTTCATCAACTTTACAGAGTACAGTGCGCCGCGATTATTTACTTATTTCAACAGTGTTATGGAACATCTTACGGCGGACAGGTAAAAGGTTATCATGTGAACCTGGCATGTTGTATGAAATACTTTTGGACTTTCTATTGTCACTCCCCTTTATACGCCGTTTTGGAGGTGTTATCGATACGTGCTTAGAAAGCCATATTCGTCGGAAATCTTCCAGCGAATAGTAGGACATGAAAATTTCGTCTCGGTGATCCCCGTCAATTTGGTTACAAAAACGCCTTTATTCACACACCATTTCGATGAACACGCCTCTTTCTTTTGACGAGCTTTTATTAAATTACCACTTTTTTCTGATATGTAAGGCGTGCCACAAGCATGCATCTCTTTTTCATAGTGCCGCTTTGATTTTGACTTCTTGGATTTGGCTTGTAGAACAGTAAGACGTGGTTCCGGAAACTATTCTCTTTGGGACCCCTCAACAACACATCCGTAAGGGCTAGGTAAAGAAAGCCGCATATTAGTAGTTTGATTTACGCAAACAGCGCAGTTATCCAAGATGAAGTGATCATTGCGTAGCATTGCTTGGCAACAAGCTCGAGTACAAGCTGCACATATTTCTGAATGGCAAGCATCAGCTTCACAATACTGCCCTGCTGCTGCCAAGGTGTCAAAGACGGATGATGCATCAGATGGTTCATATGTTGGGTCCAAAACGGAATTATTATCACTGTTATAAATATCAATGGCTGAAAGAGGCTCTAGCGTAGCATGAACTGGTGAAGCTTGCTTAGACCCATTCGACCTTAGTTCTGATACAGGGATGTTATTGTCTGTCAGCATGATCTCATCAGGAGTCATAGTCTCTACTCTAGAAACCTTTGCTGGTGGAACATCATCTTCCATCAGTGTAGATCTTATTTATGGTAGCTGTCTGTCGAATTTGGCCCCAACGGAATCAGTAGCATGAATGCCACCGTAATGTTTAGTTTGATTTTCAGCATTCAGTACATGTGTACTGCAGAAGTTCGCAGGTGGAATCTTGTCCTCATCAGACATATCCTGTCCAGATTACATCATTGTTCCAAAGTACCACTGCTTACTAGCAGGCCACGACATCTTGACGTTCCGCCCACAAACAAATATTTTAGTTTTCGCACCTACGAGCTTGACCCTTTTTTAATTGACAACATTCTGTGTACCATCTTGCTGTTAGACAACCATATCTACAAAACCCATCTTTGCCAGAAAACATAAAGCTGGCCACTTCCAAGTCTATCAGGGAAAATATTATAAAGCACAACTGTTTATTCTACATTGTTGAAGGCTAATCCTATATTAGTATTCGCCACTGATATTACGCGACCATTTTGAAATTTGACTATATTTGTGTCTCACGAACAGTTGGAAATGTGCAAGCCGTCTGTTCGCCTTTTCATGAAACACAGATTGACCAAATATTCGCCTGCACCCCCAGTGATTTGTTGCTTAACCAGTGTGTTTCCTATTATACAGCATAATACACTGTTTAGTTAATTTCACAGTAAGTGACAGGTGGCGTTAATTCGAAATTTTAAAAACGTACAGCACATGACGAAATATTACAGCTGTTACTGCCTATAGTGCTGCTCACGTTTTACGTTACCTTGAGTTTCAGATTCTAGTAATTCAGAGGTCTTGTGGGTAACTAATTGGTTTTACCTGATCAGTTATTGTTCGCGGGTTGGTTGAAAAGGTTCTGTCTGAATGCTGTTCTACTGCTAAACATCGACTATTTTTGCTTGCTGACTTTAACGGACAGCGGCGATGTATTCCACATCTTGCATAGTGCATCATTGGAAATTGTGTTTTCCGGTCATCAGTGCCCATAATGGTGCGGTGATGGCGCTGACAGACATAAAGTTTGTCTAGAGCTGCGTTGGAAGCTGCCCAGTTGTTACAGATGTACAGCATCAATGATACGCAGGTTGCTCTGTACTAAAGTCGTTTTGTCACGGACATCTATGATCTATGAACCGGCGAAAGCGCCAAGTGTCATAGCTTACAGACGCTTCCACCACACCAACGGCGGCATAGGTGTGGTGGAAGCATTTGTGGGCTATGACATTTGCGGCTTTCGCCGGTTGTGGGTACGATTGCTTGCCAATGCGAATATACCGTGATGTCACGACTACGTGTGCATAAGGACTGGAAAGCTATTTTTCCCATGAAGCAGGGTACAACAATGCTATAAGTACAGTGATGACCAGGATATACAACCTTGTAATCCATATATAGACTTACATAACAGGGGATAGAGTAACCAGCGTCAATACTATTCTTGGCCGATTGATTACGATATGGCAGAATAACATGAAGAAACGCACATCCTGCATTGTAGTAAACGAATAAGCGTTTGTATTTGATCTCATAACAATTTGTGGCAGTTTCCTATTTTGGTACTGGAAATTCCTAAAACATTCATTTCACAATAGATTTTAGTGCTTTCCCATACATGGGTGTGTGTCGAGGACATGCCTTAAAGCTAGCCTACCGTCTTGCAGGTGTGATTAACATGCCTAGACTATACTCGTGGAGGATAAGGATTGAGTGAGGCTACCGTCCTAGGTGGAAGTGATATTCCACTAGAAATGTGTTCTCTTTTTAACCCAAGCTCATTTTGGCCAACATCCCAAACTGGAGCACATTGAGATGTGTGTCTTATGTGAATTTACATACATGTATGGACACATTGTATACAAAACTCGAATAACAAGCATCAACAACGACGATGACGAGGACGAGGACAACTGATTGTTCGATTAATGTGATTGTATAGCGATATACGTGTTCGATGACTAGGTTGTCAGCATGCCCCTTCAAGCTTGGTATCACGGTCGTATTGGCTAGTTGCGAAGACGCAACCGAAGGTGCCACGATCTTTGCATTGGTGTCCGTATAAATGATGCCGCCTCGTCGATATGGCGAGGCATACTATACGAATATGACTATTGACATGATATCGCATGTTTTGACGTTATAACATCATAGGGGGATATCGTTCTTCAATGCCCATCTCTAGCTAAGTTCCACCCAACGCTTCGCCCATGTTTGATCGATCGATCCCAACAGTAGCGATGTGTCGGTGGAGCTTAACTAGAGATGGGCGGGGCATAGCTAAAACTGGAAAGGTCCATTAATAGGGGATCGATAGAGCGGCGTGCCATATTTTCGAAGTAATGTGGGCGTTGGGATTAAAGTAGTGATACGTTGTAGCCCAGGAAAAGGTGTGATGCGTTGGTTATAAGAGTGAAACAAATTGCAGCAATACACATGATTATAGGAGACATGGAGATACTCAAGACCTCAACACAGATGGCAAATACATGCATCATCAATTATGGAACTTGAGGAAGGCATATCCTGCTAACTCATCCAATCATCTGTAACTGAGTGTCAGGATAACCAGTGAACAGGGTGAAGTAAAGCATCTAGTGTAACACGTGTAGTGTAGCATCGTGGTACCATTGTGTACCCGTTATGTGTTGTGTTGTGAAATAAATATATATATATATATATATATATATATATATATATATATATATATATATATATATATATATATATATATATATATATATATATATATATATATATATATATATATATATACGTGTTCGATGACTAGGTTGTCATATATATGATATATATATATATATATATATATATATATATATATATATATATATATATATATATATATATATATATATATATTATATATGATGTAGTAGCAGCAGCAGCAGCAGCAGCAGCAGCAGCAGCAGCAGCAGCAGCAGCAACAACAACAACAACAGCAGAAGCAGCAGTAGTAGTAGTAGCAGAAGCAGCAGAGCAGCAACAACAGCAGCAGTAGTAGCAGCAGTAGCAGTAGTAGTACTAGTAGTGGCAGCAGCAGCAGCAGCAGCAGCAGCAGCAGCAGCAGCAGCAGCAGCAGCAGCAACGACAACAACAACAACAACAACAACAACAACAACAATAACAGCAGCAGCAGCAGCAGCAGCAGCAGTAGTAGTAGTAGTAGTAGTAGTAGTAGTAGTAGTAGTAGTAGTAGTAGTAGTAGTAGTAGTAGCAGCAGGTATTATTTGAGTATGATATTTCTTTCTTTATCTTTTCTTCTTTTTCTTTTTGCCTCCTCTTCCTTCTCCCCCTCTTCTTCCTCCTCATTCCCCTCCTCCTCACCCTCCTATTTCCTCTTATCCTCCTCTTCCTCCTCCTGCTCCTCTTCCTCCTTCTCTTCCTCATCCTCCTCCTCTTCCTCCTTCTCCCCTCCTCCTCTTCCGCCTCCTCCTCCTCTTTCTCCTCCTCCTTCTCCTCCTCGTCCTCCTTCTTCTCCTTCTCTTCCTCCTCCTCTTTTTCCTCCTCATTCTTCTCCTCCTCTTCTTCCTTCTCTTCCTCCCCCCTCTTCTCATCTTCTTCCTCCTCCTTCTCCTCTTCCTTCTTCGGTTTTCTCTCTATCCGCCTTTTCTGCTAATGCAATGCTTTTTCCCAATATTGATTAGTACTCATATGAGTTCGCATTTGACAGCACACTTAATCAAGTTAGTTGCGACCTTTTCTGGTTGAGACCTGATTCGATGTCTTAATAGCTTTATAGACAATAAATAGATACTCGTTATCGCATCAGAAATTTTAAAAAGAAAACCCGGAATCTTGCTCATAGCCTACATTTGGTTTGAGCAATGAGGTTTGCGCTATTATTATGCGTTTTGTGACACGAATATTTGCTCTATTACAAGCTATGAAATAAAATGCGAAGAGAGATTTTGTCATGTCAAGAATGAAAGGCGTTGTTAAGCACGTACTAATCCATTCATAACGAGTTCTGGTCCATGTTCCCATTTAGTATCTGAACAGGACATCTGACGCACATGACTCGTAAATTGAGAAATTAAGAAAGTCTTCCCTATGGCCACGGGTGCTGTTACAGTGGGCGTGTGATCGGTGTCTGCTGCTGCTCGTGCTGCGGCTGCCGTGCAGAGTCTCATATGGTCCGATATGAAAGAGTCGCCGCGGGCAGTTTGGTAGACCGAGCTACAAGACTGAGGATATTGCCAGCAGTTCGACACACTAAATTTGAGTGCAACAATGTCCAAGGCTGTGGGTTCAGCAAGAGTAACTCGATCGACCCGTGTTGTAGTTCTACTAATGAAATGGAGAGATTGAGAGAGGTCGAATATAACGCATTCAAAATACCAACCTATTAACCATTTTGCTCCCACAGACCAGAAACAACAAATTCCTTATGATGGAAAAATATTATATTTTGAAACCAATTTGACTGGGCGCTGTTATGGGTTATGGCAGCAACAAGTTCCAATCACATTGGTATCAAGGTATGCAGTAGCTTTCCTATACAGATGTCTTGAGATATACTGGAATTTCAAGGGTTAAAGTGTTAACATAAATTATGACGTCATCAAAATATGTAATTAATCAAAAGTCTGTCTTTTATAAGCCGCAGATTAACTCAGCACGATCGGCTGAAGAAGCTACCGATGTTACATATGTGAATAAATCACCCAGATGACGAGCGTGTTGTATCGGGAGCCTCGCAAAAAGCATTAGATTATGTAGAGCGTTGTTGTTTGATCCAATATACTAGTTTTCTCTAACGGATATCCCTTAATCCCACCCACCCACACCCCACCCCACCCCAACAATCCGGTCAGTGGTGTGTATAAGCAAGCAGTACTGATGCCAGTGCTAGAATAAGTTGGTTCTTATGTGGCCATTATTTCATGCCAGCCTCTTGTACAAAGCGTGTCTCTGAATATATTTCTAGATTCGCTGATGGACAGGTAGTGCACGAATCCTTGTATCTCTAGAGTGTGTATCAACACTGTCCCTCGAGAATTATCAACTTGTCGTGTGTATTTACACCATGCTTACTAGCTGTTGGTTATTTTATTGTTGCTGAAAGCTGTTGCCTTGTCAAATCACAGACGCTTCCATGAACATTCATGTGAAGACGAAGCCCGGCAGATTTCTGTCAACTTTGATATGGGTTTTCACTACTGATTGCTTAACTTTGTTTAGTATGATTTGGCCATGGTTATCCGGTAACGATTCTATGAAGATGTCCCGTGTCTGTCATGCAAGCTGATACAGAGAGTCCATTGGAAGTGACTTTAATGACCGCTTCAGACCAGTCTTGATGCGCCGAACCTCTTATTTGGCTTCGGCGTGATGGATTTTGCCGCTTCACTCTGAAAACGTGACGTCAACATCGCGTTGTTAGGCCAGTCTGCCCATCTAATGACGCTAAATCCCATATCTAATGCCTCGTCATCAACCCAGACTGAACGTGAGAGATCGATTTGGTAAGACGAATATCACAGTAATTAGTAAGTGAAAAACTACATGTATAACAATTTGTCTGCGGGTTTGTTCGATACGGCTCCAATATAACCAGATGCATATTTACACATGGAAGCCAATTGTATACGGTAATCTAATTGAAAACAACATTTTCTTTACGGTGAAGAAAACGACATGTTGATTATTTTGAAACTACTTTCACCTAATTAGCGTTTTCGATTCAGAGTATTTTCAAAATAGTGATGCCGCTGTTGTATGGTTTTGTTGAAATATGTGCATGTGGACTCGTGGTTGAAAGGCTGTACTATCTTCCATCTGAACACCCAGCTGTAATTGTTCAGTTACCATATCATACAATGCTGCTCGGAAGTAACCCATGACGTTTCAAAGTCAAGATAAAACAGATTGTTAAATATTTAAATAGAACATTTCTTACTACCTAAAATCTCCCTGGGTTTTTTATTGTAAACACGTTAGCTTATTTCTGAGCTGTACTGTCACCGTTAAATGGATGCGAATCTTTGCATCACGTCATCTAACAATTGCCTCACGTCATCTACACATTATATCACGTCATCTACACATTGCATCACGTCATCTACACATTGTATCACGCACTGATGCTGGATATGTATTTTAACTTTGTACTCCTATTTGCACATAATAATAAACATATCAATATGAAATAGACAAACGATTATATGCGCGTAGGCAGCGAGAAATTGTGGGATGTTTTTGCGCACTCATGACTCAGACTTAATTGAGGTCCCCTATCAATGCAATAACCTGATGGGAAAATAGTTGTGTTTTTACCGTCTCTCCATCGTAGATATTGACGTGGTACAAACACGAAGATTTCAAAACGGATTCCGAAACTGAATGAGTATTTAGATAACGTAAATTGGTTTCTGCGACAATTCAATAAATAGTGACCTGACGCCAACAATTAGAGCCCATGTTTGGCAGTGAAATATGGCACAGAGACAGCTTTTCATAGAGCATCCACGCTTAATCATATTCAGAGAGCTCCCGAGCTGGCTATTAAGCGCTATTTTATTAGTTACCGTATATACGGATGTACTCGTAATGAATTGTATAGTCATTCAATACTGCTTACTTATTGCAATAGAAGACAAACTAAATAGAGACCCTGCTGTTGCCACAGAGCTGTAACGCTGAGCTGTGGCTAGCCGACAAGGTCAATGCAACGGAGGGTATTTTTAGCTATACCCGCCCATCTCTAGCTAAGCGCCACCCACGCTTTTCCCGCGTTGCGATCAATCGATCTCTGAACTCCTTGACTATCAATTAGAAAACTATGCAGGTAAGCTATTGAGTATTTTGAAACTAATTTGACTGATTGAGGTTGTTGTTGACTGGGTGCTGTTGCTACCTATCAGCAAACAGCGCCCAGTCAAATTAGTTTCAAACTATTCAAAGACTTACAATTCGTACAAAAAACGCTTGGTCCGTCCGTCATCAATTAAACGTTAGTGACGAACCCAGCTACGCCACTCATGAAGTACTTGATTATGCCGTCGTCATACACGTCACGTAATTGATTATAACGTCATATGATTGATGGATGTGAAGCTAAAATCCTCAATTTCTTTACCATATAAGAACAACCGGATTTAAAAGTAGCGGCTGATAAAGCACATTTATGTGTGAAAGCTCGTCAAATTAAACAAACTTGGTCTTGAAAGGCACTGACTGTGAATAATGACATTATTATTATTATTATTATTATTATTATTATTATTATTATTATTATTATTATTATTATTAAAGAGGCATAACCTCCGAGATTTAAACAAGTTGGGAATTGTTCATATTTTTGTTGTAATATAACGGCCCTGGTGAATTATTGCTACATACTACGTATGGTAGTGATTGTAATAGTGTATCTGTATAGTTGCTATAGTAATAGTTGATCTATGTGGTTGCTATTGTAATAGTTTATCTATATGGTTGATATAGCAATAGTTTGCTTCTATGGTTGTTATAGTAATGTTTTATTTTTTATCGTTGCTAGAGTAATAGTTTATCGGCATGGAAGTTATGATATTTGGATTTTACTGTTAAACGCGTTACTTCGCTTCATCGGGTCATATCTATCCTAAAATAAAAATAAATTGTCAACAATTCACTGATAAGATGCTAACTTTATGGTAACTGGTCGTAAATAAGTGTGTATTGCAAAGCTAATCTGCAGATATGCACCAATCCTGTGTTTGCGGTGGGGTGGGGGTGGCACACTTGTGAAGATGCAATTTAGATAATAGCAGTATATATTTGGTGGTTACACGACTAATGGCACTCATGTAGCAAATCTTGTCGTGAAAACAACAGCTTAATCCACAATCGGTTTGTTACAGGTATCGAAACAGCAGTATTCTAACTTTGCAATCTATGAGTAAAATCTCTCATACTCGTAGACTGTCATTGTATTCGCTATTTGGAACACAGTACATGTATTACGTCTACGTGGACGCTATATCTTATCATAGGAACGGCATGTGACTCAATGACATGTCTGGATTAAATAGTCTAATAACCTTTCGATTTAAAATACGTTATTCTAATATATGCAAAAGAGAATCAGGCACATGTTCTCACATCTTAGAAACAACATACAACATAATGAATATATACAGCAATTCCTTAAGCCGGTTTTATTATCTACCATTTGCTTAAAATAATTTTCGCGAAGACCCGTGCAATGAGATGTTTAGAAATCAGACAGGTGTCAGTCAATAGCTCTTCAGCCATTAACCTGAATATGTGTGTCCCATTAATACGGTGTGTTTGCAGATACAGTAACATCCATGTGTTTGAGCTGTTAGCAGCTCTCATGCTAGGGTTGATTGCTTGTTCATGTATTCATCCACGGATATTACTAGCTCATTCAACCTCGGTATGGTGCTAATGATGCTTCAATGGCTGTATGCCGAGAACATCAGTTCAGGTTGCCACGTTATTTTTTCCAAGTGTAGCATACTGATTAGGAATAAGAAATGGTTAAATTCTGCTATTGTTTCACACCTGTAGATAGATGATCTGTGTGATGACCAATGAATAGATGATCTGTATGATGGCCAGTGACTTATGATCTGTATGGAGACCAATGACTAGATGATCTGTGTGATGACCAATGACTAGATGATCCGTACTTGACCAATGACCAGATGATCTGTGTGATGGCCAATGACTAGATGATATGTATGATGACCAATGACTAACTGATCTGTGCGATGACCAATGACTCGATGATCCGTGCAATGAGTAAATGATATATATGATAACTAGATGATCTGTGTGATGACCAATGACTAGATGATCTGTGTGATGACCAATGACCAGATGATCTGTGTGATGACCTTTGACTAGATGATCTGTGTGATGACCAATGAGTAGATGATCTGTTTGATGACCAATGAGTAGATGATCTGCATGATGACCAATGAGTAGATAATCTGTGAAATGACCAATGTCTAGATGATATGTATGATGACCAATGACTAGATGATTTGTATGATCACCAATGACTAGATGATCCGTGCGATGACCAATGACTAAATGATATATATGATGACCGATGACTAGATGATCTGTGTGATGACCAATGACTAGATGATCTGTATGATGACAAATCGCTAGATGATATGCATAATGACCAATGACTAGATGATCTCTGCGATGACCAATGACTAGGTGATCTGTGGAATGACCAATGACTAGTTGATCCGTGTGATGACCACTGACTAGATGATCTGTATGATCAACAATGACTAGAGGATATGTACGATGACCAATCGCTAGACGATCTATGTGATGACCGCTGACTATATGCTCTGTATGATGACCAATCGCTAGATGATATGCATAATGACCAATGACTAGATGATCTGTGCGATGACCAATGAATAAATGATTTGTGAAATGATCAATGATCAGATGATCTGTATGATGACCAACGACATGATGATCTGTTTGATGACCAATCATTAGATAATCTATGTGATGACCACAGACTGGATGATCTGTGTGGTGACTAATGACTAGATGATCTGTGTGATGAACAATCGCTAGATGATATGTGTGAAGACCAATGCCTAGATGATCTGTATGATGACCAATGACTTGATGATCTGTGTGATGACAAATGACTATATGATCTGTAATGACCAATGACTAGATGATCTGTATGATGACACATGACTAGATGATATGTTTGATGACCAATAACTATATGATCTCTATGTATGGCCAATCGCTTGATGATCTGTATGATGACCAATGACTAAATGATCTGTATGATGACCAATGTCTAGATGATCTGTATGATGACCAATGTCTAGATGATCTGTATGATGACCAATGACTAGATGATCTGTGTGATGACCAATGAGTAGATGATCTGTATGATGACCAATAACTAGATGATCTGTGTGATGACCTATGACTAGATGATCTGTGTGATGACCAATGTCTAGATGATCTGTATGATGACCAATGACTAGATGATATGTGTGATGACCAATGACTAGAAGATCTGTGCGATGACCAATGACTAGATGATCTATGAAATGACCAATGCCTAGATGAACTGTATGATGACCAATCGCTAGATGATATGCATAGTGGGCAATGACTAGATGATCTGTGCGATGATCAATGAGTAGATGATCTGTGAAATGACCAATGACTAGATGATATGTATGATGACCAATGGCTAGATAATCTATGTGATGACCACTGACTGGATGATCTGTGTGATGACCAATGCCTAGATGATCTGTGTGATGACCAATGCCTAGATCATCTGTATGATGACCAATGACTAGATAGTCTGTATATGACCAATGACTAGATGATCTGTATATGACCAATGACTATATGATCTCTACGTATGACCAATGCGGAGATAACCCGTATGATGACCAATGACTAGATGATCTATGGGATGACCAATGACTAGATGAAATATATGACGACCAATCGCTAGATGATCTGTATGATGACCAATGACTAGATGATATATATGACGACCAATCGCTAGATGATATGTATGATGACCTGTGTCTAGATGATCCATATGATGACCAATGACTAGCTGATTTGTGCGATGACCAATGACTAGATGATCTGTATGATAAACAATGAGTAGATGATCTGTGTGATAACCAATGACTCGATGATCAGTGTGATAACCAATGACTCGATGATCCGTGCGATAACCAATGACTCGATGATCAGTGTGATAACCAATGACTCGATGATCCGTGCGATAACCAATGACTCGATGATCAGTGTGATAACCAATGACTCGATGATCCGTGCGATAACCAATGACTCGATGATCAGTGTGATAACCAATGACTCGATGATCCGAGCGATAACCAATGACTCGATGATCAGTGTGATAACCAATGACTCGATGATCCGTGCGATTACCAATGACTAAATGCTCTGTATGATGACCAATGTCTAGATGATCCATATGATGACCAATGACTAGATGATATGTGCGATGACTAATGACTAGATGATCCGTGCGATTACCAATGACTAAATGATATATATGATGGCCGATGATTAGATGATCTGTGTGATGACAAAATGCCTAGATTATCTGTGTGATGACCGTTGACTAGATGATATGTGTGCTGACTAATGACTAGATGATCTCTATGTATGGCCAATGAGTAGATGATCTGTATGATGACCAATGGTAGAGGATCTGGGTGATGACCAATGAGTAGATTATCTGTGAAATGACCAATGGCTAGATGATATGTATGATGACTAATGACTAGATGATTTGTATGATCACCAATGACTAGATGATCCGTGCGATGACCAATGACTAGATGATACATATGAGGACCGATGATTAGATGATATGCATGATGACCAATGACGAGATGATCTCTGCGATGACCAATGACTAGGTAATCTGTGCAATGATCAATGACTAAATGATATATATGATGACCGATGACTAGATGATCTGTGTGATGACCAATGACTAGATTATCTGTGTGATGACCGATGACTAGATGATCTGTGTGATGACCAATGACTATATGATATGTGTGCTGACCAATGACAAGATGATCTCTATGTATGGACAATGAGTAGATGATCTGCATGATGACCAATGGTAGAGGATCTGTGTGATGACCAATGAGTCGATGATATGTATATGACCAATGACTAGATGATATGTATGATGACCAATGACTAGATGATCTGTGTGATGATCAATGACTAGATGATCCGTGCGATGACCACTGACTAGATGATATGTGTGCTGACCAATGACTAGATGATCTCTATGTATGGCCAATGAGTAGATGATCTGTATAATGACCAATGGTAGAGGATCTGGGTGATGGCCAATGAGTAGATGATCTGTGAAATGACCAATGGCTAGATGATATGTATGATGACTAATGACTAGATGATTTGTATGATCACCAATGACTAGATGATCCGTGCGATGACCAGTGACTAGATGATACATATGATGACCGATAATTAGATGACATGCTTGACGACCAATGACTAGATGATCTCTGCGATGACCAATGACTAGGTAATTGTGGAATGACCAATGACTAAATGATATATATGATGACCGATGACTAGATGATCTGTGTGATGACCAATGACTAGATTACCTGTGTGATGACCGATGACTAGATGATCTGTGTGATGACCAATGACTATATGATATGTGTGCTGACCAATGACAAGATTATCTCTATGTATGGCCAATGAGTAGATGATCTGTATGATGACCAATGGTAGAGGATCTGGGTGATGACCAATGAGTCGATGATCTGTATATGACCAATGACTAGATGATATGTATGATGACCAATGACTAGATGATCTGTGTGATGACCAATGACTAGATGATCCGTGCGATGACCACTGACTAGATGATGTGTGTGATGACCAATGACTAGATAATCGGTGTGATGTTCAATGAGTAGATGATCTCTATATGACCAGTGACTAGATGATATGTATGATGACCAATGACTAGATGATCTGTGTGATAACCAATGACTAGATGATCTGTATGATGACAAATGACTAGATGATCTGTGTGATGACCAATGCCTAGATGATATGTGTGATGACAAATGACTAGATGATCTATGTGATGACCAATCGCTAGATGATCTGTGTGATGATCAATGCCTAGATGATCTGTATGATGACCAATGACTAGATGATCTGTATGATGACCAATGACTAGATGATCTGTATGATGACCAATGACTAGATGATCTGTATGATGACCAATGAGTAGATGATCTGTATGATGAACAATGACTAGATGATCTGTATGATGACCAATGACTAGATGATCTGTATGATGACCAATGACTAGATGATCTGTATGATGACCAATGCCTAGATGATCTGTATGATGACCAATGACTAGATGATCTGTATGATGACCAATGACTAGATGATCTGTATGATGACCAATGACTAGATGATCTGTATGATGACCAATGACTAGATGATCTGTATGATGAACAATCACTAGATGATATGTGCGATGACCAATGACTAGATGATCTGTATGATGACCAATGACTAGATGATCTGTATGATGACCAATGCCTAGATGATCTGTATGATGACCAATGACTAGATGATCTGTATGATGACCAATGACTAGATGATCTGTATGATGACCAATGACTAGATGATCTGTATGATGACCAATGACTAGATGATCTGTATGATGAACAATCACTAGATGATATGTGCGATGACCAATGACTAGATGATCTGTATGATGACCAATGACTAGATGATCTGTGTGATGACAAATGACTAGATGATCTATGTGATGACCAATCGCTAGATGATCTGTGTGATGACCAATGCCTAGATGATCTGTATGATGACCAATGACTAGATGATCTGTATGATGAACAATCACTAGATGATATGTGCGATGACCAATGACTAGATGATCTGTATGATGACCAATGACTAGATGATCTGTATGATGACCAATGACTAGATGATCTGTATGATGACCAATGACTAGATGATCTGTATGATCACCAATGACTAGATGATCTGTATGATGACCAATGACTAGATGATCTGTATGATGACCAATGACTAGATGATCTGTATGATGAACAATCACTAGATGATATGTGCGATGACCAATGACTAGATGATCTGTATGATGACCAATGACTAGATGATCTGTGTGATGACAAATGACTAGATGATCTATGTGATGACCAATCGCTAGATGATCTGTGCGATGACCAATGACTAGATGATCTGTATGATGACCAATGACTAGATGATCTGTATGATGACCAATGACTAGATGATCTGTATGATGACCAATGACTAGATGATCTGTATGATGACCAATGACTAGATGATCTGTATGATGACCAATGACTAGATGATCTGTATGATGACCAATGACTAGATGATCTGTATGATGAACAATCACTAGATGATCTGTATGATGACCAATGACTAGATGATCTGTATGATGACCAATGACTAGATGATCTGTGTGATGACAAATGACTAGATGATCTATGTGATGACCAATCGCTAGATGATCTGTGTGATGACCAATGCCTAGATGATCTGTATGATGACCAATGACTAGATGATCTGTATGATGAACAATCACTAGATGATATGTGCGATGACCAATGACTAGATGATCTGTATGATGACCAATGACTAGATGATCTGTATGATGACCAATGACTAGATGATCTGTATGATGACCAATGACTAGATGATCTGTATGATGACCAATGACTAGATGATCTGTATGATGACCAATGACTAGATGATCTGTATGATGACCAATGACTAGATGATCTGTATGATGAACAATCACTAGATGATATGTGCGATGACCAATGACTAGATGATCTGTATGATGACCAATGACTAGATGATCTGTGTGATGACAAATGACTAGATGATCTGTATGATGACCAATGACTAGATGATCTGCATGATGAACAATCACTAGATGATATGTGCGATGACCAATGACTAGATGATCTGTATGATGACCAATGACTAGATGATCTGTATGATGACCAATGACTAGATGATCTGTATGATGACCAATGACTAGATGATCTGTATGATGAACAATCACTAGATGATATGTGCGATGACCAATGACTAGATGATCTGTATGATGACCAATGACTAGATGATCTGTGTGATGACCAATGACTAGATGATCTGTATGATGACCAATGACTAGATGATCTGTATGATGACCAATGACTAGATGATCTGTATGATGACCAATGACTAGATGATCTGTATGATGACCAATGACTAGATGATCTGTATGATGTACAATCACTAGATGATATGTGCGATGACCAATGACTAGATGATCTGTGTGATGACCAATGACTAGATGATCTGTATGATGACCAATGACTAGATGATCTGTATGATGACCAATGACTAGATGATCTGTGTGATGACCAATGACTAGATGATCTGTATGATGAACAATCACTAGATGATATGTGCGATGACCAATGACTAGATGATCTGTATGATGACCAATGACTAGATGATCTGTGTGAGGACCAATGACTAGATGATCTGTATGATGACCAATGACTAGATGATCTGTATGATGACCAATGACTAGATGATCTGTATGATGACCAATGACTAGATGATCTGTATGATGACCAATGACTAGATGATCTGTATGATGACCAATGACTAGATGATCTGTATGATGAACAATCACTAGATGATATGTGCGATGACCAATGACTAGATGATCTGTGTGATGACCAATGACTAGATGATCTGTATGATGACCAATGACTAGATGATCTGTGTGATGACCAATGACTAGATGATCTGTATGATGACCAATGAGTAGATGATCTGTATGATGAACAATCACCAGATGATCTGTGTGATGACCAATGACTAGATGATCTGTATGATGACCAATCACTAGATGATATGTGCGATGACCAATGACTAGATGATCTGTATGATGACCAATGAGTAGATGATCTGTATGATGAACAATCACCAGATGATCTGTGTGATGACCAATGACTAGATGATCTGTATGATGACCAATCACTAGATGATATGTGCGATGACCAATGACTAGATGATCTGTATGATGACCAATGAGTAGATGATCTGTATGATGAACAATCACCAGATGATATGTGCGATGACCAATGACTAGATGATCTGTATGATGACCAATCACTAGATGATATGTGCGATGACCAATGACTAGATGATCTGTATGATGACCAATGAGTAGATGATCTGTATGATGAACAATCACCAGATGATCTGTATGATGACCAATGACTAGATGATCTGTATGATGACCAATCACTAGATGATCTGTATGATGACCAATGACTAGATGATCTGTATGATGACCAATGACTAGATGATCTGTATGATGAACAATCACTAGATGATATGTGCGATGACCAATGACTAGATGATCTGTATGATGACCAATGACTAGATGATCTGTGTGATGACAAATGACTAGATGATCTATGTGATGACCAATCGCTAGATGATCTGTGTGATGACCAATGCCTAGATGATCTGTATGATGACCAATGACTAGATGATCTGTATGATGAACAATCACTAGATGATATGTGCGATGACCAATGACTAGATGATCTGTATGATGACCAATGACTAGATGATCTGTATGATGACCAATGACTAGATGATATGTATGATGACCAATGACTAGATGATCTGTATGATGACCAATGACTAGATGATCTGTATGATGACCAATGACTAGATGATCTGTATGATGACCAATGACTAGATGATCTATATGATGAACAATCACTAGATGATATGTGCGATGACCAATGACTAGATGATCTGTATGATGACCAATGACTAGGTGATCTGTGTGATGACAAATGACTAGATGATCTGTATGATGACCAATGACTAGATGATCTGTATGATGAACAATCACTAGATGATATGTGCGATGACCAATGACTAGATGATCTGTATGATGACCAATGACTAGATGATCTGTATGATGACCAATGACTAGATGATCTGTATGATGACCAATGACTAGATGATCTGTATGATGAACAATCACTAGATGATATGTGCGATGACCAATGACTAGATGATCTGTATGATGACCAATGACTAGATGATCTGTGTGATGACAAATGACTAGATGATCTGTATGATGACCAATGACTAGATGATCTGTATGATGACCAATGACTAGATGATATGTATGATGACCAATGACTAGATGATCTGTATGATGACCAATGACTAGATGATCTGTATGATGAACAATCACTAGATGATATGTGCGATGACCAATGACTAGATGATCTGTGTGATGACCAATGACTAGATGATCTGTATGATGACCAATGACTAGATGATCTGTGTGCTGACCAATGACTAGATGATCTGTGTGATGACCAATGAGTAGATGATCTGTATGATGAACAATCACCAGATGATATGTGCGATGACCAATGACTAGATGATCTGTATG
The DNA here is from genome assembly GCA_034401795.1 of Chaetoderma sp. LZ-2023a. NCBI lineage: Eukaryota > Metazoa > Mollusca > Caudofoveata > Chaetodermatida > Chaetodermatidae > Chaetoderma > Chaetoderma sp. LZ-2023a. Next base: position 35,479,735 of record CM067370.1, on the reverse strand, counting down.
ATGACCAATGACTAGATGATCTGTGTGATGACCAATGACTAGATGATCTGTATGATGACCAATGAGTAGATGATCTGTATGATGAACAATCACCAGATGATATGTGCGATGACCAATGACTAGATGATCTGTATGATGACCAATGACTAGATGATCTGTATGATGACCAATGACTAGATGATCTGTATGATGACCAATGACTAGATGATCTGTATGATGAACAATCACTAGATGATATGTGCGATGACCAATGACTAGATGATCTGTGTGATGACCAATGACTAGATGATCTGTATGATGACCAATGACTAGATGATCTGTGTGATGACCAATGACTAGATGATCTGTATGATGACCAATGAGTAGATCATCTGTATGATGAACAATCACCAGATGATCTGTGTGATGACCAATGACTAGATGATCTGTATGATGACCAATCACTAGATGATATGTGCGATGACCAATGACTAGATGATCTGTATGATGACCAATGAGTAGATGATCTGTATGATGAACAATCACCAGATGATCTGTGTGATGACCAATGACTAGATGATCTGTATGATGACCAATCACTAGATGATATGTGCGATGACCAATGACTAGATGATCTGTATGATGACCAATGAGTAGATGATCTGTATGATGAACAATCACCAGATGATATGTGCGATGACCAATGACTAGATGATCTGTATGATGACCAATCACTAGATGATATGTGCGATGACCAATGACTAGATGATCTGTATGATGACCAATGACAAGCAGTTTTTTGTCTGTAATTCATCTCATTCCGACCATTATCGGCACCTGGCTCTATGCGTATTACCCACACGTGTACCATGCTTCACCATAATCAACATACGTACAACAAAGACCAGCATTTTTAATCGTCTATGTGGAATATGTCATACTGTTTTTAATAGAGCATATGAGTGTCATTACGTGTAAAGGTAAAGTAGTCGGTAAACGGAAGCCAATGGTGTAATATATCAACGACAAGAGGGTTGAGTGATTACATGTGTCTAAGGCCGTGTTCTCACTAGAGAGTTAATCAGGAATAACGCCATACGTCAGTGTGGCGTTATTCCTAATTACGTCTCTAGCGTGAACACGTCCTTATTCTTCCGTACTATATTTACTATAAACTCGGTAAATTTTGCTATTCTATTATTTCACTTAATAATTATGTCATGCATTTCACAGACTTTACCGTAAATAATTACCTGCGATGTTTCTTTGATTTTATATTCTTTGAAATAATTACACGGACCCTCGATTTATACTATTTCACTTTTATCAAAGCTGCATTTGCTACATTATAAAGATATTGTCTCGTGTATAGTGTATGAGTGTATAGTGTATGCGTGTATAGTGTATGCGTGTATAGTGTATGCGTGTATAGTGTACGCGTGTATAGTGTATAGTGTATAGTGTATGCGTGTATAGTGTATGCGTGTATAGTGTATGCGTGTATAGTGTATTATTGGCAGACGGCGAGAAGCCAAACAGTACAAGTCTTTCTCGCCGAAATCCGATTATAGAGGTTTCTTTAATTAATCTGAAAATTAGATTAAGGTTAGAGAGATTGAAAAATAAGTTCATTTCTGAGAACTCTGCATGATTATATCGGTTGGGTGGGTGGGCTGGGTGGAGTGGGTGGGTGGGTGGGTGGGTGTGGGCGTAGACACTTCATGGGAAAATCTAAAAACGAGGATTGCGTATCATGTTTCTCTTTCATGAGGGCATTGTTTGACGTTTTAGCGTAGAATACATATTTCTCAGGCAGTCAAAATAACAAAACAAGGAATTCCGTTACTATGTTACGTTATGCTAAGTTATGCTACGCTATACTATGCTACGCTATGCTACGCTACGTTACTACTCCACATTGGTAATTTGCCTAGGACGCCACTACCAACTACCATTATTTGGCTGGATGGCTGTGTGGCTGGCTGGCTGGGTGGCGGGCTGGCTGGGTGGCTGGCAGGTTGGCTGGCTGGCTCCCTGTCTGTCTATCTGGCTGGCTGGTTGGCTGACTGACTGGATGGATGGCTGCCTGTCTGTCTGTCTATCTGGCTGGCTGGCTGGCTGGCTGGCTGACTATAGATTATGTGTCGAGCATACCCAGGAATGGTTACTATAGGATGCAAGAGCTATGAGCTGCAGTTGATGATATTGTAAATGAATATTAATACATACTCGTAGACGTGGTATCATAATTCCGTAAACAAGGTTGCTCGACTGACAATGTGTAAGTTCCTTTAAAACAGGAACAGGAAATGAACTGAACACTCACAAATGTGTTCCAATATGACTCCGTTTGAGTAATGATCTAAATGCGCATTAAGAGTTGTTTGGTGGGAGATCTTAATAACCAGTTTTGACAATTAGAAAAGATAATTCCTATTTAGTATCAAATTACAAAGTCAGCCATCAAATATTAGAATCGAATCCCATCTGCATTTGTTGACATGTTTCGTAGAGCATAATATCCAGTTCCTCAGCTACAGATTACAACGTGAGTTTTATGGAACGTTGTCACAAAATCATAGCGTACGAATAGTATAGTAGGCCTACTCATCGGACACCAATCGGCCATCTGCTCTCATCGTTACCACCCAACCCGCGCGTGACTTCGGCACACCTTGTGTCCCTTAACACCACATATATCCAGGTAACATCGCGGGTTAGTTGCCACATGCTGCTAGTGTTATAACATTTAACCATAAAAGTAAGCATGCTCAAACAGTTCAATCAGACTGAGCACATAGAACTGAGTCGGAATACTCCAGCGACCTATTAAAGAGTAATGCAAATTGAGGCAACAACCTTTTAAAAACACAATTTTCAAAACGCACAGAGATTGCTTCGCCCTGATCTTCGCAAATGTCAGTAGATATCTTAAAAGGCGTACAATTAAACGAATGGCTGGACATGGGCTTACATGAAACGCGTGTATATTGTTAGTAGTCTTAGTTGTCTGACTGTCTATATATTCCCAAGGGAATGGCATGACCTCAGATCTGGAGCGTCTACCTCCGGTCAATACCATCGCATTACACAGATTAACTAGTCACTTATAGTTAGCAAAACACCTCTCAGCTTGCTTAACTATCTGTTAATAATTAATAACTGTTGCCAGGACAACCACACACATGACAGAGGTTTACTGCGAAATTAATATTTTATTGTTGATCATGACGGGAGTTGGTGGTCTATAGTGCTTGAAATTCCAGATCAAACCAAGTATAGATATTATATAAACTTACTGACTTGCTATAATCTAGGACACACATATTAATAGCAAGATTTAATGGTTTGTTACATGTTACACCGCATAGTGTGATACTTTACAGAATTGGTAAGAAATAATTCATAATTTTTCAAAAACAAAAACCCCAAATATATTAGTTAGTACAGTTTTTAATAAATGCGATGGTGATAATTTTATGCGTAGAAAATGATTTGAAGACATTGCTGCGTAGACAGCAATGTCTTCAAATCCGATTATGTACAGAATAGTCAACATTATATTTTATTTTGTTTTAGAAACATGATAGGCTCTGTCTGCGCTATACTGCATGTTCTTACTGCTTCGGTTAGATTTTAACAGTATGATAACTTACTGGCCTTCACTTTCGAATTTCTATAGCTGAATCGTGCCATTTTCTGTGGTAACAACACGTTTTGCGACCCCTGTTTCAGAATTGAGACAAGAGTTCGTTCTCCCGGGTCAAGCCGCTCTTATATTCTGGATGACACTGCTTATAACATGACGTGCGATATCTGTATTTGACACACTTTCTTATGGCCACATGTCTGTGTTGTAATACATTAGCAAGATGATCGCCCAAGAGAGAACGCAATTTGAATAAGCTGTCTGTAACCGTCTTTAGTTGGCCAGAAGCACAGTTTTTAACCAACAATTGAGAAAATTGAGAAAGATTACCAGATTTAAATACACGACGAGAGTTCCTTAATGGCATGTCACCTGGGTAGTTCCATTGTTAAAAGACGCCATATTTCGTAATAAATCAAATATAGAATAACGCTAGAGGTATTTAATGTGAACGGTTACTACATGCTGCATTAATTATCGCAATAACGCGCAGAACGTCACACAAACTAGGGTTAATGCGCTCTCTATATATCTATGTACAGGTTTTGAGAAGTGATTTTCCCAGATTTCATTGGTCAAGCATTCACAGCGAATGTTAATTATCAAGAAGATATTATACAGACGAGCTATTTTCGGATTAACGAGTGGAAGGTGAGATGGTATTTACGAATCCAAGAATCGTGCGTTTGAGTATGCATAGTGGCTGATAAATCTCGTATTATGATTATTAAACAGCGGTGTTTAAGACTTCAGAAGCCACATCATTGCGGTAAGCAATGTCGTTGACGAAGCTACTATAAACATTAATCATATCTTGTGGGATTCATATGAAAATTGTTCATGGTCTAAGAAATATGTGTACGCTTGATATCTTGTCGAGTAATAATGATGTGATTTGAAAACGATTTACTGATCAACATTCGACACTGATATTCAAGTACCTCAATTTCCAGATATGTGTTCTCTTCAACCCCACTTGTGTCAACTTAACCCTTTATTGTCAAACCGATCAAAAAACTACTTTGCAGTGGTCTTCAGACATAGTTATTTGAAAGGTCTAGAGAAGAGTATTTTTCAATATTTACCACCGTCCATCTGGTGGTAAATTTTCAAAAATACCCTTCTCTCGACCTGCAGATACACACTGGCTAAGTCAAAACATCAAATTTCTTTACCCCTTTAATGGTCAAGCCGGCGAAAAAATTCAGTGTTAGGAGAGTATGGCGAAATATATTTACACGTGGATTGATCATTATGCACGCGTGTCGAAGTTGCGATAGAATGATCGTCTGTGTTAGGCAACGATATGGCATTATGGAAATAACTACGGAATGCGTTGATATGGGGCAGTAGTACCTCATCCTATTTAGAAATGTATGTGTGTGCATGCGGGAATGCGAGAAATATAGATGCTGTTTGGCCATAAATGACGTCAGCAGTTAGTAACACTAATTATATATCGTGCTTATCATTAACCAGTACTAAATAGATCTTAGCTGATTAATAAATACTGGACATGTGCGGTCTCTCTGACTATGCTCCGTCATAGATTGTTTTGTTAACAATGATGAATAACACCTGGTCTCTAGAACACTGAAGGGTAGGACCTGAACACTATTGCGACATTGGTTTTGATAAGTCATATCGGTCATATATCATACAGTAGCCTCTCCAGCCTCAGATCCAACCTCAACAAGTGGTCGCTAGAACAATGGCGGGGTGAAGCAGATCTCTATGACAATGGCGGGTGGCAGACGATCTCTATAACAATGGCGGGTTGAAGGAGATCTCTATAACAATGGCGGGTGGCAGGCGATCTCTATGACAATGGCGGTTGGTAGGCAATCTCTATGACAATGGCGGGTGGCAGGCGACATCTAAGGCAATGGCGGATGGCAGGCGATCTCTATGACAATGGCGGGTGGCAGGCGATCTCTATGACGATGGCGGGCGGAATGTGGATCTGTATGACAATGGCGGGTGACAGGCGATCTCTATGCCAATGACAAGTGGCATGCGATCTCTATGACAATGGCGGGTGACACGCGATCTCTATGACATGGGTGGGCGGCAGGCGATCTCTATGGCAATGGCGGGTGACAGGGGATCTCTATGACAGTGGCGGGTGGCAGGTGATCTCTGATAATGGCGGGTGGCAGGCGATCTCTATGACAATGGCGAGTGGCAGGCGATCTCTATGGCAATGGCGGATGGCCGGCGATCTATATGGCAATGGCGTGTGGCAGGCGATCTCTATGACAATAGCGGTTGGCCGGCGATCTTTATGACAATGGCGGGTGGCGGGTGATCTCTATGACAAGGACGGGTGGCAGGCCATCTCTATGAGAATAGCTGGTGGCAGGCGATCTCTATGACAATGGCGAATTGCAGGCGATCTCTATGGCAATGGCGGGTGGCCGTCGATCTCTATGGCAATGGCGTGTGGCAGGCGATCTATATGACAATAGCGGTTGGCCGGCGATCTTTATGACAATGGCGGGTGGCGGGTGATCTCTATGACAAGGACGGGTGGCAGGCGATCTCTATGAGAATAGCGGGTGGCAGGCGATCTCTATGACAATGGTGGGTGGCAGGCGATATCCATGACAAACGCGGGTGACAGGCGATCTCTATGACAATGGTGCCTGGCAGGCGATCTCTATGACAAGGGCGGGTAGCAAGCGATCTCTATGACAATTGTGGGTGGCAAGCGATCTCTAGTACAATGATAGGTAACGGGTGGTCTCTATAACGATGATGGGTGACGGATAGACGGTGATCACGACAAAATGCATAACACCACCAGAATGAAGGTGATGGGGCGGTCGATTAAAGAGAAATGATCGTGGGTGGGTGAAGGTGGGTAGACGTATCGAAGTAGTTTCCCACAAGGCTGCGGTGGAGGGTAAGTCATTCTGGTTTTGATAGGTCATTCGGTCATATATCATGCAGTAGCATCTCCAACCTCAGAGCCAACCCCAGCTCCAACCTCAAATCTGAATTGTTAAAGAAAACGGCAAAATCTTGTTATGTGTTACTAAAATTCACGCTGTGACCGGCCGTATTATGCGATGTATAATTAACCTATTCATTATGCATCGCCGTCCGGTCCAGTACTTTACTATCTTGAAGAAGCCAATACGGTTTAGCCTACATCGCGCTTTGAAGTGGGTGACCTTCGCCGCAAGAAGTTTAATTTGGTTTCCACGGTATATGATAGATAATAAAGTGAAGATATCAACGGTATGCTAAGTATGAAATAAAGATAATGGAAACATTCTTTCTAGATATCTAATAATTTTGCTGTTACCCATTTATACTCCTGGGTGAAGATAGGTGAGGAGTCAAACAGATTGCCCATGTTTCTTCCAATGACGACGAGATCGTCCAGCGTTGTGGCGTGAACCATGTTCGCCGGTTAGGCTGCTCAGCATATCCACGAGTTACTTTTTCCCTCAATAGAAGAGAAGTGGTCTTGGCTCTTCAAAGGGAAATTGATTATGTACGCCCTATCGTAGTGCTTTGATCAGTAACCGTGGTCATAAATGGACCGCCAAAATATCTGGACCCGTGACAGGATAAAACAGTATATGTCACCCGTGCTTCCCTATATTGATTCCTCGTTAGTACAAAGTCCATAGAGTATGTAGTTAACCAATCTCTTATCACAAGCTCTACATGTATGTTAATTCACATTGACATTGATCGAAAGCTGACCAGCATACGTGTCTCGAATTGAAAATGCACGCTTTCATTATGCGCTCTCCGAAAGTGACAATGTTATATGATGTCTCTGATTATTGAACATAGCGATGATCACAGAGACAGATGACTACTGGACTGGAAAATGAAACCAATACACCATACCAGGAAAAATATTCATCTGCTTTGCACGGTCTAATCCGGCGAACATATTTGGGACAAGCCAATGATACAATTCCTAGACAATGGACCGCCAATAAATGATATAATGCCCTCTTCAATGCACCTACACTGTGCGGGTACAGACTAATTGTGCGAGCAAAACATTACTTTCGCACCGCTGAGCGGTTAACCAGAGACAGCTAACGGGAAGCTCTGGTCCCCGATGTAATTATACTTGATCCAATCTCCGGCAGTAGTGCAGAGGCAGAGACTGTTCCTTTGATGCAGTAAAGGTATCGTCATGATTTAGTTGATTTAAAAGTGACGCATGAATACACAGAGCAGCAGTACACGCGCGGAGGGTGTTTGGTTGGTGCGCTGCTACAGCTATGCAAAAAACGAGGCATTTCTAGCTATACTCCAGCCGTCTAGAGCTAGGCTCTGCCCACACTTTGCGTGTGTTGGTGTCGACTTATATACTTTGCACCCTGAATTCTCAGAATCCAATTTCTAGATAATTAAACAGGTAAATTGTTGAATATTTTGAAACTAGTTTGGTGCTGGTGCAGCCTATGGTTATACTTATATTCAACATAATGCTTATTAAATAGTAAATCCTTTAAAGAAATAGAATTCGTAGACTTAGTGGCCTTTTTCATCTCCATGACTGAGTATTCTCACTCAGTTATGATTGTGATGTCAGCCTACATGGCGTAATTGATTATGCCGTTATACGGTTGAGCAACAGATCGGATCCATCAATTTTAAGTGATTGCTTGAGTGTGCATAATCAGGCCAAGACACTTGCTAATATTGTTTTATTTCTCAAAGGAATCATTCACCTCTTGCGATTTTTTTATCCTATTGCGGCTTCGCCGATTACCTCAGAGCATTTGCGAGCGGCAAGTGCCAGATTTATGGGGAATTTGCTAATAATCTATAATCTGGCTGTTTTAATAAAATATCTTGTTAAATACTTTGTCAGCCTTGACTAAAAGAATGGCGAGGGTAATCTGATCGATTTCCAATTTCACTCATTTGTTTAAATGTGTGTATGTATTTATTTTTATTTTATTGACGCACTGGCAACGTGCGGCTTCAATTTCTATGTGCTAACTTAGCCGGCAGTCATGCATCCATTAGTTTAATTTGTTGATCACCATCTCCCGGGGGATCGAACCGCCATTCTGCGACTCTATTGATTCTATAGTTCTGAGTTGATGTGTATTTGAAAATGATTTAACTAAAGGTTGTTGCTGCTTAGCTGGCATTCACATTTACGATATTCAGCTGTTGTTGATAGTTGTAGTTTTGGAAATAATTAATGTTTAGTGGCTAGTGTTGGGATCATGAATTTTGAGAATAAATTGAACGTGACTAACTGACACAGTTGATGACGTAAGTAGACTAGTATTTGATCCTGGGCTAGAACAACACCATATGGTAATGAATCATCCAGCACGTGTGCCTAGCATCCTAGAATTCTTGAGACTTCTTCATTAATACGCAATGGACAGGACATGGACATTAGAGCGTCCTTTAGGAATTCATAACAGAATCGAAATTTATTAATAAACTATATGCCACTCATTTTATGGCATGCCTAAACAACACATACCTTAATGTTGTTAGTTAGCTGACAGATCGCATCAAATCAGAACCGGTTCCCATTGCTTTGACTATATGAGGCACACCCTTCATGAAAGAATTCGGCAGAGTATGATTGGTTAGAATGACGTCATAACCAATCTAGACCAACCAGACTCTGCAGTAAAAAATTATAAAGAATAGAGTTGTGTGCCAGAACAAGTGAGGGAGGAATCACTGATTGGTTGAAAGGACCACTCAGTTATTAGGTCATAACTTCTGGGAAGAGATAAGCAGAAGTTGATTGGTGACTTTATTGCTTGGCCAATCAAAGTGTGCTTATCGGGTACCTAGAAGAGTTGTAAGAATGGGTTCTGAGAGAAATTGTACATTTCTGGGAAATGAGCAGAATATTAGAAAGTCCGAATTTGGGGCTATATAAGAAGGTACTTCTCTCAGAACAAATCAATCCTTCAGATTCACTTGATCTGAACTTTTCGACTTACTCGATAGGATTCGCGTTGTTCCAAGCTATGGCTGCTACGCCTAACGAGCTTGAGGTAGAATAGGCTAGAGTAGGACTAGGTTAAGTTAAGATGATAGTTTCACGTACATCATAGTGTACCAGGTATTCTTTGTACGAGCGATTTTGCTCGACCATTCAATCAGTTTATCTTATAGTGTAAATAAAGTATTTTATCTTACATATATGTAAGACCAGAAATTTGTTAGTCTGTTAGGGAATCTAGTTGAACTGGGAGACACACCCAGTCCTTAGCATGATCTTAGATCGGTCAGATCAGGCCCAGCAGTCTGAAATAACTATCGTCTATTCACCATCAGTCAAACGAGGCGAGCCTACTGCAGCTACTTCGTCCCATCTCACTACTGGCGACCCTGTTTGATTCGCATAGTAGTTCAGTTATATTATCAGTAATTCAGGATTTTGATTAGTAACTTCATCAGATTATGAAATGGCAACATCACACACAGTGAACCCGTCACAGGCTTCTGTGGACGTAATGAATACAATTGGAATGAGAATTGCAAATGCAGTATCTAAGGAAGAGGATTGGAGAGAGCTGGATCATGTGCATCGTCAAGAGGCACATGAGCTAACACATAGGGTTAAACCATGTGACGGTTTAATACCAGAAGAGATGGGGCGTTTATCAAGCAACACAGTGAACCTTGTCAGGCATACCAGTTTATGTGATGACCAGAGCATCAAGAGGAGCACTAAGCAAGGCTCTCGATCAATTTATATTGAACAAGGATAGGGCCAATGTCACCTACGATCAATAGGATCAGTTTGTGAATTTTATATAGGCCAATGAAAAGGAGAGGGTCATGTGTGATTTAGATGCGGTGAAGCAAGGGTCAAATGAAACCATCATAGCATTCAATCGCTGATACAAAGAACTGGCAAAACGTGCATACCCCGTTGTGAATGATAACACCAACAGAATCGTATTGTCTGATTACATTAGGGCGTTATACGGCCAGGGTATGGGAAGACAGATTGTCTGCAAGAAGGCCAAGAATTGCGATGAAGTGATGGCGATGACGGAGGAGGAAGAATGTTGCAATGACCTGTTGCAAGCCATGAAAATTCCTGTACGTCGTGAGCAGGAAATGGAGGTCGACGTCATTGACATACAGGAATGGAAGGATATTTGAAAAATCATCTGGGAGATGCTAACCCAGATTTCACAGCAGAGTACGATGATAGAATAGCTCTGCTTGGTGATTGAAAATCTTCAATCAGTGCCTGCAACACAACCGCAACAGCAACAGCGTTCGCGAGCTGCACCAAAGGCTGCTCCCAAGAAACGTGAAGCACCTACTTGTTATAATTGTGGTAGGAAAGGACACTTTAAGCGGAACTGCACTCAATCGGTACAACCATCCCCGAACACAAGGGCAGCCCCACGTGCACCTAGGCCGATTAAGTGTTTTAGTTGTGGGAAATTAGATCATATGGCCTCAGAATGTTATTCCACACCAACCGCGCCTAGTTCACCAACTCGCAGCGTAACGTGCTTTAAGTGCCAGAAAACTGGACACTATCAAGCTTTGTGTCTGATGAATCAGCCACGTCAACAACCGCGATGGACAGTGAAGAGACCACATCAGGCCGATAACTCCGGTTATCGCGACGAAACACCAATGGAGATAGACGAGGTAGATCATTGACATTGCGAACAATATGACTATGATGAATGCACGTCGTACGATTCCGGAAGAGAAACAGCACCCCCCCCCCGTGCATATTCTCAGAACACGCGGAAAGACATCCGAAACAACATGAACCGTGACTGACGAGTATGGCCATTATTCATACGGTGTCAGAGAAGCCTCATCAGGAGAAAGCCGGCGACGATCATACGCTGAAGCGGTTGATGGGCTACGACACTCATTAAAAGAATACGGAGGGAACCAGTGACCGAAAGGTTCCTCATCCGGTTAGAAGTGGAGGTGAATGGTCAGGAGAACAACAGGGGTGAGTACTTAGATGCTTTGTTAGATACTGGTGCTAGTACCGCCCTTGTTAGGAAGGATATATGGAGGAGCATCTTAAATGCTCGTCCATTAAAGTAGGCTAATACTCTGTTAGCTGTCAATGGCTCACCAATCAATATATTAGGAGAGACTCAGATTAAATTTCAAGATGCCAGGCCGATTCCAAGTATGGTTGTGGAATGCATGAGGCATGAGTGTTTGATTGGTGTGGATGCTTTGCATATGGGAAAGGCGAGAATTGATTATGGGACAAGAGAAGTGGTATGGTTCGGAAGGAAGTACCCATTCAGAATACCCTTTAGGTCTCAAAGTAATTATGTATATGCTAGTTGTAAGGAAACGACCAGATATGCAGTTATTGACAAAGTATTGCGTAACTTTGCCAATAATTTTGACACGGCTTGTCCCAACACTCTTGGACATATGCCCCAGGTACAGTGTACGATTCCAACAGGTGACAACCCTCCTATTCGACAGAATGCATATAGGATACCTTTAGCAAAAGCATATTTGGTAAAGAATCAGGTCAAGGAAATGTTAGAAACTGGTGTCATAAGACCATCGTCATCACCTTGGGCATCACCTATCACCTTAGTGCCCAAGAAAGATGGTGATACATGTTTCTGTGTGGATTTTAGGAAGTTGAATTCGGTATGTTGTAAGGACAGTTATCCCTTGCCTAACATCTCAGATATATTTGATTCAATGACAGGTGTGACGCTATTTTCCACAATAGCCTTGAAGTCTGACTATTGGCAGATACCTATGGCTAGCCAAGACATTGAGAAGACGGTGTTCATTTGCAAGGAAGGTCTTTTCGAATGGATTCGTATGCCCTTTGTTTTTTGCAACTCGGGTGCAGTATTTCAATGAACAACATATTTCGTGATTTTGTGGGAAAATTCATGTATGTTGTTGTCGATGACGTAGTCGTGTATTCACAAAGTCTGACTGAACATGGACGTCATTTGCGTCTTGCTTTGGGTAAAATTCAGGAATATAATCTTCAATTGAAGAGAAAGAAATGTGACTTTGCAAGCAGGTCTGTAGACTATCACATTCCAAGCCAAGGAGTAGCTCCTCAAAGTCAAAAGGTCAAAGTCATAAGAGCAATGTCATCACCCCGTGATGTGGGTGAGGTTAGAAGGCTATTATCGATCTTGCGTGAAAGGTTATGCCGAAGTTGCTAAACCTTTGATAGAATTGACTAAGAAATATAAAAGATTTGAGTGGGGAAAAGAATAATAGCAAGCATTTGAGAAATTGAAAAACTTGCTGTGTAGTGAGACAGTTCTCATGTATCCAGATTTGAATAGACCGTATAAACTGTACACGGATGCATCAAGTTATGTGATAGGTGCAATTTTAGTACAAGTTGACGATAGCAGCATTGAGCGTGTAATTCAGTATGTCAGCTCAACCCTGAAAGATAGTCAATTAAACTGGCCTGTAATAGAGAAGGAAGTGTACGTGGTAATATATGCGTTAAAGAAGCTTCGTGCTTATTTATTTGGTGCTAAATTCACTGTGTATACCAACCACAAACCTCTTAAGAGTTTGTGTGTGGGTGAGGTTAAAAGCACGAAAGTGCAGCGCTGTGCAGTATTAATTGCTGAGTACGGGTGTAAGATAGAATACATCCAGGGTTCGAAGAATATCCGTGCGGATATGTTGTCCAAGTTACGTCGTCCCAACGAAGTCGCTACACTAGATACTGGTGATTATGTCATACCAGAGGTGGAAGAGGGTGTATTACCTCATGTTTATATATAACATACCTTATGCAGAATTGTGTACTGAGCAGACCAAGGAATTCCCGGAGTTGTCTAAGAAGATGCCGGAAGAGTATATGGTTAATAATGGTATTTTGTATTCGTTAACCCCACCTTCAGCATTTGATGCTAAGTACCCGAGAATACTATTGCCCAGTAAATTCTGTGAGAAGGTGCTCGGGAAGGCTCATGAGCGAGCTGGTCACCAAGGTTTGAAAAAGACTATAGGAATGGTAAGAGATTCATTTGTTTGGCCATCATTAAGGAAGGATGTGGTATATATGTTAGGTAGGTGTACAACCTGTCAGTTCAATCGACCTGTCACGACCCAACCTAGGTATACAGAAATGCCTATGGCCAGTTATCCTGGTCAGATAATTGGGGTGGATCTAATACGTCCAACAAAGGCAACGTCTATATAATGATGATTGTTGATCATTGTTCTGCGTGGGCAGAAGCGTATCCAATCACTGCCAAAACATCACAGAATGTGGAAGATAAGTTCGTTAATGAATACATTGCTCGCCATGGCATACCAGAAATCCTCATTACTGATCAAGGGAAGGAGTGTTGTTCGAACTCACTTGAGCAGAGGTATGCTGAGCACGGTATTGATCACCAAAGAACAAGTCCATATCATCCACAGACAAACGGACGGACTGAGAGATTCAACACAACGTTAAAAGAGTTAATCCAGAAAGGTGTCAACAATGAGTCTCGAGCATGGGAAGATGAGTTGCGCGCAGCTTTAACAGCGTACCGCAACACTCACTATGCTATGACTGGATATACGCCATTCTATATGACGTATGGGCGATGAGCGAGGCTTCCATTAGTCATTCCCCTTGATGCAGTGCACGATTTATGTGAAAGGCTTACCTGTCTTAACAACGCTTTATTACATGCTCACAACAAGACAGCCAAGTCACGAGAACATCACCATGAACAGATTGATAAGCGTGCTAACGCGGATGAGTATCATGTAGGTGACGCAGTGGTTGTAAAAGCTGAGGAGAGGATGAAATTAACTTCTCGCAGTGACCCTGAGTACGAAATCTTCAAAATTAACGGAACATGGGCTCATGTCCGACATCAAAGATCTGGGAAGGTATGCGTTTTGAACATTTCCAAGTTGCGCATAGTTGACTCAGAGATGTGCTGGGACAAAGTGAGACCACACCCTATTAGGAATCCCGCTAAAGGTACTAAAGCAAGCCATGTTCCGAGATTATTACCACTATCTGAAACTACACCAACATCTAGTAAGGTAACCACTGAAATGTGACCAGTACCTGTAAAGGTACCGAATGTAGTAGTAATGCATTCCGAGGTTAGCACGGATGTTTATCAACCTGGTATGAGTAACGATCCCAATTATGACTTACAGATGGATACATCAGAAACCGTAATTGAGCCGGCTAGTGAACCAATGGATGTGTCACCATCTACGCACTCCTATAATATGCGCAAGAATAGTCATAACTCCTATTCTGAGTCATCAGCCAATAAAAACGCTAGGATTAGCGCATTTGGTTGGTCGACATTTGCTGACTTCATTAGACGTGTTGAAGCTGTTATAAACCGACGCAATGAGAGGATTTATTAGTCACTTTGTGCATTTAACCGATATTGATGGGATAGACACCGCTCATTATTCAATAGTAAATAGTATATTTTTCAGTGTCGGTTATTATTTGTGGTGTTAAGTTTACTTTTCGAAAAGTTTTCATGCTGTTAATTATAATTTCCGTAACCACGGTTAATGGGAGGAGAACGACTCTGATAGGTAAATTCCTTAAAGTCGATGAGTACAGGACCATTACTCGGATGATGCACATCACTGCCTCTGTTTTATCGGTGACTAAAATGATATTGTGGGAGTTTTACCCATGGGTAATGATGTTAGCTACCGCGAAACATGTACCCATAAATCGACAGTTTTCTGAAGATTATCATAATTTCAATCGGGGAGAGTGGGTGTATGGTCCGTAATGCAGGCATGTGGTAATGATATTGTATAGGTCCATTATGACCTATGGGCTCCAGTATAATATGATAAAACTGTTAAATAAGTTATTTGCACATAAAGGGATTGGTGTGGTGTTGGAAACGTTTGGTGAATGTGTGGAAGTACATTGTGGAGGACAATTAACCGAGCGTTGTGAATTGATGAATTGAATGTATGCTTTGATGTCGAATAAGTGTGATTACAATGGTGCTGGATGTAAATTCAGACCCATACGCACCTATAGGGTGGGGGAGGGGTGGGGGCGTATGCTCGTATCGGTTTAACCATCGATGTGCCAAGATTGGATGTAGCTGGTGTCCTCAACAAATCTTTAATAGTTAACCATTTACGGATGGAGAAATGGAACCATTTACAGAAGACAAAGTATGTGCCCTTAGCACCATTGTCTGAAGTTGATATAGTGACTATTGAAGGCATCGGTACAAAATCCGTGTTGTTGTATTTGGTGGTTGTTGCCATCGCACTCATTGTGCTAACATTTATTTTATATAAGTGCGGAGTCTTTCGCCGTGTATGGAGGGGCGCTTCACAAAAACCATCCACGGAGAGTATTCCGCGATTCAGATCTGTCTGGGCATGTTGGTCAGATCAACCGGCGCCGATGCCTAATGCCAGGGACAAGCCGACCAGAACCAATGGCACAATATCACCTATGGTGTCATACCAGACAGGCATGGAGATCATCGATGATGTCCCAGATATCTCTATGCTGCCACGTTGAAAGTTGAACACTGTTGATTTATTTATTCTTTTGCTTTATCAAGGTGGACGATCAGTAAATAAGTACAATTATGTACAGCGCAATCTTGACGCATTGAGAAATTGTGATTGATTATTAGTATTGTTGTACACTGTTTTCTTTTGCATTAGTATTGTTTTGATTGATTAATTACTGTTGTATTGCTTTTCGTTTGCTTGATTGATTGCTGTTTATTATTCTTTTCGTTTTCGATTTATTACTGTAATGTTGTTTGTTGTCATCTGGATTAGCCCTGGTATAGATGTGTTTTGGTTGTTGATATTGTACAATGAGTTAATTAACACTGTCTTAAGCGCTTGCTTGGTGGGCATGTGTAAATATGGGATTGTCACGTGGGAAGTCTTGACCCCGCGGGATGTCTTATAATTCACGTAAGACCTAAAAAGAAATTAAGTTTTGAAAATAGCAGGTGAGCTAAAAGTCCAGATCAGCTAAAGATGGATGCTACAGTATTGCATCAATGATATTTATGTACATACAATTCGAGGGTGGAAAGTAGGGATGACTAAGCATCATCCATGTACGTGGCTGAGTCAACCACCTGTTATTTATAAATATGTGTCAATCATTGGGACGGGAAAGTCAAGCCAGCCAGGTCATCGCTTTATATGTAATAGAAGTGTACTAATGTTAAATGAATAGGATGAGGTTTATAGTGTTACATAACCAGCAGATGAGATTAATATGATGATGATAGAAATAGGATGATTTAATTGGAAATGATTCTATAGTTCTGAGTTGATGTGTATTTGAAAATGATTTAGCTAAAAGTTGTTGCTGCTTAGCTGGCATTCACTTTTATGATATTCAGCAGTTGTTGATAGTTGTAGTTTTGGAAATAATTAATGTTTAGTGGCTAGTGTTGGGATCATGAATTTTGAGAATAAATTGAACGTGACTAACTGACACAGTTGATGATGCAAGCAGACTAGTGTTTGATCCTGGGCTAGAACAACACCATCTGCTAATGAAGCATCCAGCATGTGTGCCTAGCATCCTAGAATTATGGAGACGTCTTCATTAATACGCAACTGACAAGACATGGACATTAGAGCGTCCTTTAGGAATTCATAACAGAATCGAAATTTATTGATAAACTATATGCCACTCATTTTATGTCATGCATAAACAACACATACCTTAATGTTGTTAGTTAGCTGACAGATCGCATCAAATCAGAACCGGTTCCCACTGCTTTTACTATAGGAGGCACAATCATCATGGAAGAATTGGGCAGAGTATGATTGGTCAGAATGACGTCATAACCAATCAAGACCAACCAGACTCTGCAGTAAAGAATTATAAAGAATAGAGTTGTGTGCCAGAACAAGTGAGGGAGGAATCACTGATTGGTTGAAAGGACCACTCAGTTATCAGGTAATAACTTCTGGGAAGAGATAAGCAGAAGTTGATTGGTGACTTTATTGCTTGGCCAATCAAAGTGTGCTTATTGGGTACCTAGAATAGTTGTAAGAATAGGTTCTGAGAGAAAGTGTACATTTCTGGGAAATGAGGAGAATATTGGAAAGTCCGAAGTTGGGGCTATATAAGAAGGTACTTCTCTCAGAACAAATCAATCCTTCAGATTCACTCGATCTGAACCTTTCGACTTACTCGATAGGATTCGCGTTGTTCCAAGCTATGGCTGCTACGCCTAACGAGCTTGAGGTAGAATAGGTTAGAGTAGGAATAGGTTAAGTTAAGATGATTAGTTTTACGTACATCATAGTGTACCAAGTATTCTTTGTACGAGCGATTTTGCCTGACCATTCAATCAGTTTATCTTATAGTGTAAATAAAGTCTTTTATCTTACGTATATGTAAGACCGGAAGTTTGTTAGTTTGTTAGGGAATCTAGTTGAACTGGGAGACACACCCAGTCTTTACTATGATCTTAGATCGGTCAGATCAGGCCCAGCAGTCTGAAATAAATATCATCTATTCACCATCAGTCAGACGAGGCGAGCTGACTGCCACTACTTCGCCCCATCTCACTACTGGCGACGTGGTCGCAGCAACACTTAGAGGTTTCCGGTAGCGAGCGGAAGCGACCAAATCTTATCGTCGTAGATCTTAGTAAGTTTTTCCGAAGTTCTTGAAGGGCACGCCAACCCCGAAATCTTCAATATGCCATGTTTTATGTCATCCTGTTAAATCGCTAGAAGAAAACACGATATATATATATATATATATATATATATATATATATATATATATATATATATATATATATATATATATATATATATATATATATAACCCTATATATAAATATAACCTAGGACATAGAAATTGACTAAATTTCAACTCAATTCAACTAAAAAGCAACTGGGACAGATCTTTTGAGAGAATTATATTTTGTTTGCAATTTTTCTGGCCACGGAATTCCGCCTAAAACGAAAACTGTCATTTCAGGATCAAAATGGGGCGCTTGAACCACAATTTGTGTGAGTAGGTATTTTACTAATCTGCAAGGGCAACGTCCTGTTCAAGTCTTGTGATGATCTAGCAACGTCTTTAGGCATAGTCTCAGTTCAACTGATTTCTTAAAATGGGTGCCATTGACCCTGAATGAGTGACCTTCGCAGTAAGGTGCGTCAAGGACATTTTCCAATAGGGGCATTGAACATCGTGTGTCACGGGGAGTTTATTTAAGCTGAAAAAAACCGTTGATAATTTTGACAGGTAAATAGTTAACTTCACATTACCTTTGAGCCCAAATCATTTAAAACATTTTGGCGGCCTAAAGGTATTATCCTGTCCATGGCCGGTGGTGACGTGATAGGTGGCGTCACAATTCGAATAGCTATTTTCTATAGGGAAACTCCTCGGGCACGGCAAAGTAATTATGTCGAAAACTGCTGAGAAGATGCAAAATAAAAGTAGCACAGCCAAAAGAAGAAGAAGAAGAATAATAAGAAGACGACGAAGAAGAAAGATTCCAAGTGATTATAACAATATGCGCTTCCAGCTTATTAACAATTGAATGGAAAATCGGTATTCAGAATCTCAGTTATTTTGGCAATCTGTCTTTGCCAATCATCATGTATCTTATGATGTAATTCTGATAAGTACTGTGCACGCCTCCAGCCCAGACACAATCATCAATCATGTGACGTCATAATCAACTACGTGACGAGTAGCATGGCATCAGAGTTAATGACGTCATTAATGACGGAGCTAAGTTCGTTACGGGCGCTTAATTGATGACGTACTAAGATTTGTTGTATGGATTGAATGTCTTTACTATTTAATAAACAGCCTGTTGAATATTTTGAATCTAATTTGACTGGGGGCAGCAACAGTGCCCAGTCAAATTAGTTTCAAAATATTCAACAGCTTGCCTGTATAGTTTTTCTGGAAATTGAGATTCATAGTTCAGGGATCGATTGATCCCAACACGGTCAACGTGTGGGTGGAGCTTAGCTAGAGATGGGCCCGGCATAGCTAAAACTGGATTCCTCCATTGTACAAACGATCCACAGTCTGCCTTTAGATTACAGTGATTGTCGTGTACTTCAGGTACGCCGAATCAAAGTATGAACGGCTAAATGGCATCTAAAAAAATCCTTCAATCGATAGTCGTAATAGGAAGCGACATCTCTGTTACTGAATATCAACGTCGATTCTTCTGCGCCGTCGTGCAGTGATTCGTACATGTTAAGTGGCACACATTTAGGGAAACGCATCCAACCACTTTAACTGATGGCCACTTCAGCTTAAAGAATACGAAAATTAGATTTAAAGAAAATGAGTCTGATTTGAAATACTCTATTCTTTCGCTGGAAATAAGATTCCGACGAAACGCTACATCTGGCGTATTAAGGAGCGCGTTTTCATAGTTCATAGCTATATGAAATCACTTCTGATGAACGTGTTTGAATGAATCCATTAGTTTTGAAATAAGATTTGGACAATGCATACACCGAATACTCAAAGACACAAACGTATTTGAATCCTCAGAAAAAAGATCTTTGGTTCAATGATGAGTTAATGCGCGTGGGCATCACATTTATCCTAACATATTTTGTGCTAAACATTTGCTTGTAAAATGGTCTTTTACTTTCTTTTTCTCTGACAGATATGGCAATCTAGCACTATCGCGATGTTATAAAAGATTGGATTGTCATGCCATCTGCTATGTTTTATTTCTTTAAAAAGAGTTTTACAATAGGCCATTCAATGAATCTTTCCAAGTTTATCCATCCATCATATGCCATCCTAATCAACTATGTGACGTGTATGATGACGTCACAATCATGACGGCATGAATGACTCAATACAGCCCGTCTGTAACGCTTAATTGTATGTCTATACCATTTAATAAACATTCTGTAGAATATTTTGAAATCAATTTGATATTAAATTTTAATAAATATTTTACAGCTTACCTGTATAGTTTTCTGGAAATTGATAGTCAGGGACTTCAGGGATCGATCGATCCCAACACGAGCGATGTGTGGGTGGAACTTAGCTAGTGATGGGCGGAGCATAGCTAAAACTGGAAAGGTCCATAGGCCATGCAATTGTGATAATACTACAGTACACATCAGAAATAAATTACAATATTTTAAAACGCAGAAATATTTTAGTTTGTAAGCAATGTTCTGTTGGATAGTTTAAACATATTTGGGTTCGAAGACTAGGCAGTAATGCCTCCAATAATGCTCAAACTATTCAACAGTATGTTTTATTTTGTTCTTAGCTGTACAGTAAAAGCCTCTAAATTAGCTTTTCTCTTTACTACAAATATGTTATTTGTTGTTAAAGCGGGTATTGAGCTGGACATAGTCACACTGATGTGAACGTGAAGTGACTTTTACTGCCAAAAGATGAGAGGGAAGTATACTTTATGACGAACAAACAGAAACCGGTTCTGGGGGAGGGTGGGTGGGTGGGGGGGGGGGGGGGTCGAGGTCATCACATATGTAAAGGAGGGATTTGATATGCCACTTAATTCTCTGACGTCATAGTCAAATACGTCACATGTTAGCAAACGTTACAATCATACTTATAGGTGCATGTCACCAAATCGTCCATCACGAAACACTCCAACATGTATGTCTTTTGTGAATTTACAATTTACTAAAAATTCCGTTCAATATTTTGAAACTAATGTGAATGGGAGTTGTTTCTGCTATGGACAGCCCTATAGTCAAATTAGTTGCAAACTATTCAACAGCTTACGTGTATAGTTACATTGAATTTGACATTTTGGAATTTCAGTGTCCAAGGTATTAAATTCAATTCAAATTGGTTAGGATTGCCATAGCTAGACATGTATCCCTTTGTGACTGTTGTAATATTTGTTACAATGGATGAGCCCAATCTGCCACTCATGTATTGACGTCATAATCATTCATTTCTCATGTAAGTTGACGTCACAATAATATTTGACAGACATACTCCGTCATGAAGCTGGAATAGACCATCAAGTGTACGAATTGTATGTCTTTGATTGATTTACCATTTAATAAACATTATGTTGAACATTTCAAAATTAATTTGAATGGACGCTGTTGCAGCCATAGGCAGCAACAGCAACTAGTGAAATTAGTGAAATTAGTTTCAAAATATTCAAAAGCATAATAGTTCCCTAGTGGCCTTGATATTGGGATTCTGGGAATTTACGGTTTGATCTATCCCAACAGGGGCAAGGCGTGGGCGGGACTTAGCTGAAAATGAGCGGGACATCGCTAAATATGCATTCATCCATTCTTTGCTAATACAAATGAGAATGTTCGTACTGTGACTACACAGAAAGTATGAAGAGTGGGTTTAACTGCGCTTCGCTATTAAATTGTATGCTTAGGTTGGTCAATGGGTCGGTTGCTAGGTCGGTCGGTCAGTCGGTGGCATGGCCATGGTCAGCCAGCCAGCCAGCCAACCAGACGCCTGACACTCTTCTGCCCATCCGTCGAGTGTCTGCCCGCTCGCCGACCGAGCTGCCTATCCACCTTCCTGCCTATTCACCTGTTCAGGATAAATTGTTGATTAGATTTGGTTCAAATTCACAAGAAAGTGTCTTAGGCATAGGGTTCCTAATCTAAGATTAGCCGTTGTTGGACTTAATCCGAATCCGAAAATTCGAATAGAAAGACGGAATATGTGAGTGCGGATATTTCCGATTGCTAATTTGGGTAATATATTACGCAACCATCTTCACATACCTGCAATACAGCTCAGAAATCACTTAGATCTGTTCTGTCGAATATTTTGAACATAATTGGATTTGAAGACATTGCTGCTTTTGATAATTCTATTGGTACAATTATGTTCAAAATTTTCAAATGCCCTTATAGTTATTTCTGAGCAGCGCTGTACAATGCGCATGGGTCAAGCTATACCTTCCTTTATGACAATGTCTCACGCGACCTGTCACATGGGAGCTATACAAATTGAAAAGTCAAATCCCTGTACATGATTGGCGATGGCAATTTTGGTCTTTACCATATTCTTTATCAGATAGCAAAATATTGACTCTAGACTAAGATACATATATGCCGCTTCCGAGCGTCACGATGTGTGATTCTATGAGATATTCGTATATTCGTCTTTAAGATCGCCCGTTCTTTGTGTCGTCAGTTTGTCCGTCCATCCGCCATCTCTTCCTCTCTCTCTCTCTCTGATCTCACTTTCAGTGTCAGAGGGTTTTGGTATACTATATAGTATGCATCAGGTTATTTGGATTCAGTGTTGTTGCTTGGACGCAAGGCGTATGTATGTCCATAGCAACCCCGTGTTAGTGAAAGCTGATCAGGTATTTCACATCGTATCCACCTGGCAATGGTAGGCGTATACGACACCGCAGTAGAGATCCATTTTTAGCCATTCTCCGCCCATTGCTAGCTATGCCCCGCCCACAGTTTGCCAGTGTGTGGATCGATCGAAGCCTGAATTACCAGACTCCCAATAACAAGTTAATCATAAAGGTAAGATGTTTAATATTTCGAAAGTAATTTGTCTGCGTGGTGTTGCTGACTATGGTAACAGCAGCGCTCAGTCAAATTAGTTTCAAAATTTTCAATAGTATGTTTGGTAAATAGTAAATCCATCAAAGACATACAATTCGTACACTTGACAGACTATTCCGGCATTATGACGGGATATTTTTGTCAATTATGAGTATGAAGTCAGCCTGGCTGTGACGTATGTGATTATGATGTCATATACTTGAGCGACGGACCGGATTCCTCTATTATGGGTCTAACATTATGAAGTGAACAATGTTTGCTCTTAGCCGTCCAGTAGTTTCCTGGGAAAAGTGCGCTATTTCTTCAAAGGTGCACTAGGTAGTCCTAGCTTTCGTTATTCAGCTACATATAGCCGGAACTGAATGCAGCTTAAAGTTAATAAAGATATCGAGGGCATTCAGGAATATTAAAATTAACGAAGCCATTTAATATAGAGAAACCAAACATATGATAGTCATCTTAGTCACGATTATAGATTCACTCTGTTAAATTATTTGAAAACAAGCCAAAATGGTTTCAAAATGCTCAGTAGCTCACATGCAGTGATACGCTTAAATGTATATCACTGCATTCCAGGAGAATTTAAATGGGGTAGCCATGAACGTACCTGATCAATTAGTCGATTCTCAGATAGACTCTGCATTTATCCAAGCCGACCGAAATAAGCATATTTATCCAAACCACGTTTACGTTGACTTGCGGATAATGTTTCTGCATGGTCTGCCAAATCATCTTTATCTCGCTTACCCAACTTTCCCGCGAAAGACATGTGATCAAATCTTTTGTCTACTACTCCATCTGGGAGAGAGTCAGAATTTGACGATCGCTTAGCCTCTGAAACAAAGCTATGATCGTTATCACTTTGCGATTCATCTGTCCGTTCTACAAGCGATTCTGAGAGCATCATTGGATCTGACGCTAATCTCTTTCCTAACGAACCGGTAAACATCATAGGGTCTATTCTTCGTTTGCCCAGTGTTCCGGAAAACATCATAGGATCCGCTCGCTTTCCTAGTGTACCGGAAAACATCATTGGATCGGCTCGCTTTCCTAGCGTACCGGAAAACATCATTGGATCGGCTCGCTTTCCTAGCGTACCAGAAAACATCATTGGATCGGCTCGCTTTCCCAGCGTACCAGAAAACATCATGGGATCCATTGCTCGCTTTCCCAGCGTACCGGAAAACATCATGGGATCCGCTCGCTTTCCTAGCGTGCCAGAAAACATCATGGGATCCATTGCCCGCTTTCCAAGAGCACTCCCAAACATCCTTGAATCAGGCAATCTTTTACCCAATGACCCGGTAAACATCATTGGGTCTATACGCCGCTTATAGTTATTTAACAGAGTCCGCTTCCCTAATCGTCCAGCGAAAGAAAACGGGTCAGGCCTTTTTCCAAGTCGTCCCGCGAAAGAAAACGGGTCAGGCCTTTTTCCAAGTCGTCCCGTAAACATTGCAGGATCCATGCGTTTCCCAAGAGTCCCCGCAAACATGCGAGCATCCATGCGTTTACCTAGTTGTCCAGTATACATAAATGAATCCAGCCTTTTACCCAAATTCCCCGCAAATCCAAATGAATCCAAGCGCTTACTTTGTTTATTTATATCTAATTCATCTTGTCCATTAAGCACAGTTTTTGCGTCACTAAAGCTGTTCGAGTCCGCTACCACAGAAACATCTAACACCGCTAACACGCACACGAGGGTCACCCGAATTCTAAGCAATAAGCACTGTTTGGCCATTCTGAAAGAAAGCAAAGTATATGTAGTGAGAGGTTTGATTCTTTGTTCGTACTCAAATTACTACCGTAACTGTCTGTAGCTAAATTGTTGCACGCAACATTTTGCACCGGGTTTATCTCTTGGATATGTTGAATATTTTGAAAATAATTTAAATGATAGTTGTTGATGGCTTTCAGTCAAAATGCTTTCAAAATATTCAACAGGTTCAGAGTTGCTGCCCATTGATGCTATTGTGTGGTGCCTTGCAGTAATCAGGAAGTTAATATCTCTGCCATAATCTGTATATTTAAGAAACATCAAAAACGGAAAACACGCAACACATTTCATGACATTATTCTTAAAATATTGTGTTGCAGAGAAATACTACAGTAAATCTTGGTCGATCGGATGTTAGAACACACCAGTTGATAACTGTTGATGGGCGGTCGTTTATAGCAGTTGGCCTCTGGGGACAAAAGATATCAATGCGATTTTGGCAATTGTTATATACTGAAGGGTCAATCCCCTGTCCATTTCTAACTCAGTTCAGCCAGCAAACCATGAATTTCCAGAATCACAATTTCAAGTTAGCTACACAGGTAAGATGTAGGGTTGTAGGAACATACTTTAACCTGGGTGTGGTGTGGTGCTAAACTATGGGTGGGGCCAAAACCTAGGGGCCGCTATGGGATTGTAAATATCTTGGGACGATACCTATGAGATGTTGAATATTTTAAAACTAATTTGAAACAGGCCACGAAGTAAAATAAATTTCAAATTATTTAACATAATGTTTATTAAATTATAAGTTGGCATATATTTCCTTCATCGCTAATCTTGCTTACGGAACCAGCCTCTTCTAGCTGTCACTATTTTGAAACTAATTTGATTGCAAGCATGGCAGCAACAGGTTCCAGTCAAATTAGTTGTAACATCTTCAAACGTTTACTGTATCGTTGTCTTAGAATTGAGACACTAGAATTTTACGAATCAGCAGGATAACCTCTACGCATACCATTCTCACATAATGATGCATGCGCTTCCCACATCCATCGTCATATATCACGCGAAAATGCAATAATAATGTGTAGATAACGAAGATAAACTGACAGATTTCGCGCGGTATTCTTTTTATCCGCATACGCATATATGTTACCTATTTCTAGCTAATCCCCGCCAACCGTTTAAGCTTGCTGGAATCGATTTGAATCTACGAAACCTGAATCACTGGAATCTACATTTAAAGGTAGATTATACAGGCAAGCTTTGGATATTTGGAAACTAATTTGAATTAAAGTTGGTGCTGCCTATGATATCACCAACTCTCAGGCAAATAAGTTTCCAAATTTGTTTTTTAAATCATGTTTCATTGTAACATCTGTACAATGGGATTGGGCTTAAGTTCTAGCAACTTATTTTATCCCGCTCCCTACAGAGTTGTTAGATGTTAAACTTATATTTTACAATTTATATTTACATAAATGAGAGAGAGAGAGAGAGAGAGAGAGAGAGAGAGAGAGAGAGGGAGGGAGGGAGGGAGGGAGAGAGACAGAGACAGAGACAGAGAGAGAGAGAGAGAGAGAGAGAGAGAGAGAGAGAGAGAGAGAGAGAGAGAGAGTGAGAGACAGAGACAGAGAGAGAGAGAGAGAGAGAGAGAGAGAGAGAGAGAGAGGGAGGGAGGGAGAGAGAGAGAGAGAGAGAGAGAGGGGGGAGGGAGGGAGGGAGGGAGGGACGAAGGAGGGAGGGAGGGAGGGGGAGGGAGAGAGAGAGAAGGGGGTGGGGGGGGGGGGGGGAGATCTCTCAGAATAACCGCATGACAAGCATGCCAGCGTGGTGTATTTACCATTTGAAATAAAATACATTAAGTAACCATATGTGTTAGTGATTACATCTTGGTGGCCCATGCGGTGGTCGCTATCGGCAAGTATGAGCACATAACCACATCAACATTATCTTCACCATACATACACAAATACAGAATATTCACATTTGAATGGTTTACAGATAAACAGATTAAACAAAGAGACTTACTTTCAATAATGTTAAAACCTATTTGTTTTTCTTATAAAGTTATGTACTTTATTTAGTAAATCTTCATTAATTTCAGTAGAAAATGTATTACTTTCCTATTCGCTGGGGTAATTTCATAAAGGGAATCAAATAAATCGCGTCTTTCATTTGCCCATTCAGTAAAGTAATGGTAAGAGGTTTCTGGGATTTGATAGTAAGAGTAGTTGGGGTGTTCAAGTACGTGGTATCTGTACAGATCATGGTTCTGTTCGCTGCAGTTATTTGTTAGTTTGCATGTTATGATATTTTACCAAACGAATAGTATGTGATGAATTGGTCTTGCACATTTTGATCAGTTTTTTTTAAGATTTGTTTTGAAAGCCGACACTACGGGAGCTGATTTTAATATTATATATACACAGGTTATTCCACAATTGAATAATACTGGGTATGCAGACGTTTTTAAATATTTCTAGCTGGTGGTTCGGTGGAATGAAATCATCGGATTTTCTAAAGTTATAGTCTGTGACATGACCTACTCTACTCGGAATGATATTTGCTAGATAATCGGGGCAATCTCCTTGTACGGTTTTATAAACTAATAAGTCTTGCCCGTTCATCGATGAATACTCCATATGTCAATTTCAAGAAATTCCCAGACAGCAGGAAAGCTGTCGATTGCTTTGAAATTAATATGACTGGAAGCCGTTGCTGCCTTATACAGCAACAACTTCCAGTTATATTAATTTCAAACTATTCAACTGAATATTATCGGCGTCGGACAGAATATACTTTTCTCAAGGATTTGTCGGTGAACGGGTTAAGCAAGTTGTAGCGAACTTTATGGTCACGTGACTGATGAGAATGTCGCCGCCCATATGAACAATCACAGCTCCGATGATGTTGTAAATCATAGATTCGCTATGACGTCAGTGCGTGGTTGAATGGTAAGAAGTAAATCGCAATTTCTAGTAGTGTTCAAACCGAATATTTTAATATTCGAATGTTCATTCAAATAGACTAATATGACGGAAAATTCATATAGCATACGAATCTTATTTAACAATTACAAAATTGTTATTAAATTGGATTGAAAAGAGCATTTCTTTTTCAAAATATCTGCCAAAATGCTGGTGGTCTGATCAATGTAAAACTTGGGTAATTTATAGGTCCTATATTGACTTGCTTTAAAGGCATTAATGTTAAATTGAGCCCACTGGTTTTGGAGATACCCATGACTGGTATAGGAATGTGCTTTATGGATCTTTCAAACTCGACTAGGCGTACTGTCTTTATAGGATCATCACTACGTGAGTGGGACCATACCATTAGATCCTGAAAATGCCTGCTGACTTTGGGGCCAAATGTCAAAAAGGTAAAAGGTCAGGATTTCCCGTTAGGTGAATGTTACCAGTTTAGGTTTTTTCCAGAAACGAATGCCTGTTGGCCTAACCAGTTCAAGGCACACATTATAAGTTACCCCATAGTACACAAGCTCGTCCCTTTAAGGACAATGTTCGAACTGTGACTACGCCCACTGTTTTCATCCCAAAGAAGCAGGTTGACTTTTGCATCAAGAGTTAAGGTCATTTCTTAGTGTCAAGATTAAACTTTATGTCATCAATGTTAGAAGTTTCAATTTTCCCCTTAATCACACAAGTTCAATGAGTGTATTAGAAGATACCGTATAACAAACATATGTGCCCAGACAGAAGTGTACAACCGCACAGAGAGAAGTTGAAAACAAAATTACTTTTTTTCAAAATGTCTGCCATAATTGTTTTCCGCCCGATCAACTAGAACCTTGATAAACTCCTAATTGCTATGATTTCTTGATTAGGTATCACTGTCACGTTGGATCTCTCCAACAGTTTTCCAAGGTAGTTCCCATAGGGTATATCGGAAGTCAATCATAGTTCTAGCTAACAAAACATTCCCGGTTATACGCGCTTACCGACGATATTTCGTTTCTATTTAACTCTCATCTGACATATTCGAATAATACGAATATTCATTCATATAATTATACGAATATTCGAATACCGATTTTTAATACGAATGCCGAATACTAATTTACAGCTTCCAGATATTTTTAGCTGTTTACAAAAAGTCGTCATCTCCATAATCAGCACACAAGTGATTTTCAAAGCAATCTCAGTCGTAAGCGATCAAAATCGCGAGCCGTTTGCGACAAAAAGATTGCACGTGGGCATAAATTAAAATTCCTCTAATCCAACGAATATCATTATGGATAACGACAAAAACATAATATAGCCCAAGTCATAACACCTATTCCAGACATAATTCAGAAATGCGATGGGGGTAAAATAAATACGCATTTTATCTTAGCCGGAAAACGCAATACTAAATCTAACACTAAATGAAAGATTTGTTCACAGTGTACCCAAAGTGACGACCCCTACTTTACTTGTGGCCGATGAAATGATTCAAGACGCCAACCTATAAATCACCTTTCTCGCTACCACTTATAAATGAGGAGTGTTTTTGCATGCTGCCCATATGCCATTCAGGACGGATGCATATCCCTAACACATTCAAGCCAATTATATTTACAGAGAATTGCCGATACATTAATTATTTTATTTTTATACCTTACCTTTCTAATAATAAATTGTTTTCTAAAACTCTAAATCCGCTCGCAATTGCTGTATTCTCACACTAAAGTTTCTGCTCTTCTCACTTAACCTATTATCCAATTGAATATACAAATGGCGAAACTTTCCTTGGTCCGCTCAGGAAAGCTCTACCTCTGAAGCAGCGTGCTCCGGGATTTATTTCTTCCAAACGATAAAGTGTTCGCTAGTGAGAATTCTTCCTTTCTCTTATATATGGCGGTCTATGAAAGATAATGGTGCGAGCGTCACCAATCGATCACACACACAGTGTATGCGGTCGCGAGGATTTTACCGCTTTACCACACAAATCCGCGCAACGTGCCAATAGCTACAGAGCATGCACGTGTGTGTATGGAGAGCTAGTTTAGTAACTTAATTTACTAGACGCTTATGTTAACGTTTTTAACCACGAGGAACAAATGCGAACGAATGTCTGCGGTAAAAACAATAATGTGTTCAATATTTTGTAACCAAATTGACTATAAGCTGTTGCTGTCTAAGGGTGACAATAACCCATAAGAGACTTCTCTAATTATGCCCCGCCCATTTCTAGCTAAGATCCTCCCACGACTACCCTTATAGGGATCGATCGAACCATGAATTCCCGGAATCCCAATATCAAGGTAACCACACAGGTAAACTGTTTGATATTTTATCAAATAGCACCGAATCAAATTAGTATCAAAATTGTCAACATAATGTTTATTAAATAGTAAATCGATCAAAATCGTACACTTGACGGACTACTCCAGCTTCATGTCAGAGTATTTTCTGTGAATTGTAATTGTGACGACAGCCTACATATCATGTAATTGATTATGACGTCGTATACTATAGTGGTAGTTAGGATTCACCTCATGCATACAACGGTAAACACACACTTTACACACAAAGACGGCTCATTGTGGGTGTAGTGTCTTTTGCTATAAGAAGTGAAGTTCACAAATTTGTTCGGATAGTCAGAATTTTGTACAAATGTTCTGTATTGAGCCATAAATAACATAAGAGAAAGGGAGAAAGGTGGTACTATACCTGGCTCTAGCTCACTATCTGTCGGCCTGCTGCTTACCTATCTGTCCACCATTGAAAAGATATCATGAGCACATTGCCACGGATTGCAAAGTAAAGCAGCTTACACCAGTATTCACCAGGGTAAACCTCGATGCCTCCCAGCCAAGCCACCATCGTCATACAACAACCTCAGCATCACATTGAGTTACACAATCTATGTTAAGACCGAATCTGTCAACAGCAGCAGGTTCTGACAAAATTCCAACAAGAATGCTCAAAGCAATCGCCCGACAGACGGCACCGATCCCTTCCTTCTTGTTCCAAAAATTACTAACATAAATCCAATATCCCATAAGACTGAATGTCAGCCAATACCATACCGATCTCCAAAGACGTGATAGAACTAAAACATCAAACTACAGATCTGTTGCAGTAGCATAAATTTCATGCAAACTCCCAGAAAGCATCCAGATTATACAACACCAAGATCAGAACATAATTTTCCACTCTTAGCAACATAGACTTAGGTCCAAGGGATCAGGCGAAACACATTATAGCAACACACGACCTCACAAAATGCTTAGACAAACGAACGTAAGTTGGTGTAGCTGTGCTGGATTTCGCAAAGGCATTAGATAAAGGACCGCACTCACACGTACTTTCAAAATCCCACCAATATGGCATACAAGGGGACATTCAGCAATGGGTAGAAGCCTTTCTGACTGACATACAATAGAAAGAAATCCTTAATGGAGCATCATCCAACCCAACAGATGTACTGTCAGGCGTCCCATAAGGCTCAGTCTTAGGACTAAACCTCTTCCTCATATTCATCAATGGCATCGCCGGCGACATATAATCAACTATCAAGCTCTTCACAGACGACTGTCTTCTTTAGCATACCATCGAATCCAGCAAAGACCAGCAGATTTTTCAGAACGATCTTGATATACTTAATTCGTGGGCAGACACTTGACAGATAGAGTTAAATGTATCAATCAGTAACATCTTGAATACAACACACAGCGTACTCGGATTCATCAACAGAAACATCTGTGAGTGCCCTCAATCAATTAAACAACGAGCTTGCCAGATTCTCGTCAGACATAAACTGGAGTATAGTTCCACAGTTTGTGAACCACCAACAAAAGAACCATGTCTTACTATCAAAGCTGTCCATAGGAAAGCAACATGATTCGCGCTAGTCCGACCAATCTACAAATACCTACTGCAGTGTGTTACAGACATGTTGGCAGGTTTAAGCCGCGAATTGCTCGAGCAGATGAGAAGAAAAACAGACGTGGCAATCACGTACAAGCTATTAAATAGCCATGTAGCAATTCCACCTGAATACCATCCTCAGAAGGCGTCGATAAACACCACCAGACGTAGTGACCCATAAAATCTGCGGACATCAGAGACGACCATACAACAACTAAGAGTTCATTCATACCAAGAACTGTGCTGAGCTGGAATGTCCTAGCTGACAGCATCATCTCATCATCGGACTTAGACACTTTCAAGAGCTACACCCGTGACGATCTAATCCACCAAAGATCTATGTAAATATGACGCGCACCTGGTCGTGATATTTGAATTTTAACAAGTATACGTTAAGACTCCGATTCAGAAAGGATCTGTTAGCAACTAGAACAAAAGTTGTGTTTGCGACGTCAAATATCCCCACATTGTGTGAAAGGACATCTGGTATAATGCAATCGTCTTAATTCGTCTTTCCATCTGTGCATCCCACCTTACGTCTGTATGGCTCACCTGAAACCCTTTGGTGGAGTTCAAACAAATTTGTTGTGTGTGCATTGTGAAATGACATTTAGATTGGGCACCGATTCTCACTTCTGTGTGGTGCGAGATTTGGTAAAACTTAATAGTCGGAACGACAGTGTTGATTTGCAATGACAAACAATCGACTGTGCGTTCTAGTTCATGTTGAGAAAACTACTGCAAATTATCGTCACTGTTAACGAGAACAGCAACACATCCGTCTCAATCAAAGCCCATGGCCTCATGGCCTTACGAGCTCCCTATATATGGCTGTGTAAATGGCTTGCAGTATTCAATGTGGAAAGTTTTATTGGCTGACAGCGTATTGCGATGCGACTTGGATTTTTTTAGGATTATGTGATGAAAGGCATGGATCGTGTGGCTAAGGAATGTGTCATGGCGAGCATGACTAAATTGATGAATCCAATCTGTCAGTCAGGCTTATGCCGCCATGGTGAATATAGTCACACGTAGGCTGGCGTCCCAATTTAAATGCGTAATGAAACTTTGAGAAGTCCGTCATGTGTATCACCATAAATAGTAACAGTACCCAGTAAAATTAGTTTTAAAACTATCAAATAGCTCACAAGTGTTGTTTTCAGGAAATTGAGATTTATGGAGTTCAGGGTTCCATCGATCCCAACACGGGCAAATCCTGTGTCGAGCGTAGCTAGGAATGGGAGGGACCTAGCTAAAATTGGGCTCATGCAATAAATACTCTAATGGCCCAGGCGCAGGTGAATCAGTGACATGGGCAATTCCTTGGTGTTAATGTACTGGCAGTGTTTAATTTGAAGACGCCCTGTGTTGCATCTAAGTTACCGGCTATTGGCCAGCTGGAATTTCTGTTTTGACTTCTACGACTCATTATCACACTGTTTGTATATAGAACTAGAAAAAATAATGTTACATCTAGTGATTATTTGTTTCCAGTGCAGGCTTTGCCACGACACGGTATACGGCATGGAATATTTGACTAGGTTTGAAAGAATGGAACCGTAGCTCAATTCTAACAGCTCACTCGCCGGTAAGAACTTATTCTCGCATTGGCTTTTCCTCCACCGTATCTGGCCATGGCGTTGGATGCGTGGCCCTATAGTATGTAGCTACAATGTTTTAGCTACTCTCTCAAAATTATCGTTGTCCGGTTGTTCCTGTAGAACGACCATATGTGAATGTGGATCTTAGCGTGTCCACTCTTGTTTCCGGTTCTAATGACTACGGTAAAATCGTGGTGCGGATTGTGCCACTTACCAGTTTCTGCGCCGAAACCATCACGGCCCGACACGCTGACTGAACAGCGGACTCGTTGATCGTCAAAAACGGATCTAGATCGTAAATCCCACATGATGGAGACGTACGTGTAACGTATGGACGCGCGAGCTACAGTACGTATTGCATAATGGGGAAATGCGCGTTGTCTGAAAGTGGCATGTCAGCGTTTCTGATCATATTTGATTCACCATCCACTCAAGGAAGACCCAAGAAAGAGGATGATGCAGTTTGAGTTGCAGAAAGTTGAACTCCATCTGTTTTACATACCGTGGCAGTCTTGAAGATTGTAAAGTGCGGTCTGTATTGAATTTAGATAACACGTTATAAAGGTTCTAGACACAGCGGACTCATATATTGTGCGTAGAACAGAGGAAAACCAGCAATAGATTTGACCTAAGCCGTTCATAGGCGAGTAGAGATAAAACCTCCTACCCAGTCACAGCCGCGGCCACTGCCGCCTCCTTGGCCACCGCTGTTACCTCCGCCACCATCACTGCCACTGCCGCCGCCGGCGCCAGCGACACCGACACATACGACACTATCGCAAATGGCGGCGACCCGTCCGCCGCTGATGCCAGCATCGCCGCCGACGTCGACGCCGGAGCTTGTCGACCCCCCCCCCCCCACACTGCCTACAACGTGGACGCCGCCGCTGACGCCCCGACGTCAATGACATCACCGATGCCGACAACGCCGCTGTCTGCTGCCGCCGCTAACGATGACGATAACACCACACCACCGGCGACGACGAGGCCACCTTAGCTAGTCCGTTTAGTGTGCGGTCAACAACGGTATGACGGTGATACGACACAACTTGCAACAGATAGCTGCAAAGTCGTGTCGCTATCGCGTCGTCATAATGTGTATACCGCCAGTTTTTACTGCCAGAAAGGTGTGTCCGTCAATCAGCTATCGAGTTGAAAGATATGGTACCAAGTAAGTAAAGGCAGGCCACGTGCAGGCTTACAACACATTCAGGCCATACAGTTGTTGACCCTGGGGCAAGACATCCTAGAACCAGTGGTGGGTGTGTGAGATTATTCTTGTTAGATTAGGAGAAATACCAGCAGGCGGAGTGGAGTTACTTCGCGACAGTGTATGCCAATGTCATCAAAACGTCGCATTTTGTGCAGAAAAAGTTTAAATCCATTGGTTGAAGTATTTTGAATTGTATAAAATATGTAGCGTTTTACCGTTACTCGTTAGTGACTGGAGTCACAGTTATTTCAGTAAATGTATTGCCTACACTAGTATACCCGTTGTGATCGGTTTTTGTTATGGTTTCGCCATCCGTTTAAATGCGCCACTGCTTATGGTAATTTGCCCTTTGCATGGGTGTGTTGCTATTTAGGTTCTACATGGGCATGTGGATTGTTGTGGTCTGTATGCGTGTGTGTATGTCGGTGTGGTTTGTATGTGAGTTGATAGGCTACTTGTGACTATTTATTATTAATGTGGTTATGAGGTTTTTCCAATATATTTATCCAAGCTTTGTGGACCAGGTTGTAAGGTGATCCAAGGCGTGAATGGTATTGCTCTCAATACTATGCATACTGTTTAATAATCGATGAACTCTTATCATCCGTCATGCAGCTGCTTTCCTCCTGTTTCTGAGTATCTCTTGGTCCATTGCAATTGATTTTAGTACCACAAACACTTTGCTACAACCAGGCTGGCAATCGTTAATATATCCATCCTTTTCTTAGTTAATACAGTCCACAAAAACAGCAGTTGAATATTAAATACGTAGAATGATATGTTTATATATATTTATATAATAATATGTCTTTCTGCACCGTTCTGACAAGAATTGATATGATTGAAATGCTACATTTAAACCGCATACTACTTGGTGAAATCCCCTCGGTGGTAGATCAGACAAGCTCTGTTAAGGTCATTTGCCCCTCACCATACTCGGCTAACTTAAAGATTGTGTCAGTGACAGTCCGTAAATTATCCGCAGCCATCAATTTACCTCTCGATGCTTGAGCTGACTGACGGCTTAAATGGAGTAGTGTGCTTGACATTTTAGGGACACGTGTAATCGGAGCCCACATCGGTGCTTCGTCATGTTCTCTTATATTCTGCTTTCGATTATCTCCGCTGGACATCTTGTAGCAGGATGGTGATTTATATAATAACGGTGCATATCTGATTCAAGCGTGGAGTATCCTGAAAGCATCTGACTGATACCTACTGATTTTCGCTCGCGGAGACATAGATGGATCATATGGAGAGCACGGGCAGTAACCTATATAGGGCTAACTTATATATAACAACATTACTCCGTTTTTTTGTTTCCGATTGTTTAAAACACAAGATTCCTGCTATTATTCATACAGTTGAAGCAAGCTATGCTGACAATCACATCCACCTTCGACCTTTCGCAGAACTGCAGCTCCATAAAAGGAACACATCACTGATATTTTGATTGAGAACTGTGTCGCTAAGGGGGTTTCATCTCATCAAATGTCCAGACTTCACACGCACTAGACAAATGTTAGTAAATATAATAGTTGTTAATCGTTTATCAATTTATCGTTCAAATAAAATCATTGCTATTTTGGTGAATTTGATGCATGAATATAAACATACTTTCGCAAAGATATGTGTTAATATATATATATATATATATATATATATATATATATATATATATATATATATATATATATATATGTTTATATATATATATATATATATATATATATATATATATATATATATATATATATATATATATATATATATATATATATATATATATATATTACCCGCATAAGATGTATTGACGTATGAGTGAATGCGATGATGCAACACATTTGGTATTACCAAATTGGGTTCGATAATTAAGGAAGTTGTACAATGTGTGATGTGTGAGCTACATCTAGTGCGTGCCTGCTTATATAATAGGCATTCATGTCAAGCCCAGTAGATACACATGCTGGTCTTAGTAATTATCTGGAAATAAACTCCATAGGTTTCTTTACGCAGGCTTACAGTAATAAGAGAATTCTATTAGTGGTGTTCAGAATGTTACTTAGAATCCCGAATTGAAACGACAGCATAGAATAATAAAATAATCAGCGTTTTACTAATAATATGAAGATCCCGATACTTTAGTAGATGTCACGTGCATTATCTTAGTATCAATCAGTTCCCTGTGCTCTAGATTATTTAATCGAAATAGGAACCCTATCCAATGTACACCTGGTCAGATGTAGATGCAGTTTAAATAAGGAAGTTCTGTGCCCTAGATGTAAGAAAATATGTCTCACTTTAGCAATTGAATGCCACAGAAACAACTACCACGTATTTTGTAACATTCGGAATAAGAATTTGAGTTGACGTTTCTACGACGTAGACATTCGGTCAAATTAATCAAAATTATATTTAAACTACTCAGCAGAATAGTGTTGGACAATGATAAATGTGCATACTACGGGTGAGGTTATGCATTGCTGCGTCCAAACAATTGATGTATCTAGGCTTAGATATGCCCCGCCCATCTCTAGTTAAGCTCCACCCACACTTTGACAATGTTTTGGATCAATCGATCACTAGCACTCCCAGACTATCAATTTCAGAAAATTATACAGGTAAGCTGTTGAACATTTTGAAACTAATTTGACTGGGTGCTGTGACTGCCTAAAATTAGTTTCAAAATATTCAGCAGCATGTTTATTAAATAGTAAATACATACAATTCGTACAACAACGCTTTAGCCCGTCATCAATTACGCGTTCGTGACAAACTTATCTACGTCACCCGTGACGCCATTGATTATGACGTAATTATGCACGTCACGCAGTTAATTATGACGTGACATGATGGATGGATAAACTGGAAAGGTCCCTTAAATGAGTAAAAGTCCCAAGTTAAATTAGAAAAGTTTCTTAGGATTTCCAGTTCCACCCGCTGCATTGACAACCATGATTGCAGAAACGCCGTGTTAATACAAGCATATACTTATATCCGATGGAAAAACAACCTTATCCTCATTGCGTCCCCTCCATGTTAGTAATGCAACCAAATAGGAAAGCAATACGGAATATCTATCGAGCCAGATGACATCTTGGATATATATGAGTATGTATGGAAAGGTTCACTGTTCATTGGCATGTACTGTCATATAGTCCCTACAATGGTACGATCGGAAGCATAATTTCAAGGACTAAGCCCACTATTCTTTATGCTAACACTGATGTTGCGGGGAGCAGATACATGCAGTTGACCCCTGTCGTATAGACCACCTGTCTCCTTTATGGCCACATAATTGTGGATAGGTTAGCTAAGTTTTCAAATGTCCACCTGTCGACCTCCAGTACCATCCTCAGCACCATAAGTTAACAATCCTTTTAACAAAAGATTACCAATAACACCTTTCTCATTTGGAAGCATATTGGATTAATTTCAATACCAAAATACAGGTAGACTGTTGAAGATTTTCGAAACCAATTGGACCGGAATCTATTGTTATAAATTGGTCCGAATCATGGAATTGACAGTTTAATGTTACTGCCCGAGCATTGTTGTTAACTGGCTGACCTGCTTATAGCTAATACAATTCTTCGGAATTCTAAGCCTACAGCCGCCATTTTTGATGCAATCTATTGCCAGCCGGCCTTGAAGCACCATTTAAGTTACGATTCGCTAATGTTTCATGACAATAAGACTTCGCATTTGCTCAATTATAGAGCCGTTTCACAGATTTGCTGTGATTTGCAATGGTACTTAAAGTTAATAGAATTTCGCTAAACATGCCACTCTCATCGGTTGTAGGGTTGTATTAGCCGTTCTAAACGTGGTTCTACACCATGTATATGATTAGCACAAGGCTTGGCTGTCAAGATTTACTGTTAATAGATCGACTTCTTGGCACCACGTCTGTACGCTTCATACACAATCATGCCCGACCTCGCCCACGTACCCACATATGGTCACATCCACGCACGCACCCGCCGACACACACACACACACACACACACACGTGCGCGCCCTCGTGCAAGCGCACACAAACAACGCGCGACACATAGGCGCGTGCATGCCCACCATGCACTCACGCAAGCACACACGTACCCAGGCAACCGTATACATACGCGATGATCGATGCAATTAATAAGAAACGTGTCTTCATCTTTCTGTTACATTCAGGAATTATTCAACTTCCTACTTTGTCTGAGATGCGTGCGTACATACGTGCGTGCGTACGTGCGGGCGTGCGGGCGTGCGGGCGTGTGCGTGCGCGCGTCATGGTTTGAAATTAGTGTATTTACTCCTCAAATTAATTCAAATAAATTCAGCTCATGATTTATATGATATTTTTTTATTTGATTAGTTTGAATAAGAAACTTTAATTCAGATCAAGATATGTAAATCACGACCCCATTCGGAGTGACCTTGCACGCTCCCGTAATCAACTCTGTATAAACATTCTGCATGTTTGATTCGAATTTATCCGTCGGATATGGATTCTAAGTAGCCTAAGTTCAGAATACATCAAAACACATTTTGCAATAGTATGCCCAGACAAAATCTCAAATGATTTTAAGAAAAAATTTATCAGCAGTTATTGTTAAGTAATCTACTAACGGAGAAACGGACTGTTGGATACAGCGATTCTCATAAGGGCCCTTTTGAGAGTATATAGCCCCCACCCACCCCAATCCAGCTTGGGATCGTCAAAAATAGTGGCAGAGGGTCACATGGGACCTGAAACACTTGTATCATTGTGTTATAGGTTTTTGCACCAAAATACCTGCGCAATCCAGCAAGGAACCATCATAATTCATGATTGTGAGTCCATCGTACCATTTAATTTTAGTATGGATGAGAGATACTGCTTGGAACACCAGATTAAATCAGTTTGGGACACTCAAATTTCAGCTGGGACCCTCAGATTTCTGATTTCAGCTGGGAACCCCCAGACTTCAGGGTGTGGGGTCGCTGGGACCTTCAAAATTGAGATGCCATGAGGAACACTGGTTGGATATAGGCCTGATTAATTTCTCACCTGAATGATTATGTGGTAATAAATTAATAGACAGGCAAACAAATCAATGATTGCATAAATGCAATTATCATTTTAGTCATACATACCGGCATAATGTTGGGCTGTCCGCTAGAACAGGCGTTTAAAAGCTTGTCAGTTCATTCAGTACGACCCTTGTTTCCATGAATGGTTGTTCTTTAAAAAATTCGATAATCTCAGTGGCAGTGGTAGAGGTCACTGTGCGACAAGGACCAGTGATTTGTTTGATGAAGAAATGCTTGAATAGCTGAATTTGTGACGATCGATTGTCCTTGCATTACATTGTTAATAGTTCCAATATCTTCCCCGGTAACCGTCTGAGGAGAAATTAGTTCAA
>CM067370.1:35409793-35434793 GCA_034401795.1 Chaetoderma sp. LZ-2023a | reverse complement strand
TCATTTTGAGCCCAAAATCTGCGCCTGTTCGCCATTTTTCGAAAAAAGAATTTTCCAAAAATATTTTCAAACAAAAAACGAAAACTGGTATTTTTGTCAAAAATTCATTCATTGCAGCCATTTTGAAAAAAAATTGTTTTAAAAAATAATCATCAGTGGCAACAGCCTACCCACGTATGGGAGTGATCCGATCAACACTCTAGGTGTAGTAGCACTTCAAACATTCATTTGAAATCCCCATGCATTTCCTATGGAAAATCTTAGAAAAACAAACTTTTCGGAAACAAATGTCCAGTGGTAACATCCTCAGCAAATATAGTAGTGATGCGTTCAAAACTCTGGCTGTAGTAGCACTTCAAATATCAATTTTTTAAATCCCCATACATTTCCTATAGGACATTTTTGCCCACTCAAAGGTGGGTAGCTTGAAAACTGTTTCGTGTATCCAAAATAAAAGTAAGAGCCATCGATTGTCGCATGGGCTCTTGAAGTTGACCAAGTTTGGAGTTGATCAGATGAACACTGTAAGAGGAGATAGTGCCTAAACTTTTGGGAGAAGAATAATAATAAAAAGAAAGATCCTGAGTAAAAACAATAATCTGCGATAGATCGCAGATTTATAATGGCACAAAGGGAAGGTAGCTTGAATTTTTTCAGCCAAATTAGTTTCAAAATATTCGGAAGTCACTAAATTGCTAATTTATAAACGAGGTACAATTCGTAAAAGGCATAAATAGAAATTCAATTGAACATATTCAAAGTACACCGAGCAGGCTCAACGTGAGCGAATATGTCTTAAGATGCGTGCTCAATCATGAATGGACACTTAAGGAAAGCTGTTTTCTAAGAATACACTTCTCTCCCAATCAACAGCTTTATTCCTATGCACAAGATCTATTTGTTCGACTTGTACGATGTGCGTGCGCGAATGTTTGCACGTGTACTTAACTGCTCACGAATTTTATTTACTTGTCTATTCATTGACCATATCCCTCCCTCCCTCCCCCCCCACCCAGCCCCTCCCCTCCCTCCCTCCATCCCTCCTTCCACCCACCCACCCATCTAGCTAGCTAGCTAGCTACCTATCAATACAGCATGGAGCGATATCATATGATCGCTAAGCCTGTTGACCGAGTTATTGCTTGTCCTAATCGGCTTAGTGCACCTGACCATAACATATACTTAGAGATGAATCGTTATATGGTACATCGGTGTGGTCTAAATGATTAAATGATGGCTGATCGGAAACAGCAATATGGATGAGCGAACACAGTGGTAGGTGGTGAACATATTCTCATACAGAAGTACTATCACGACCAGAGATATCGTCCAAATATAACGCGATCTCCTGTATGACCGTACGCACTAATGCTCGTTCGAATGTCCGGACCGAGCACTGTGTTCGGCCACCCGTATTATTGTATTACTCCAACCGCCTCTTCTATTCGCTATGCCCCTGAAGCACGCACGCACGTACGTATATATATATATATATATATATATATATATATATATATATATATATATATATATATATATATATATACACACGATCCAATTTCGCGTCTGAAGATGAAACAACACAACAGAGCTCTAGAGGGGCTCGTGTATTGCATAATCATTTGGGAATCCCACCCTTTGCAATTCCATTCGCAGTGTTGTCAACCTGCTCTCCATTTTACTTTCGCAGATGATAACAAACACTAGTGGCGAGTGGTCATTCAGTATCCTCAAACGTGTGAAAACTATCTTCATTCGACCATGCGTATGTCAAACCTATCACTTCTCAGCATCGAATGCACAATGCTGGACTCTCGGCCAATTAACAAAATGATATCTGAGTCATTGAAATCTAGCAGAAAACCATTTTAAGTTATGCTTTCATTGCATGAATCGCCCATAGATGAATGTAGCGTGAAGGTGTATAACACACTGTGTTCTATATTTTATATTGCATAATATTTAATGGACAGTAAAACGAACTATAAAAGAATCCAGTTTTAGCTAACGTCCTGCCCCTCTTTAGCTAAGGTCCACCAACACTTCGCCTGTGTTGGGAGCGCTCGATACCTGAACTCATTGACTATCAATTTCCAGAAAACTATGAAGGTAAGATGTTGAATATTTTAAAACTAATTTGACTGGGTGCTATTGCTGTTGCTATTCTTTTGATTTTACTTGAGCCGATATATCGAGTATGTTGGTATTATAAGCGTACACCAAGAACCAAAGATATTGAACACTTTGTTTAATATATCCCAAGAAAATCAAGGCTATCATAGAAAATATTCCATCATCTAGATGCTTTTTGTCAATCTCGGAACATTCTCAAGACCCCTAAGAAGGCAAATAGCTAAGTCCCGTGACTGGAGCCGTATCCCAAATTTAGGCTTTTCCATAATTACAGTGTAAACAATTGACTACAGGTCATATTATACAAATTAAGTCAGAACTTTCTCACGCCATGTCATATTGCTTTTGCAACGATAAAACACTGGCAAGGATGGCGTAGGTATGTGTATCCTTCTACAACTACTTAAAATGCACCCCTTTAGTGTAATCATGTGTGGTAGCGATGAACCTCTTGAGCTAGACTATAGAAGGGAAGGTGAAATTGACAGCAAAAACATTTGAAACCTCATACCCTAAGGAGTACTTTGCTATAATATTATGTTAACAGAAGTCCTCATTAAAATCTTAAGGGGACTACGATCAGCACAAATAAAGCGAACGAATACAATATAATCTGTCAAAAATAAAATTCTCGATTTTTTTGTGTCTGTAAAGATTGAGTGCGGTAGATAAGTTCAATTGCATTGATACCCGTTCGCAATAGTACCCATTGCCATTAATCGCAATAGGCGGCAGCAAACTACTTGTAGTTGTGTCTACAACGATGATAAATTCGTGTACATCGCTTAAAATACTCACGATGCAGGACAAACACGTGCAATCAGAAATTACATACCATCCTCGCCCTCTCGTTTTTATCACATTGTAAAATGTTCTGAGACATTCCGGATAATCTCGGATTTTCGAATTTTGGAGGAATTTCCTGAGTTTTATGATCACGCCAAATGTTATGGAATCCTAGCGCATGGTCGCATCCATTCTCATGTTAAAAGTTAGACCAGTAGTTTCCGAGATACCCATAGATCCAGAATTGTATCCGATCCGGATCCGGGTTCTCTTATGTGGATCGTGATCAAGGTTTGGAAATCTTGCACGGCAAATTCTTTCCTTGTGTTAAAATATGAGTCAAATATGATCAGCGGCTTTTGCGATATAGGTGTGGGTAGACACATATACACACGGACACACGCGCACACACGCACACGCGCACCTACTCGACCACAACACCCTCTTCCCCTTACGGTACGAGGATAAGGATTTGCAACATAATCATAATGAGTTCGCAATAGCCAGTGATCTCTGACGCACAGGTATAATCGTTATTTTATATATTGTCGGCATGCATTTCTTTACTAATCTAACTGACATTCTACAGTTAGTAAATGTAGCAGAGTTCACCCTAACGCGTTTGAAACTATAAATGTGAGTTAACGATTTGATAGATCAGACAACAAAGACGCCAAGACATCGATGTCATAGTCTATGAGAATTGACGTCATACTCAGCTATGCGGCGTGTATTGCATGTCTCTAATATTTAATAAACATACTGTTAAATATTTTGAAACTAATTTGACTGGGCGCTGTTGCTGCCAAATATATCCGCAGACTGTGAAAAGCTAGTTTTTCATGAGCTGTCGTATTGGTAATGCCAAGTAGCACAACTTGCAAAGGAAACCATTGATTCCCTTAGAGATACTACTATCAATAAATTACATTATAATAGATTTTACTTATGAAAGGATATTGCACAAATAGATTATCTACTGAATATGTTATTCAGAATATTTTAGCCATGCATACATCAGCATCAAGTGACATTTACGTGAAATACGTTCAAAGCTTCTGGTGAGAGCGCATGATATTGGAGTCCCATGTGTGGATGGTCTTAGAATACGCATTGAGAACGATACTATTGTTGTTTCAATTGTAGCATGTGGGCGCACGTAGACTCGGTCGCGACGCTCGTCGTCAGATGCAGGAGGACCAGGATCAAGAGCTCC
The DNA here is from genome assembly GCA_034401795.1 of Chaetoderma sp. LZ-2023a. Lineage (NCBI taxonomy): Eukaryota > Metazoa > Mollusca > Caudofoveata > Chaetodermatida > Chaetodermatidae > Chaetoderma > Chaetoderma sp. LZ-2023a. The sequence continues at coordinate 35,430,658 of CM067370.1, read as the reverse complement.
TCGTGGTAGCGGGTGAACCGGCAATCACTTGGGAACCTCTTTGTCCCCCTACACATATTTGCTGGCCGAAACGGTCAGCCGCACGAATATGTGCGTGTGGGTAAGGCTGTGTACTATTTAAGATGGGGGGGGGGGGAGTTCCGTCCACATGCGTTGAATTCCACTGTTGAATCGGAGTCGTCGGGTCGGGACATGTCGGCGGGCTCAGAAACTTAGATTTCCTTATCACACTGCAACAGATACAAGATAAATCCGTGGTGCTGTGGAGATTATCAACGGTTGTGTGAAGTACTGAGGACTATTTACACGATGATTGGATAACAATATACTATTTGTTTATATGGGGAAGGTGCAGCAGGCGAATCCCACTACATGTTGTCTTGCCTTTCACCAAGTTTGACCTACAGCGTGTGTGAATGCGGAGATTTAGTTATTTTGGCCTAATTTACTTTCAGTACCTGTGTCTACATCTATCTTTGCATGCAAGCATTCGGATATTCACGACCTAGCCATGGCCGTTCGAAGTCGAAAAAGAAAAGAGAGAAAAAGGGAAGAGGAGGAGATCGTTTCCAAATGTTCTCGCCGGCCTGGTTTATGTATACGCCAAGAGGAGTGGCGGGTAAGAATTTTAGTTCATGTCGCTGTTGGTGACTCGTGTCAGTCTTTCGTGGCTGCAGCATTCTGGATGCAGGCGTGTGTGTGCCGAAGCTAACTGGCTTTAAAAGAGATTAGCCTGTGCCTTTGCTTTATGCCTCAGTATCAGTTAGGTTGACAAACCGCCTTAAGGAGTACCAGCTCCCTGCGCAATGCAAGAAGGATATATCACACAATGGCCGCCACATATACCTGCACTCTCTACACAGTTAGGCGTCTTTAAGCGACCCCTGAACGGCGTAGCGAGGTACAGAAATGGATACTGGTGCAAAACAGTACACAAAGCGCATGCGGGGACAACCCCTCTCTAAAACGCACGGTTTCTGTGACAGAAAGGTTAGACGAACTCACACCGAGCAAGCAGAATGGCACAGGCATTATACAATGCAGAATATTACCGAGAAACTGAGATCGTCTGGTTAGTTGCTGGATGTTTACGGCGAATGTCGTCGCACTGTGTGCTCAACCTATGATGTGTTACAATATATCGGCGCAGATCATGCAACAACATGTGACACGAAATAGGTGGAAAATGCGTATGCGTACGTGCTGTCTGGTTCTTGCCGAGTGTAGAAGCCGTGTAGAAGGCCTTTTCCAGTGAAGCTGCTATTCGAGCTCGGAGAGAGCTATCGGTCCAGTCATTTTGGGATGGAGCTCAAGCCAAGTGCCTGAAGGCATATCCTCAGGGTGGATATTTCCTACTTAACCTTTCGCCTGTCTGCTTCTAGGTCGGGCGAGAAAATCTACTCTGGGGCAAGCGATAGCTGCGTGGGTAGTATTTGTGTGCCATATCAGTTAGTTGGCCGCTAAATTCCTTATGCGGCGCAAGAGACTTTATACAAAAGGGTAGCAGGTGTCGTTTCCTACAGTACGAATTGAAGACTTTCGCGTGTCTTAAATGGCCACTTAAGACGCCAGTTGTGCCGACTTGGTAAGATGGGCCTTTGACGTGATGCTTGGAGTCAAATAGAAGATTCAAAATTCGGAAAAAGCAATTTCCTTTTCGCCACGGATTCTAGACTATAATTTCCTAAGCACAAAACTAGTCAAAACTGATCACTAATTAAATGAATAGTGATTTATTAAACATATTCTACACAAAATATTACACTAACTTAAATAATACTGATTTAGCTTTGATTCAAATAATTCACCAATAAACTGTTTACAATATGGGAACTTGAATATCTACCAAATTCACAGAAATATCTCAAATATGGATAATGACTGATCCTAGGAACATCATATCGAAGAGTGTTCTCGAAATAAAGTGTAATGAGATTATACGCTGCTTAGCAAGGACAGAGACGTGCTTGTGATAGATTGTCAAGTTTGCTACTTCTCATAAAATATTAACAAAACATCAATCCACATTCACTCATTCAAGCTCTTGCATACCCCCCCCCCCCCCACCCCCACCCCGTTCATTCTATGCTGCTTACACACCACTTGCATACACCACAATACGATCTATTCAATGACACAACAGCAAATTTAATATAAATAACTAATACAATTAAGATATGTGATATAGCTACTAAAATTGCACTGGACTTGCTAATTTAGTAACCAATTGTCTTAAATGTAGGGCCTACTTTAATTACATACTAACCAAAATGCGATTTCTGCAATTGTTCACGGATACAAATAAATATTAACTGACCAAGATTGTCCACGCTATAAAATACCTATACAATTGACTACACAACTGTTCCAAGAACGATAACTCACACACATCAATGTTTACTACAGTTCTCAATATGTGTGATTTGTGCTTAGTGAAAATGTCCGACGAGGGCTGTACAATGTCTGTTGAGTTGAGGAAATATTGAATGCTGAGTACGGTGATAGATGCTTGTTGAAGTGACGGAGTGATGAAGTGAGGGATACTGAATACAGTGCTGGGTGATTTGATGACTACTGAATGTTGAATAACGTCGAAGAGTTCAATGAAGATGTAGATAAATACGTTGAAACGCTTCCCATCCGGCATGACTAATGTCGAGGTATCCGTCACACAGACGACGAAGACACCTGGTGACTACATACACTGCAGACTCGAGTTCATTACTACTGGCGACCGCGCGTACATGCACAGTGATCCGAGAGATCGGCACACGACGCACACCTGACAAACAGACGATGCAGAATTCACACACGCCGTACACACATACACTTGGCCTGCTGTCCAGTACCACGGCGGACACTATAAATACAACATACAAGCAACATGTGATAGTGACAAAAATATGCGACAATAGGACATTGATCATCACTCAATACTTACAGTCAGATTCCTACATATATTTACTACAACATTGGCTCTGTACACAACAGCGTTATGTGATAATTCACATTTTGCTAATTAATCACAAGCAAGTGAAACCTCGATACGTCTGTGTTTATATTTAAAGCAAAACATCGCAACACCATGTTGCCACACCTAGTGTAGTACGGGCGCTCTTAGTATGCCCGGGTTCGAGTTCGGCCGGGACAATTTGGTCGAGCTACGCCCTTCTAGTACTGACATATAGGCCCATGCACATAAACCCGCGCATCGCCCATGCGCGCTATTCTAGATAGGACACCCACGCTAAGTAGTAGATATGGAGTCTGGCATACGTGTGTGTATGTATTTGCCCATTTTATCAAATCGTAAATAAAGCATCATTTCTACCCATCTTTGGGTGGATTTTTATCGGAATTCATCAACAAACACATAATCTTTTACAGAATAAAATTTGGACAAGAATTGGCAGAGATATCGCCGTTTTAGAATCCCGTCAAATATCACAATTATATTGCGCATGCTCCACAGCACTTTGGGAGAAGGTCGTTTATGATGCACTGGTCACATGGCCTTATATCAAAACACCCGTCGCTAATAATCGCTGTTGATTGGCTGAAAAAGCTGTTTTGTTATTTGATTGGTCCAGGAACCATTTATAAGGGGCAGTATTGGCCTACGATCGCTGGAAACATAGGCAATCTCCTTCACTCCTCGTTGCCTCTCTCCACCCAGGAGTATAAATGGTACCAGTGTAAAAACAGGCGAAGTTACCAATAATAGACTGAAATAAAATCAGCTTAGAATGGCGTTTATGGGACCTGGAAACAGGGACTCGATAGACGCCAACGAAACCAATAACTTCTCTTACTATCCTCAGTTTGGAAGGAGAAGTCGGTCCGATATGGTTAACATTAGATCAAATGCTTCATTACCACACAGCACGTGTGCAATCTACACCGATAGCTTCCGCTACAAACCGTGTGACCATGATCGGACATCAACTCCTCACACGCGCTGAACTAATATTTGGGTATTCCTCTGGGGATAAATAATAAATTGAAGAAAAGTATTTGAGTTCACCGAACACAGTCGGCTCCACTGACTGGTCTCCGCACTGTCGGGAGACAGGGTGAATCTATGTGATTTCCCGAATGATTTCTTAGATCAGTTCTGCAAGCGGCAATCCCGGGTACTGATGTTGGTTCACCCTGTATCCCGATAGTGTGGAGACCAGGCAGTGGAGCCAGTCACCATGCTCTATCCACGGGTCAGGTGGTAAGGCTTTTCAATTTAATGTTCTTATTTAACCACTACTTGTCCATAGCGGTTGTTCAAATATTGGGAAGAAGCGAGTAGACCCACAGGTTTGTAGACGACTCTGACTGGGCCAAGTCCAAAGAGATGCGGCCAACAGTAAAATATTTGGCTTGAATCGGCGACCAGTGTCAGGGTTGTCCTCTCCTTGTACCCGGGCTATGTTGGTACACTCTCGGTCCCGATTAACTCGCAGAGTCACTATCTAACAGACTCAGAGTGGGGGCACGTGAATTCGTCCTCCTCTCAGAGTGAATCAGATCGCAAGATGTCTATTGACGCGCAACTTCCTAGTGCACCCGCTTTCAGCCGGATGAATGTCTCCGCAACTTTGAAGAAATGAGCCATATGCTACAGTTTGAAAATTGTTCAGTTATTCCGGATTAACGGCATGGTCCGAGATCATCCGAGTACTGCATTTTCAAAATATACAATATAAAAGTTAGTCATTCCAGTCCCTCACCACAACGTGCGCGCATCGAGCGATACTAACCCGACATCTTCCCACTACTAACAAGTCCAGTACTTAGTACAAAAGCACCATACCATTCTAATGCATGGCTGCGGAGGCATCATTCACCCGAGCATTGTCGTATTGGATGCTAACAAGAGTAAGGTATGTATAGGGCGTCATAATATTAACGTGTTAAGCATTTCGCGATTAGACCTAAAAAACGCCATCTACGGTTACGAAGGACGATAAAGAACCTAAATAAGCGTTGGATGTTCACAAAAGACCAACCACAATGGAGAATGTTATGGAAAATTGATTGCAACTGAAAGTTTCCACTCCTCTTATCCTCAGAAAACAGGCTTTCATCATCAGCATCATCATAGTCATCAGCCTACCATACAGCAACCTTCAATTATGCAGGTATTCAAGCAACCAACGATTTTTCTACAATCATGAAGAACCATCCTTTACCGTAGAGGCTATGCGCTGTTAAACAACTATAACAGATTTCATTTAATCATATATTATTGTTTCAAAAATGACAATTGGGATTGATTCACAAGGTTTCATCATCTTAGTTATCTCTCTCTCTCTCTCTCTCTCTCTCTCTCTCTCTCTCTCTCTCCCTCCCTCCCTCCCTCCCTCCCTCCCTCCCTCCCTCCCCCTCCCTCCCTCCCCCTCTCTCCCTCTCCCCTTCCATCCTCTCTCTCTCTCTCTCTCTCTCTCTCTCTCTCTCTCTCTCTCTCTCTCTCTCTCTCTCTCTCTCTCTCTCTCTCTCTCTCTCTCTCTCTCTCCATAAATATTATACAGGAATAATGGTGGTTAGTGTAATTAGTAGAGAATTATCCATAGGTGCAGTCACACAAAAAACGCGCAAAATGAAATCGTTAAAACCATACATCCTAGAGTTCCAGACTGCGCACCTCGATGTAATGAAACAAAACAAATCTCATCATAGGACAATGTCACTCGGTCCGAATCAATACAATGTTTCCAGTTGTAAAGAGGATTTAGGGACTCGTGTTTCCAATTAAACTTCACAACGACCCTAATTCATTGAGCGGAGAGCGAAACGTTTACGTCAACCTAGATGGATAAACGACGAAATCCTAGAGGCCATTAAAGACAGAGATCACTCTAAAAAGATAAGAATATGGTTAACTATAAATACATGAAACATAAAGTAGTCACTAATTGAAAGTTCCAAGCGATGCTACTTTTGTGCATCATTGTTGACAAAAAAAAAGAATCCTTCGAATAGATGGAAAATAAGGAAAAGTATAAATCTAAAAGCTAATAAAATGTCACTGGTTTTGTACGATATTGACGAGAATGAAATTAGAGACACGAAAGGCATTGCAAAATGTGTAATCAATATTTCACTATGGTGTCAGCTGATCTGGCAAATTCCATAAAACACTATATAACGTAATCTCAAATGACCTTAAAATATATGTTAGAAATAATGTCCCAAGCGAAATTGAATTCAAGAGAGCAAGAACGTATAACGGTTAATTACGTCTGCGAGGAACATAGCGACTTAAATCCACCACCGGCTATAATGGGCTGAATGCATATTTCCTAAAATTAGCAACACCCATTATAGCACCATCAATTACATACAATCGTCATAAATATAAGTATTGATACATGATGGAGTGTTTCTAACAATGTAGAGCCACTGTAGAAATTGAATAACAAAGGTTGTATTTGTAACTGCAGACCAATACCTATTTTATCAATTATGTCCAAAATTATTGAACGACGCGTTCATCATTATTTATAAAGATTCTTTGATAAATAGAGTTTAATGAATGACTCACATTCAACTTCTTTATACAGATTCTTTGATAAATACAGTTTAATGAATGACTCACATTGAACTTCTTAAGTTACTAGAAAAATGGAGATTCGCGATCGACAATCGCGAGTTTGAACGTGCTATATTGATTGCTTTCAAGGAAGAATTCGTCTTAGTTAACCACCGTGTATTACTAGAAACGATTGGCATTTATAAATTTGACACTCTAGCGCTAATGTGGTTTTGCTCTTATCTAAGACAGACAGTAATGTGTTCATTTCCGCCAACATTTTTGGTCGTTTACCCATTAAGCGTACGCGTATCGCAAGGTTTTGTATTGAGACCTCTGTTATGTAGCGGTACGTGAATTATCGTCATATGGGTGTATCTAGTAATGTTATACTGTGAAGATACGAATATGCATTGTCATTTTGAAAAGAACAACCAACTACGGATATGGTATCAAAATAATAAAATGGTTTGGAATGCAGATAAATCTAAGGAATTGATGATAAAACGTTCGCATAAATGGACAGATTAACCATGAAGAAATGAAGACGCCGATATAAAATGTTGAGCTACGTATAGTAAATGAGGAGAAATTGTTAGGCAACTTAATGACAATTTTTGATGGCAGTGCTCAACACATAGTTAAAATTTGCAAAAGGATATATATATTATACAAAAATCAGCATTACATGAAACTCGTAACGCCGCCTTTATATACATGTCGATGTCGTAACCATTCATCTGGCAACACGAAAGGTTAGGACATCGACAACCTGATGAACAGCTATGATATCGACATACCAGCCGAATTCACCCTCGAACGCTATTGTACTCCTTACATTACATTTTACAACGTTCTCTCCCAATTGAAGTATATAAGATTCCAACTAACCGCACTCACGCCACGGCTGTCTAGTGTAGTAACACTTTACACCCTAGCTTGATTTGCAAGCAGGCCTTTGACTAAGATTAGATAGATAGGTATCACTAGCCAGCAACCGTCTCCAAGCTCGTAGAGCGGCACCACCTCTAATGTGTCAGGGCTATGCCATTCTCGCAACACCATCGGACCGTACTAATTACGTCGAAGAGAGTCTGTTTGGAGTTACGACGTCACGGAGGGTTAACCCTCTGCCGGCGGGAGAATGGGGCTATGCCTGCTCATCGAGGAACCAGCGTAATGGACCTTTCCGGTTTTAGCTATGCCCCGCCCATCTCTAGCTAAGCTCTACCCACACCTCGCTCGTGTTTGGATCGATTGATCTCTGAACACCCTGATTATCAATTTCCCCAAAAATACACGGTAAGCTGTTAGGCAACAGCAACAGCGGCCAGTCAAATTAGTTTCAAAATATTCAACAGCATGTTTATTAAATAGCAAAGAATTACAAAGACAAAAATTCATACAATGTGTCGGACTTTTTGAGATTTGATGACGGTCTATATGGAACCCTTTGTGAGGTACAACTGTGACGTCATCATACACGCGCTGAGCTGATTATGACGTCATACGAGGTCGGATGATGGATGAATAACCTGGAAAGGTGAATTGGGTGAACGCCAAGTAGCTCTATTTTGTGCATGTCATGGTTGCATGTCGTTCACTTAAATATTTGCGTTCACATGCCGCTGGCTTAGATATTTGTGTTTGCACGTACACGTTTTCGTATACCACTCGGTGTGACATGCTCTATGTCCGCTCCTAATTAGTACCTATATCATAAATGGTTTCCACATTCAGCTAGCGCGACGTTCCTACCACATGGAGGGAGTGCGCAGTATGCGTTCTACGTGATTGTTTGCATCATTCTATTCGTATCTACTTCTTGCTATAACAGCTTGTGACGCTTTTTGATGACTGTCGATATAGAGTGTGCCATGTCTATTGCTGAAGCCAAAGTGTGACACAGCATTCCACGGGGGTGGGTTGGGTTGGGGTGCAGTGGTGGGGTGGTGGGGTGTATGTTATTCATATTCTAGATAATTTTTGCTAATATAACCTAATACTAAGATAGCTGTTAGGCACCTGAGGCATAAAACATGCACAGGCTAAATATAGCTTGAGTTTAGGCACACAAACACCTACAGCCGGCGAGCTGTAGCCTCGAAGGACACAAGACAAGACATGAACAGCGGCACCTACTAAACATTCTCCTTACTACTTCTTAGCACAAACAACTTATTAGGTGTTCTTCTCGACCCACGATTTAGAGCACTCTGTCTAGATTACGTGGAAGAGCGTCTAGAAAAGGCCGGATTCCCTTCTCTTTCATTTATCCCCTTGGCATCTCGAGCAGGCAACGAGAGAGAGAGAGAGAGAGAGAGAGAGAGAGAGAGAGAGAGAGAGAGAGAGAGAGAGAGAGAGAGAGAGAGAGAGAGAGAGAGAGAGAGAGAGAGAGAGAGAGAGCCGCTCAAAAGCTAGAGAATTTATGGACGTAAAGTAGCGATAAGGTCAATGGTACATAAAAGCCTAACATAGGCCATAACCTATATTTGTCCAACACCGCAAACACAACACGTTGTAAGTTAACACATTGTTGAAAGGCAAGAAGACCCGCGGTGGGATCCACTTGTGGCACTATCCACCCGTAGACTAATAATATGGTATCCTTTAACATCGTACATTACACACCAAGTGTATACATATTTGGTCCATGCAGTTACCCTTTTATAGTACTAGAAGTACAATTCCAATGTTAAAAAGTTCAATGCCCGTGATCAAGCCGTTAAATCGTACATTAAAGTCACATCACACAGCATGGGTATATAGATGGTGGGTGGGTGGGGAGGGTGAGTGAGTGAGTGAGTGAGTGAGTGAGTGAGTGAGTGAGTGAGTGAGTGAGTGAGTGAGTGAGTGAGTGAGTGAGGGAGGGAGGGAGGGAGGGATGGAGGGTGGGTGGGTGGGTGGGTGGGGAGGGAGGGAAGGAGGGAGAGAGGGAAGGAGGGAGGGAGGTAGGGGAGGGAGGGAGTGTGGGTGGGTGGGTGGGTGGGAGGGAGGGGAGGGAGGGAGGGAGGGAGGGAGGGAGTGCGTGCGTGCGAGTGAGAGAGAGAGGGGAGAGGTGAGTGAGAGCGTGCGTGCGTGTGTCCGTGCGAGCGAGCGAGAGAGCGAGAGGGAGGGGGAGAGAGAGAGAGAGAGAGAGAGAGAGAGAGAGAGAGAGAGAGAGAGAGAGAGAGCTGGCCCACACCTAACTCTAGAAGTGCACAAATCCGTGAGAGAAAGAAGGAGAAGTGGGCTGTTAAATCGTACATCGTACTCGCCTGCCTGCCTACCTGCATGCATGCATACATGCCTGCCTGCCTACCTGCCTGCCTGCCTGCCCGTCTGCCTACCTGAACCTTTGGGGAATCAGTAACATGTAGGTTTGCTTCGCGTGCAGGTGAGACGACCCGCTGTGCCGTGGTTAACAACACAATAACACACGTTTCTTGTCTTGCATGCGCTGCGGACACATGCCGCTATTCATAGGGAAACTATTACGTAACGAATTGATCCGATCTATCACTCAATTATATGACGTCATAATCAATTGCGTCGTATGTAGGCTGACATTGCAATCAAATACATAAGAGGCGATGTATTCTAGCCCCGTCACCAACATTGGACATTTCGGCAAGTCTACAAAGTGTAGAAAAATGGATTTACTATTTATTAAACATTCTGTTGAGTATTTTGGGGGATATGGGGCTGAAAAATACTTAACAGCTTACCTTTGTAGAAAAACATTGCGAAACAGGTTATCTTTGTGGTAAAACATTGAGATGTTTCACAGTATCTTAACATAGATAGGAAACTAAAAAGATTTGCAACAGTATTTAAAAACTGTCTGTCTGTCTGTCTGTCTGTCTATCTATCTGACTCTCGGTCGGTCTGTCTCCTGCCTGTCTGCGTACGTGTGCGCGTGCGTGCGTACTCGTGCGTACGCCGGTGTGAGTGCGTACATAAGTGTCGGTCTAAGAGCGTATGTAAGTGCGTGCGTATGTGTGTGGGTGAGTAAGGTCGTTCATAAGTATGTGCATATGAGCGTGTGTAGGCCCGTGTGCAGGTGCGACTTGCGACGATGTGAATTGTAAAATGCAAGCATAATATAAATATTATAATAATACTGGTATTTTTATTATTATTCCTGATGCTATGTTAGTATTTTGCTGTATTTGTACACACAATGTGGGCCGTTAAACAATAAAGTATGCAAATATATATTTCTCTTGTAAGATTGGCCGAGCCTATAATACATACAGACCTATCTCTGCCATGCAATGGAAAAACAAAACAACGAACATCATGTTGATTCTAAGATAATTAAGAAAACAGCAAATTGTCATGCCCTAATGATCCAACAGCTGCACATGCCAACGTAATGGGCGAAAGTGTTTTATTATGAACACATTTAACATTCAACAAATGCTATCCTTCCACTTCGTGTATGTAGGTGTGTAATGTGACTTACTATTTTTTTCCATGGTATTTTCTAGAAAATGTGCATACATTTTTATTTTAAGAACTTAGTAAGAACCAATTTGGATTATTTAAAATTTAATCATAAACACAAATGATACTCACCGTAGTGGTTTGAAGAAACAATCATAACAGTAACAGAAATGACAACTTTACATGCCAGAAAACTTACCTATATGGCCTACCTTTGGCTGGCTTAAATTCTTAACAACAAAAAGACCTTTCAGTCAGTGGGACAGATGTCTTGTTCACGATATCAGGTTTTGCACGTTACCACGTTTGTAAAGCATGGACTCCGATCCCTTCTTGATGACAACCTCATTAATGTCAACTATTAGTGGCACAACTATACGATCTTTGTTTCTTTGTTGTGGAAATACTGAGGATTCATGAGAAGAATCTTAATCTTTTGTCTGCCGATTCACATAGACTAACAGAATCATCAAATGCCTGTATTACTGCATTCTTCGCCATCTTACTACCAATTGATCCATGAACGGAGCGAACCTTCGTGAATGTATGCCCATTTTCTAAATAATTGATGGAACTTATTCTAGTTCTGACTCAGCATTTGTACAGCAAGCACATGCGGTAAAGAGAACACAGCTCCTATTTTGGCCACTGTAGTTATATTCACAAAACGTTATTTCTGGTTAGAGCTCAGGCGGATGAGCTTTATAGTAAATGTTGAGACAACGTAAAATGGCCTTCCACCAGCACATTAATTTGCACCATGCCACAGCACAACGTAAGCGCGTATCCCCTTAGTAACAGCTGCCAATGTCTTATTGAATGCAACTAATCTGCTCATAAAGAAATGTTCCGTGATCGTTACCTTCAGCAATATAATAACCTTCTGCATTTCAACTACATACAAAGATTATCCCTCCCTGATTTGTTTCCGCTCCTTTATTCATGACAGTCACACATTCTCGAGACGTTGCTGGTGTTGTTGCTTCTCTGAAATAGCACATACAGGTGGTAATGTACTGTAAATTGTGTGGGATTAATTTACTGTCAAGCGCAAAACCAGCCATGATATGTTGCAAACACACATGAGCACACACACGCACGCACACACGCCCGCCCGCCGGCCCGCCCGCATGTACGCACGCATGCACGCCCGCCCATGCCCCCCCCGCACACCAGCTTTTTCTGCAGGAACATATCTCTGATTGAAAGTCACAAATCTTTGGTATATGATTTGCTACGTCTCTGCGTATGTAAGCATATGCTTCCTCTCACTACATAGTAAGACATTGACAGCCAGCTGAAGGTGTGCGTGTGGTTAACAATTGGACAATGTTGTTGGCGCCTTAGTAATCAGCAACTTACAGTTAAATTGATCTTCGAGTGTCGGAAAATTCTGATGATTATTTTAGAATATATAGACTGAAAGTTGTGGCGGCAGCAGGTGTTCATTAAAATGTGTATCACATCCGTAGCAAGTAGTAATCAATTACCTACGTATCGCGTTGATAGTAAATTGACTGAATGCTGAATTGCTGACATTGATAGCTACAACTTTCACACAAATTAATGTGAAACTTTAAAAGTATTCTCAAATTTTCCCCTGGAAATTGCCTAGGCGTCTACTCAATCCTGGCCTGTAGAGACAATAGACACAGCGAATATAGCGTCCTATAGACACAAGGGATATGGAGTCAGGGCATTGCACGCTGGATACTGGGTAGCCTTGCATGCTGGTTAGAATCCCAACATGGGTAAATTGAAATAAATTCAACAGGCATTTAATATCCTGTGCAAAAGCCTCTTTATTTAATGGGACCTTTGATTTATCATAAATTATATAGGTAACATTATTCACAAAATCATTGATATGATTTGTGAATTATTGAGCATTCGTTTGCCTTAATTCCCAGCTTACTTTACCCGTATTCTCGTAATGGGTTAAATCATTTAGATATGCATTACCTTGACGTATCTCGTATTCAAATAAGGTAACTGAGATACCTACAGCAATAGAAGTAGTTACATCTACAATACTTACCATATATATATTTTTTTATTTTTTTATTACACAATTTCTTCGATTATGCAGAGGCAAGGATGATAAATAACTAATAATCATTGACCATAGGTAAGATATTATCTCCCTTTGATGGCATCAGCATCAATTATTGTATACATTTTCTTTCTATATGACAGAGCGATCAATTAAAATGTGATTAGTATCATAAACTCTTACCCGGAAATCTCTTTAATAATGATTGCATTGTCCAGTTCAGCTTCAATTGTCCGTCAACCCGAGAATACTTTAGCAAATTCCTGCTGCACATGTTTAGTTTTTAGATTTACAAACTATTAGTTCACATGATATATCCATGCGATTTGATAGTTATCAACTTGCAAGGTGTATCCATTGTGTTGTTTATGCAACAATGTACTTGCTAGGTTTTTCAATGGCAATCTGATTGGTTAATCGATTTACTAAGTTTATCTATTGTAATGTGTATTGAACGCTGTACCTACGAGGTTCATCCAAGATAATTTTGGCGAACTGGGTGGGTATTTTAAAGCAATCAATTGGTGAATAGATAGACCTTAACCTAGTAAGTAACATAGACACCTTAGCTCATTTTTTTTTTAAATGTGACTTACTAGATTTTTCCTTTGGACGACAGACATACACTTACTTCATTGGCGATCGAATTAATCAGGAAATTGGCTTATTGCTTATTCAGGCTCATCTGTTATGATGATTTTCTCTTTGGGCTCGATAGTGCCGACTCTGTAATATGTGTGGTCTTACGATCACCAATCGTAAACGACCAGCATTAGCAAGGCTAAAAAAACGGGTATCGATTACATGCTTGACTAGCATTCAGAGTTAGTTCCCACGGCATGTGTATGTTTGTTCTGTGTGTGTGTTTTTGTATTAACATCAACCGCCACCTGTATTTAATTCAAGCAAATACGCTTGTATTCTGCATGCAATCCTGAACATTTCTGAAAATCAAGCTAGGTGTTTTGGATGTTATTTAGATTTGAATCTCAATTTAATAGTAGGTTATCTGTAATGTTGACAATGCGATTAATGAATAGATCTACTAGGCCAGACCTAGAGCAAGTGATAGACGATCCCACATGTATAATAATGAATTCATGATAGTACATCTGTATGGCATGGGCGTGTCTATTACACGTGTATACAACATCAAACATTGTTGGACGAGGTTACCAACTAGTGATACCAACAATATCAGGTGAAACAAATTCTGGTATATGATTGGTAGTTTCATCAAACATGTTTTACGGCAGAACGTTGAGATTTGTCGGAACATTTTACTGTATGATTCAACTTGTCGAAAGCTTTGATGCACAATCAAACTTCGTTAGATTTTGTTGACTCATACATGTATGATCATACGTTTTGGATGGTCTATCATAGCCTTTAGTTTACGTGTTGATTCGTTGCAGCGAGTGCATCTGGATTCGTATTGGTTCTTGTCTTCTATTTCGATACAGTATGGACAGTTTTGGTTATCAACAAGGTTAAAAACGAAATAACTGAGAACTTAGCAGGCTACATTTATTTGTTACTTTTGGTTGTTCAGGCGTCGTTCTCTGTGTCTCTGTTAAATTGGTTCCACAAGTGTATTGTGCTCGGGAAGAAAGAGCGTCTGAAGACCTCCAGGCATGTTTGCTCTTCCAGATAATTGTTTCTGTTGCGTACGTTGTAATCGTTGCTTCTCCTACTTGCCGATGGATTAGCTCCTTAATGTACTTTGGACAATGGTCCAAGCTATTCTCACCATACGAACACTAACACGCCGTGAATGCTCATAATTTGCCGTATGACGGCGGAAGACTGCTATATAATTATAGACCTGTCAGTAGCGGGCAATAAACTGTATACAGCACCTACAGGGGACTAAAAAGTCGAGAGATAAATATGTGTTCATGGCCAGTGGATGGGGGGGGGGAGGATCCAGAGGAAGGTGTGAGATGCAGGGGTGGGCACCCCCACCCCTCCCCGCGTGGCATGCGCTTTCTTCTCCCAACACTAGTAGCACCACAGTCACTACGCGTTCTCATACATCAGTGCGTCCGTAGTTACTCTCTAGTTAGTCTATACGTAATTTGTCACTGGTTTAGAGATTAATTTTAATTTAAACCTCAATGTCATTTTAAGTTGTTGCCTTAAGCAGCAACACCTTCCACTCATAATAGCTTCAACATCTTCAAGAGTACCTTATCGCTATACATCCAGCCATGATCTATTTCAATCATATCTCATAAATTTCATGACTACTTGAACTGAAATCTTTTACTCATATCTTTTAGACTAACTGGACTGAAAGTTGTTGCTGCCTTATAGCGGAAGCCATACATGTAACCGCCCAGGGAGGGAATAGCTTGAAGATATTACTGCCCGGCACAGCTATGCAGCAATAGCATCCAGCATAAGCAGCAACAACCTTGAGCCCATTTAGGCTAAAGAATAATCTGTGACCTTTAGTCCGATTCTTAGTACCGCCACGACCATGATGTGATGCAACAAGGAGACCCTCACCCACCCAAATTTTAAATTATACCTAAATGCCAATGGGATAAAATTGAATAATTTAGCAGGCAACTGATGGTCCATATTTACCTCTGGAAATGTAGGAGGCCATCTGAAAGCACCTGGATTTCAAAATTTCCTGTGAAGGACCTCGCGAAGTCTGATTTGGCCACCCATGGTACGCGTTTTGTGGAGATGCCTTTTTTCATGCACTCCCGCTCCAAAAAATTCCTGGGTCCGTTATTGAGCCACGATGACAGTGAGACAAAAGGGATGGCTAAATCCAGCATGTGAGTATAAACGTGTATAGTCTGTGGATACTACATTCATGTAATCTCCGCACGTGTAGAGGCAGAGGCCTACACGCTCATGTAATCTTTGCAAATGTAGAGTCTGAGGCATACACGCCACGCAATGTCTGCTGTGTATACGGTGTAGCCTACGCATTCATGTAATGTTTGCACGCGTATATGCTGTGACCTATACATCTATGTAATTGTTAATTTAAATAGACAATAGCTGCTAGATCTCTAAATTTAAGATGCGAAATTGTGTGTCTAAAACTAGCATGCAGATACTGTTTTATATTTGTACGATCACACAATAGTAAAGTGATTGCAAATTAGCAATTCCACAACGATTAAATTCAGAAACACAAAAGGACTGTGAAATTTATCAGCAAAGTAGTTACTATTTAGTGGGTAATTCTGCGTCACACATAGGGCTGTAAAACAACTGGGTTTTTTCAATATGTAGCTTATTTCTCCTGAAGATATCTTTATAATTTTTCAAGCGATCATCGCCGCGTTGGTCGGCTTGAATGGTGTGTGCGACGAACGCTGTCGGGTGTTTGGCGGGAGCATTTTGTCTGAAATGGTAATACCTGGCTAATGTTCGGTGAAATCGTGAGCTTTGATTTGAGAAGAATCGGAGAGTGCTGAATCTTGTCAGATAGATTCTTCTGCCTATCATAAACAACGTACTAAATACCTTTAATAAGCCCCCACCCCACCCCCGCTCACCTGCCTATTCTTAATTATTTCCAGAAAACAAGACACATTTATGACGGTGAGAAAGAAATAATAGAGAACTGTGTCATCATCATCATCATCATCATCATCATCATCGTTTTCAGGACTTAAGCCTTAGGCTTCTTATGTCCTGTTGCATTGTATGTTTGTTTTTTGCTGGTGTGGTTTTATTGGTAGTGATATCGGCGCTGGTGCTAGTTAAAATTGTACATCATTTTGTCTAAGTTTTTATCTAGCCTCTGTTTGAAAACCTCACAATCTTTTGCTTCAACGGTATGGGTGGAAAGAGAATTCCAGAGATTCGCTATTCGTTTGGTAAAAAATGCTTCTTCTAATGATCTTGTTGCACCGGTCTACTGTTAACGTGTATGGGTGGCCTCGTGTTACATTTGTGTAAGGTTCTTGAAAAAAGTCTGCGCTATTAATGTTGTATTTGTTTTTAATGATCTTGAAGACTTCAATTAGGCCCCCACGTCATCTGCGGTACTTTAATGACGTTAGATTTAGTGATCTTAATCTCATTTCGGTGGCTTTGATTTTCTTAGTTTAGGTATAAGTTTCGTAGCCCTTCGCTGTACATTTTCCAGAGTTATGGACAGAAAAGATTGTATTTGGGAGACCATACAGCATTGCAATATTCCAAGACACGTGTCACAAGTGATCCATACAGTAAATTGAATGTGGCTGGTTGTATGTGTATTATAGTTCGTTTGATTACACCCAAAAGAGAATTAGCTTTTTTTAACTATAGTATTTATATGTGTATCAAATGATAGTTTGCTATCGATGTAAACCCCCAAACCCTTTTTCACAATCAGTGGACGTAATTGGGGAGCTTAAGCTATTTACTAATGTATTGTATCGTCGGCCTGGATTGTTTGTACCTAATGGTAGAATGTGTATTTTTTCTTGGTTAAAAGTAAGCTGCACATCTTCTGCTCACTAGTAAGCGTTGTCAATACCCTTTTGCAGATCTGATAATAAAGGATTGCCAAACACCTTTGTATCATCGGCGAACATCTTACAATCATTGGTTAGGTTATCTGGTAGATCATTTATATAGAGTAAGAACAGAACAGGGCCATGAACATTGTCCTGTGGTACTCCGCTGGCTACAGTTTGCCAGTCTGATTTAGCTTTGTTTATTTTGACCCGCTGAGTTCGATTGGTTAAGAAGCTTTCAATCCATTTTATGTTCTCGCCTATACAATATGATTTAAGTTTTGAGAGTAATCTTCTATGCGGAACGCTATCGAAAGCCTTTTTAAAGTCTAGGTAGATTACGTCTACAGGTTCATTTTATCTACCATTGATGTTATTGTGTCAAGGAATTCCAACAATTGAGGTGTACAAGATCGGTTTTGTGTAAAGCCATGCTGGCACTTTGATAAAAGAGTGAGTGATTCCAGGTGGGTCATAATTGCATCTCGCATGAAAGATTCCATAACTTTACACATGTAAGACTGATGGGTCTGTAATTTTAGGGGTCATGTTTGGCTCATTTTTTGTAAATACATGTATTATCGGCATTCTTCCCAATTTCGAGGATAGTGCCTTCCACTAGTGATTTATTGTATAGTGTGTACAGTGGTTTACTCAGTTCTGCTGCAGCATGTATTAATATTGTAGGCGGGATATTGTCTGGTCCATGACTTTTATTTTGATTTAGGGATTTAAGGGATGTCTCAATGCTAGCTTGTGGTATGTGTACATCTATAAGGCAGCTGCCTATAATTCTAGCAGGGGTGGGGTGTGGGGGATTAGGTATTTTGTTGCAGTTTTCTTGTGTAAGGATGCTAGCAAAGAAGTTATTTAGGACGCCTGCCTTTTCTTGATCTGACTCTATCATCTTCATGTTTCCGGGATTCTTTAGGCTTCCTACAGATGCATTTATACACCTGTGCAAAAGTTAAGCACCACCCTATTTTTACGCACATGCGAGGGTATATTCATGTGCTATGAAGAAAGCAATAGCATAAACATTGATGTACCCATCCATCTTAGTGCAAGAGGTAATAATGCAACTAGAGGAATGCTGCTTATGATGGTGGGGAAACACTGTATGTTTTTGTTTGAACTTGAAAACGAGGCCTGAATATGGTTACGTTGACACAACTGACAACTATTGCCCTACAGTTGACACACGTGGCTAGATTGTCATTAATGGTGTCTGAAAACGAAGTTTAACATCTGTGCACGAGTTTGAGACTGTCATTATTAATACCGGGTATATCCACCTTGTGCCTGTATGACGGCCTGGACACGACGTCTCATGCTGGTCACCAACCGACTGATACGCCATTGTGGTATTCGTTGCCATTCAAGATGGAGTGCGTCTGTTAATTCCTGTAGGTTCTGCACAGGAGGATCCTCCTTCTCACCATGTTTCCCAGAATGTCCCAGATATGCTCAATAGGGTTCATGTCAGGGCTCCTTGCTGGCCATGGTAGGCTTTCGATGGCATTCTGGCGGAGGTATTCATGCACAGCTCTAGCACGATGTGGTCGGGCGTTGTCATCCATGAATATAGGGTGGGTTCCAGGTGCATGATTTACAAAATGAGGGACCACAACTCTATCCAGTATGGAATCTTGATATCTTTGTCCATTTAGTGTTCCAGGTACAGTCAACAGATCCAGCTTACAATCAAATGAGATGCACCCCCATATCATAACGGAACCTCCACCAAATGGAACTTCTTCCATGATGTTACGTTGGTCGTACGCCGTGCGTCAGGACCTCCATACACGAGTTCGACCATCTGTGGCATGAAGCAGGAACCGACTTTCATCGGACCAGTGTACCCGTCTCCAGGATCTCATGTTCCAGTGTCTTCTTTCGTTGCACCACCTCAGACGCTCCTCTTTGTGGTGTGCAGTGAGGAGAGGACGTCTGACAGGTCTCCTAGCTTTCATGCCAGCAGCATACAGTCTCCTTTTGACGGTAGACATTGACACTCTATTGCGCGTTTCCCATTGCTGGCTGAGCACTCTGCTGTTGGTGAATGGAGATCTCCTAACAAGGCGTACTAGGGCTCGATCATCACGTGCAGTAGTCTTCTTCGGTCTTCCAGATCTAGGCCTGTCCTTCACCTCGTTAGTTTGCCCATGTTTTGCAATCAAATGATCTGATTACAGTATGGTTAATGTTCAGCTGTCTGCCAATCTCTCTGCATGACATACCAGTGGTATGCATGCCTATGATTTGCCATTTCACACGATCACTTAACCTTCGTCTTGCCATAGCGGTTCACAATCAAGAGCTAATTCTCTCTGTACAAATAAACCACGGTCATGAACACAAAATTCCTAATCTTGTCGCCTAAATCTGTATGTAATGTTCTACACCTCAAACTGGACTTTTACATAACTGAACACGTGTGCTGTTTCCCGCCACGCACGGACATCAAGCGGCGTGAAGTCATGCATGCATGTGCATTTCGTACTTGGAATTATGTCAGCTAACGCGGGGACAGAAAGTATGGCAGCCTAGTTGTACCATCATGTTTCTACGTTCTATTGTTTTTGCTGGTGCTTAACTTTTGCACAGGTGTATATTTGGGTTTTAACTTTTACATAATTCCTGAAAGCCTTGGAATTTCTAGCAGTCTCTGATGTAATTTTATTTTCAAATTCCACTTTTGTTGATCTAATATGTGATGTAGTTTTGTTTCTCACTCGTTTGTATTGATTGTAATCTCTAGTATTGTTGGTCCTTTTGTATTTTTGAAGGCTCTTCACTTTACTTTTATAGTAGAAATGATGTTTCTCGTACACCAAGGCAATTTCTTGCCTTTGACTTTATTAGTATTGGTCTGTGTTATATTATGAGCTATTGTTTCGTTAAGCATATGATAGAAGTACTCCCATGCTTCCGATGTGTTAAGGTCATGGTATTCCAGTCAATCTTTGATAGATCCGTGCATATCTGGTCGTAGTTGCCTTTGTTAAAGAGGAATCTAGACGTGTCTTGGGTAAGTAGGCATGTGGAAAATGTTTGGACGTAAAGCAATGTGTAATATGTCGTGGTCACTTTTGGCTAAACCTAGATTATGGTCGATACTTTGCACTAAATTTGCATTATTTGTTAGCACTAAATCAAAAAGGTTTGATGTTTGATTGATTCTGTGTCGCGTGGGTCTAGTAACCAACTGTTCTAATAGGTTATTTTGAAGTGTTCAATAAATGATACACCATAGGGATCAGTTGTCATTTCGGTGATTCAGTCTATATTAGGGAAATTAAAATCTCCAGTTATTAGAATGTGGTCTGCCTTTTGACTATCTAAACGGTTTAGTAACAATAGCAAAAGAACACACGTGTCATGCG